>OZ005658.1:236189385-236686885 GCA_963930645.1 Salticus scenicus
TCAGTGATTGAGATCGCGTTTTGATTTGACATGGGTCTATATTTTAATTAATATCTCCGCAACTAATTAAAATTTTTAAATTCTGTTTTCACTATCCCCTCGGGAAGGCTTCTAGGTACCCGAATGTCAAATTTTATACTTCTGCGTTCAGTAGGGGCTGAACGTATAGATGCTCAGACAGACAGACAGACAGACATCTTCTTTTATTATTATAGACTAGCCGCCTTCGGCGACCAGCTGGTTCGCGATCCCTGAAAAATCCGACTTTACGAAATTCCCGCTCGGTGGCGCCTGCGGCGCCTTTTTCCCGTATCAGGTCTAATAACAGCTTATTGATATATCGTGAAAATAGCTTATCTAAATCGCAGTAAACTCCCGTGCGGTAGCGCCTTCGGCGCTGATATTTCAAATTTCTAACTTTAGCTAAGTCCCGCTCGGTGGCGCCTGCGGCGCCTTATTCCCGTTTTAGAACTTACAACACCTTCCTCGCTCATTGGAATTTGAAATATTGAAATTTTAAAATATAGCAGCGTCATCTGGCGGTAGAAATTTCTGTAATATATTGTTCAATTCCAAATGAACAAAGCTTTCAAATGATGTATTACTTATGAAAATATTTTAATTAGTAGCTGAGATACAAAAGAAAACCTAAAAAGGAAACCTTAAAACGTGTAAATCGGGTAAAATCTCGAATAATATTTTCGATAATATAAAAGAACTTTAAAATATCTTTCGAATGATGTATTAAAAATTATATAATCATAATTAGAATTTGAAATATTGAAATTTTAAAATATTTCAGCGCCATCTGGCGGTAGAAATTTCTGTAATCTACTGTTCAATTCCAAATCAACAAAGCTTTCAAATGATGTATTACTTATGAAATTATTTTAATTAGAAGCTGGGATAAAAAAGAAAACCAAATACCTTGCCTTAAAATCTTAATATGCCAACCAATTTCAAACGCTGCAACTCTTTTTTTTTTTTTTTTTTTGCCTTTTTTCCCTGTTCCTCAAGCCCTCCCTAATAATCGTACTCTTTCAAAAATATTCACAATCGAATTATCGGGCATTAAAACTACATACTACGAAATTTCGATTACTGCAAATACTGCAAAAAAATAAAAGAAGACAATCCTTTTTCCAATAAATATGTCATTTTTTTAATTATTCATATATTTTCATGAAAATTGAACAGTAGCTTTATAATATGCTGTCTAGGCCGAATATTAATTCAAATGTAACGTGAATGAAAATTTGAAAAAAATTGAAAATTGCAATTTTTTCCCCCAGTATAAAACACATGATATCTTAATTGATTACAACCATTTCCGTTTTCATCACAGACATCACAGACAGTTGTCTCGTATGTGTTTTGTTTCCGATCGAGACCGCTTAGAAAATCGTCTGCCTGTTGTCAACTAAATTTCATAGTTTAGTTAATTTTAAAAAATCTAATTGACGTATCGATAAGCCGCTTGCACTCTTAGATTCGGAAAAAATTCCCCTTTCATTTGGTACCAAATTCGTAATGATCGGACTAATATTTCTAATTTATTTTCCATTTTTTCTGCTTTTAACTCCGTTAAAATATCTACTTTTATGCAATCTCGGTGAATTCTGAGTCATTGAGATCGCTTTTTGATTAAGACATAGGTCTACATTTTAATTAATATCTCCGCAACTAATTAAAATTTTTAAATTCTGTTTTGACTATCCCCTCGGGCAGGCTTCTGAGCACCCGTATGTCAAATTTTGTAGTTCTGCGTTCAGTAGGGGCTGAACGTATAGATGCTCAGACAGACAGACAGAGAGACAGACAGACATCTTCTTTTATTATTATAGATTTATACGCCATTAATAGTAAAGCATAAATTAATAATAAATATCTCCCCGTACAAAAAATATTTCTAAAAAAATCAAAAATTGTATCATGTACTCTTTCGAAATTTACATCGTCTGCGTAATACTGTGATGAAGGTTGGCCACGAAAAATTAGTGTGTGAGAGAAAAGGGATGGGGGCAAAAAATGTACAGTCATTCACGTTGGGAAATAATTAGATAAGCGCATGTAGCAAAATCAATACTTTATTTTCTAAAAACGGAAGCTTTTTTTTTTTAATTTCGCATGTAACCTTGAATAACTTCATCTTTTTAAGTGAAGCACTCGACGTGTTAAACGAAAACTATTTTGCATGGAGGGAACGATAAAACAATAAAAATGAAACTTTTGTTTTATGAATTTAATGGGTTAGTTTGAGAGTGGCAGTCAAGTAGAAACTTCCCAATTTAATATCACGATAAAAGTGCGAACAAGCGTTTTTAGTTTTAACGCAGTTTTGAGTTTGTTATTCATTTGTACCCTGTTAATTACTACGCCATTTTTTTTTTTTTTTTTTAGGTGTCTGCGTCACAGCGAATATATTTAGATTTTAGTTTGTTTATTTGTTTTATCTTGTTTATTATTTATGCTTTTTGTACAATTTCATGGTTTCAATTTAAAATCAATTATGTTTGAATTTTTAATGTCAAATATGTATCTTTGAACAATGATTGAAGTATCCATTCCAAAAAGAATAGGCCATGCACTGTTGCATTACTATTACTTTACTTCCATAACCCGACTACCGTAGGTAATGGAAGTATTGTATTCGGTCCAAAAATTCGATATCGAGATTTCAAGATGTTTTAAGGTCTCCTGAGTCCAAAAAAGTGGTTTTTGGCAATTGGTCAGTGTGTGTGTATATACATGTGCAGAATCTTCTGACTATCATATCTCCGAAACTAATAAAGATACAGCTACGAAACTTCATAATTAAGACAGAACTGGTGTACAGATATATTTTCCAAATTTTGGTAAAAATCAGAAAACCGTCATCCGAAACCGGAAGTGGGGCCCGTAAGTCCGTATCTTGAAAACGGCTCTAGCGATTTTCTTCAAAGTTATTATATAAACACTCTATTAGATGTTCCTTTCGAATGATATAGTTGGTTGGTTCAGGAAAATTGACAGGCGTCCTGTATAAATAGCTCAATTTCAGATACTGCGAGTGGATTCTTTCAAAACAGGTATGGATTTTTATCAAACTTGCAGTATTAACCCTCTTTTAAATATCTTTTTGTAAGTAATTGTTGTTTTCCGGTCAACAACTGAATATGCCAAGTTTTGGTAAAAATCGATGTCTCAAAAACGGCTCTAACGATTTTCTTGAAAACTGTTACATAAACTCATTTTAAATATCCTTTCTGATGCTCTACGTGGTTATTGCAGGAAAATTAACAGTCATCCTGATCAGATATATCAGTTTTAGATCTCGGAAATTGGTGTATTTAAAAAAAAAAAAAAAAAACTGTACTTTTTTTTTTTTTTTTTTTTTATGTAAACTTTATTTTATCTCTTTACGTTTCCATGCGTTTACCTCAAACGTATATTAACTTTCTCTTACTGGAAAATTTTTAATTGTCTATTTCATTAGCTCAATTCTATATCTTCTGATCACATTATCTCCAAAAAGTGCATATAGTACGTGTAATAGTGGGTATTGGAAGTCGTGTAGTTGTTTCACGCCAGATTTTTTTTAGTGTTAATCATAACTCATTTATTGTTATTCTTAAATAGATTTTTCCTTGATACAATTTCTAATTTTCAGTTGAAAATGTTAAAAAGATGCGTTATAAGATTTCACGCAGTATGTGAAATACATCTCTTAAACAAATGTTATTATTTATTTGCTTTTTTTTTTTTTTTCAAAACATTCAATTTTAATTTAAGCAAGGAGATTTAAAGGTTTAAAAACGGGAGAAGGTCGTCCACCACTATTCAGGGGTTTGGAAGTTTAGGTGGTTTAACGTTGCACTAGATCTACCCATTGAGCAACCCTGGCGACGGTCAGATATTAATCATTGGAGGTGATCCGGAGACAAGCCATCAGAATTTTGATCCTCTGCGAAAATTTAAAATAAAGGAAAAATAAAGTAAGCATTACACTTGAATTTTTAAATGTTTAGAGAAAATCACAGGGTTGGTCGGTTGGTTGGTTGGGTTTTACGTCACACTAGAAAATTACTGGGAGGATTTAAATTCCGAAGAGATTGCATCTGCCCTGGAAAAGGCAATATGATCGTTATTCAATTGGGATTGTTAGATTAGATACGTACATTACGCATATATTATGAAATATTTTACCAGCGTTAAAATAAAATTGCTATAAAATCTTTCTGGTTCTCAAGAGTTTGCTTCTGTACTTTCAAACTCATTATCCACGTGGGATTATTTTCCAACAATTATTTTTTTATTTGACCACATTTCATGAAACTAGGGAAGCATCTGCGCAAGTGCTAATTCAACGAGTCCAATGTTAAAATACGGGTGACAGTCATCTGACTCAGAGAAAATGAGCAATAACAGAGCGCAGAATTATTAGATGTTTTCCACATTTCAAACTGTCGGTCAAGCTGGCATCCCTCCAACATTTTGGACATGTCCTCACTGCTAGTTTTAGGATATGTGGCCGTACTGTACTCCTGAACACCACGAGACTGTAAATTATGTTATACACATATATTGCTAAATATTTTTCAGCGTTTAGAAATAATTGACATAAGATCTTCCCAAGGTCTCCCTAAGACATTACACCTGTACTGGCAAAAATGTCATACTCATTATACACGTAGAATTGTTTTTCAGCATTTAGAGAAAATTGTTGGGAAATTATTTCCATAAGTTCAGCAGATTGCATCTGTATTGGCAAGCACGACATGCTCCATGACCCCAGGCGACTGTTAATTATGTATCACGCATACATTAAGAAATATTTTCAATCATTTAGAGAAACACGCCTTATCTTTTGCAAGGTCCCAAAAGGTTACCTCAGCTAAAAAAAAAAAAAAAAACTGTAGAAAAATCTGCAGATAATCTGAGGGTATTTGGAGCAAAAAATCATAAAATCCGCAGAATAACTGCAGTTTAAAAGCAAAAAAAAATTGCAGTTTGGAAGCAAATATTTTTTTCTTCCCTGTAAACATGTTTTTTTTTTTTTTTCCAAATACCTTCAGATTATCTGCAATTTTCTGCATTTTTTTTTTTTTTTTTTTTTTAAAGTTTTTCTGAAGATGTTTTTTAGCTAGGACCCTTTGTTCTGTCAAAAATATCACACTCATTATACAGATGGAATTGAATTCCAGCATTTAGAAGAAATTGCTGCGAAATCTTTTCCAGAACCCAAATGTTGGGGCTGTATTGGAAACGCGTCATTCTGAACACGGACTTATTCATCTTCATTTATAGCAAGGGGGATTCATTTACGGTAGATCATTCGGGGCACGTGTCCAGGGCATCCTGGTGAAAGAGGCCCCCACCACATCTTTGAAACTTTAAAAAATTTTCTTCTGCGTACGAAAGAAATGTTTATTTTAAAATTTATATGCATTCGGCTAAAATCAGAAGTCGATGTATTTCTAATGGTGATTCTTAAGAATTAAGACCCATATATTTCTTCTTTCTTCTTCCGCTTTTTTTTTTTTTTTTTTTTTTTTTTTTTTTTGTATGTGTGTGTGTGTGTGTGTGCGTATGCGCGTGTTAGTGTTTCTCGGATAGAAATCTATAACATCATTTTAAAAGGATGAGTAATAAAACTGTTCTTGAAAAATATCAGATTGTATTTTTTAAACCCTGCATTCTTTTTTTTTTTTCTCAGAATTTTCTAAATAATACAGTATTATTTCTTTAATAACGAATTTAAAAAATATTTGAAAAAATTTAGAAACTTGTTTTAAACATTACTAACCAATACAAAAAATTTACTGCTGTAAACATTTCGTTGGAGCCTCCAACATCCTCAGCCGGTACACAGAGAAGTCCTTCGGCGAAAATGTAGACAGTTATATTCCACTTGAATTTTCCACAGTCCTTTTTTTAGCAAATGGCAACACTTTCGGTCCGTATTTGCCATTGGCTCGTTGCCATTACAAGAATTTCGATTGATTAAAATTTCAATTGTTATTCTATTAAAGACATGTATCTAGTTTTCGTAATTCGCGATTTTTTTCGTCGCAATAATAAAAAGTATGTGAAAAAACATTTTTCGCATTTAGTAATTATTTTAAAATTTTTGCTTCTTTTAAACTATTACGAATCTCCTGAGACAAAGGCGTCAGATCCCTTTAATATTACCATATGAATTATTGAGTTAAGATGGTATCATTTTTGTTTACACTTTAGAAGAAGAGTCTTCATGTTGGTTGGGTTTTACGTCGCACTAGTGCTGCGCAAATGGGCAATTGGCGACGGTCTGGGACTCACCAATAGAGGTGGTCCGGAGACATGCCATCGCAATGTTGATCCTCCACGGAAGGGAGGATCGCTTCAGTGACCTCCCGCTTCAGTGACCCCTACAGACATAATTTTTGATGGGAACATGGAGGACATTGCGGCCAGGACAGATTTTACGTGCACCAGCCCTCATTAGTGTACAAGTCGGTCTTTGGCCGGCTCGAATACCGAACCCGCAATCTTCCAATTACGAGGCCGGCGCTCTACCGACTAGGCTACCGCGGCCCGAAGAGTCTTCAGGATTTTCTTGAAACTAGTTGAAGCAGTTTAATTTTTTTGTGTACTGCTTGTACTCAGTTAAATAAAATATGCAGTCTGAAGTTAAGGGATGAGGAGTCTGAAAAATTTTTCATCACTACTTTTTACAATAAAAGAATTAATTTATCGACCAGATTCTTTTAGGAAAATGAGTCCTTTTTTTTTTTTTTTTTTTCAGTTTGTCTTGAATTAAATATATTTTTACTTGAATCACACAGTTTCTGTATATTTAAATCAATTCGAGTTATAACTATTTAATCAGTACTCGAGTTATAACTATTTGATCAATTCTCGAGTTATTTCAGCTGATTCGTGTTTTACTGGTTAAAGAAACGAATGTTTGCAGTAAATTTGCGTTGCTTTCTATGAATCATATCTTAAATATCATGAATTACGATTTTATGCTTTACAGAATTAAGTGTATGTTTTTAAAAAATGAAGACTTTTGTTGAAAGTGAAATTAAAATGTTTATGTTCAAAATTATTTTGATAAATATGAAATCTTTTTTAAATACCACTGTCATAATATATAACATTTCTGAAAGCATCGACATTTTTATGAATACCCTCCTGTCCCCATAGTAAAATGCAATAGAAATCTTTTATTACTATCACTATTTTTTTTTTTTTTTAATATAATATTATATCTATATATCTGTACCTGATAAGTATAAAGGATTTAAGTCCATATTCTTGATTTTTCAGGAGACGAAAAATAAAGTTAAACTAACTAAAAACTAATCAGCAGAATCGATTAGGAAAAAGGGATTATGTTGCTTTATACGCTTTATACCATTCAGTGATTGTCAATCTTCATTTAATAAAGGGAAAAATTGAATTAAATATTTTATACCGAAGATTAATGCTAAATTTCTGACTTGAATATTTTTTTACCAATGGATTTTCTCAAAGACTAAATGACATGGATTTAAATCCTTTATACCAATCGATAGAGAATTTTTTTCTGAGTCTGACTATGTAATTAACTCAAACTCGACATTTTTGGACTTAAATCCTTTATACTTATCAGTACAGATATATAAAAGAGTAAACTCACTGATCACTGACTCAACATAGCCGTGGCGATTCTATGAGAGATAGAGTTGCAAATTTTTGTGAGCACGTTGGTATTAGGACCCTGACGCGCACTAAGACGGGATTTTGCGACCCCCTCCCCCGGGGGGGACGACAGAAGGCAAAAACACTTTTATAAGCATAACTCGTCTCCAAATTGCTTCACGGTGAAAAAATTGCAGAGGGAGATTACCGAAAGAGAATGATATAATATTGTCCGCACGCACACACAAAGAAAAGCACATACGCATACACAAACGGGCCCTGATTAACTTCTTGTTAGGCCCCAGGGAACACGTGTTTTCGTGGGCCCGCCTCCCTCTCGCTTTGTGCACCAATCAGTACAAGTACATGTATACCTGTTTATAGGACTAATATGGCAGAAACTGCATTATATGACACCATTTTTTCCCATTTTTAGGCATAAAAGGCAAAATGGTATTTTCAGGGCCAGTTTTATGGCCTTCTGCTACTCAGGTCACATATACCCCGCATACCTCTTGTTAATCGGCCCTACGCAAATCTTTCTTTTATATTTACCTATGCAAATTCACTCAAAACAAATAACTTTACTAAAACTTAAAAAAAAGAAAAAATCGATAACTTTTATTTAAATTATCCCAGATGAATAGTTCGATTATTCGTTTTAAATATATTGACGAATTTTTTTAAAAAGTGCCCATATCGAAAATTTGCCCTCTCGGAGGGGACTTACCCCCAGGATGGAAGCGTTGTTCCTGTGGGTCCAATTTTTTTTTTTGTTTCTACTTGATTATTACTATTATAAACAATTATTTTTAATTTCACAATGATCCGTAAAAAATAATTCTCACTGTGTTCGTTTATAAGAAATTATCGTCTATACCACCAAGTTAAGAACTTAGAAAAATCCGGATGGCAACGCCGCCTATTGGACGATTTTCACCAAACATTAATAGGCACTAATTTATATTTATGTCATGGTGCAACTGCATATAAATTTACATGTAATTCTGTGCAGTGTAATAGTTCCTGAGATACAATTGGAACAAAATTTTCCTCACACATAGATAGACATTTTCTAAACATGGTCAAGCGTGTTCTAGATATCTCAAAACATGTACATTTATCGAAAACTGGAAGTTGAAAATTTTTATGAATCCAATACTCTCTTCTGTTGAGTACAGAAGAAAGTAAAAAGATTGAATTCATGACGTAGGATAATATATTATAAGCTATAGTACGAAGGTGGATGAAATTAAGCGAATAAATATAGCAAGATTAAGGAAGAATGGGTTTTACGACGCTCTAGAGCTTAAATATAGAGGGGGGAAAGGGGGGGGCATAATGGGAAAATCCTTTTAATTGAATTAATGAGTTTTATTAAATTATTTGTATGTGGGTTAATATTTTTTAAACCTTTTTTTAGGCAGCAATGTTTGCTTTATACATGAGACTACACGAAAACAATCATTCATCATTTATTTAGATGGGAGGGGGTGTGGACCCACCTTTTGCCTACAGCCTTGCACATAACATTAATACAAATCATTCCCATTTTTTTATGAAACTGAGTGACTACAAATAATCATTTTCTTAATTTGTTTATCGTTGATTCCCTAAATTCTCACGTGGTTAAAGTTTTAATGGATATAATGGTACTTCTATCGTGTTTGTTTACACTGACGGCTTTGAACGAAAATTAATAATTCTCAGGAAATTCGAAAATAAATCCTAAATTAAAAGTATTCTCTAATATTAAACTGTAATACGATTTTATTATTTCTTACAGGTATTACTTTTATAGAACTTGGTTGATATAACATATTTTAAAGTTTTGAACTTTTTTGACGTGAACTATTCAGCTTAAGCATGCTCAAAAAATAAATTTTGATGTAGTTTTATTGGAATAAATGATATCTTTTCCAAGTAAAAATGGAATGTGTGAGTTTAATTTTAATTTAAAATTTATAATATCGAGTTCATAAATACACGAAAAATGGACATTTCCAAAATTTGTAATTTAAATAGCTGATATTCATTATAGAAAAAACTGTATATATGTTATAACAATAACCATAACACACACACATACGCGCAAACGAAACCTTATAATAACAAATTTATCTAAATTAAATGCGCATGGCTGTTAGCGTTACCCGAGAAACACCACGTGGAGGTCGCCATGTATCGTTTCTCATGGGGAGTTTTAATAAGGCAGGCCCCCTTGCCTACTGCCAGCAAGCATCTCGAGGTAATTTAGTCTTTTACACTACGAATGAACAACAACAACATACTTTCAGAAAATTCCTCAGTTTTCGAAATTTCTTTTTTTTATGATGTTGTGGAGAAACAGAAACTGGTTGATTTTCAATAACCGTTTCTACTGTCTGAGAAAGAACTGATTCCACTTCGATTTGAAACGGAGGTTCGTCAGTAGAATTATCAGACAGTGCAGTAGAAACTGTTTCTTTTTCATCGAGTGTGTCCACTATCTGAGACTGAACTGAGTCCACTTCGGTTTGGAACGGAGGTTCATCAGTCACAGTGTCAGGCAGTGAAATAATATTATCAACTTTTGGCAGCTTTTTAATATCCAACTTTGGATGCTTGCGAATACGAGCTTTATATAAAGCTGGGTTATAAAATTTTTGACTATCATTATTCATTAACAAATAACGTCCAGCAAAGATGGAAGTCACTGGACACGCATACCTTTCCCGAGCATCATCCATAGGACGATGCTCGAAAAATTTAAAAATAAACCACATGAGGAACTTTTTTAAAAAGTAACTCACGAAGAAAACGCCTAAGAACGAAAGATACATCATTCTCAGATGAGGGTCAGTAATTAGACTGAAGAAAATTGTTAAAAAGAGAAGCTTTTCATTGTTGTAAAAATATATATATGAACATTGTTCTTTATCAAACAATTATTTTTAATTAAATAGTTGTTGCAATTGTTCATTCAATAGTTAAACTAAAATATTGGATACATTGTTTAAAAAACAAATAATGGCAAAAATTTGTATAACACGAAAATTAATTTTGTATTCCATGTCATGTGAAAATGTCGATCAAATTAAAATATGTCATTAACATAACAATAATGTTAACAGGGAAGGATATCATGTCAAATAGAGGAATCATTCTATAAACTGGGTTGCAGCAAGTATTAAAACTCCTGATATTTTGTATTATATGCTGTTAAAAATCTGTTGCCAGATGGTATGAAATTTTGAAACTCCGCCAGTTTCAGTTGCAACTATATCACGATGAAAAATTTCACCATAACTAAATTTCAGGACGCCCGTAATGCACAAAAATGTGTCAAAATGTTTAATAGTCTTATGGCAGTGTCTACTATAGCCTCTAAATTTATGTGCTGCGCTGTGTTGTGTTGTAGATTTTAAAGAGGTACCCTACGTGGAGATCTTTCTAAGCAGTTTTATCTATATATATAAAAGAGTAAACTCACTGATTCACTGACTCAACACAGCCATGGCGATTCTATGGGAGATAGAGTCTCAAATTTTGGTGAGCCCGTTGGTTTTAGGACCCTGACGCCCACTAAGACGAGATTCTGCGAAATACTCCCCCGTTCATTCCTGAGGGTCGCAGAAGGGAAAAACACCTTTATGACTGGGATTGCGGTGCCTCGCTCAACACTATCTCGCGCACAAACTCTGTCTTAAGATGTAAACAAAACGCAAGTCGTATTGCAGTGCCTCACTATCTTACGACAACCTCAGAGCTATCTTAAAGGCCCTCTTCACTCACCGCCGCCGAAAGCCGGAGCTATTGTTATTCTATGGGGAAAAAAAATTTCTAAATAACTTATTAACTAATACATATTTTTAAATTCTGTTTTCACATTCTGAAAATTCCCAGCTGTTAAATTGACGGACCTTTTTTAAAAAATTATTTTTTTAATTTTTTATATTTTATTTTGAAGCTGAAAAATACGAATTTTCAATATGTAAATTTTTTTCATTTTGCAATTTCAAAATAAAATATTAAAAATTAAAAAAAAAAAAAAAAAAAAAAAAAAAAAAAACATTTTTTAAAAAGGTTCGTCAATTTAACAGTTGGAAATTTTCTTGATGTAAAAATACAATTTAAAAATATTTATTAGTTAATAAGTTTTTTGTAAAGAAAGTTTCCCCATAGAATAACATTGGCTCGGGCTTCCGGCGACGGTAAGTGAAGAGGGCCCTTAAGTCGAATCGTAACTGGATGCGCGGGCAATCACGACATAGCTCGTTCTGCGTCTCCTATTGGCTGGCTGTCTTTCTCTTACAAGAACACGCGGAGAACTTACGCTTGAGGCACCGCAATACTAAGTTAAGATCGTTTTTAACCACGCCCATTCTACGAAAGTTCGTAACATTTAAGATAAGACTTAAGAACGAGGCACCGCAATCCCAGCCTATAAGCATAACTCGTCTCAAAATTACTTCACGGTGAAAAATTTGCAGAGGGAGAGATTAGACTTGAATACTAAAAAATAAATTTCTGCGATTTTGGATTTTTGGATTTTTAAGAGGGGGGGAGTAAAAACGATTTTCGGAGGCAAATTTATCAAAATACGGATTTTCGAGTAAAACTCTACCAATAATAGCACAAAGACATAGAAAAACACTAAGAGTTTTCTTGAGGATATTCCCAAAATCTTAGTTTTGGTTTTTTACGATTTTTGATTTTGGGGGGGTTGGGGGAGTTACGAGGGGGAAAATTCGATCCCCCTTTTAGCGCTAAATTCGTCCGGGGAAATCTATAGGAGCTGAGGTCACAAATTTTAATGTGTGGCTTAACGGGATTTTGCGAAAGTCACCCCTTTCCCCCCCTTGGGGTGGGGGCGGGGCAATAAACCCATTTCCAAGCATAACTTTGCTTCAAATTATCTCAGCAAAATTAATTTTTATGTGTGGATTGTTTATGCCTTCCCAACATGCACTGTAAAAGGATTTTACGAAATTTCTCCCTCCCCCTGTTTAAGAGCGGGGGGGGGGGGGGCAAAAACACACTTATAAATGTAACTGTGCTCCAAATTACCGCAGGATAGTGATTTTTTGACACCACGTTGATTGGTTATGCGTACTCAGCACGCACACACTACAAAGCGATTATTTGAAATTCTGTGCTATTCCCCCTTGAATGTTGGGGGGGGGGGTAAAAATATGTTTCCATGCGTAACTCTGTTCCAGATTATCTTAGAATGGCAATTTTTGATGTGTGGACTGCTTATGCGCATTCAACACACACTACAAATTGATTTTGTGACATTCCAAAAGAGGGTGGGGGGGGGGGGAAACATATATTCATGCGTAACTCTGCAGTAAATTATCTTAGGAAGAAGATTTTCGATGTGTGGATCAGTTATATGTATCTTCTAACTCATAATATAAAGATATTTCGCGAAATTCCTTCGTTTGAGAGCGGTGCGGGGGTGGGGGGTCTAAAAAACATGTTTTAAAACATAACTCTGCTTCAAATAATCTCAGGATCCCGATTTTCTAATGTGTCGGTTAGGCATGTGTATGCAACATGCACAATAAAGGGATTTTGTAAAGCGTAGCAAGTAGGAAAACCGCTACCGAAGGTAGCGAGAAATTTAACTTAGATTTTGTCAGATTTCAATGATATTTTTTTTTATTGTTATTATTAATGATATGGTATTTTGAGAATTCATTTCAATATAATGACCAGTGAAGCGGGCAAAGCCTGCTAGTAAAATATAAAGGTATGCATTTACTTAAACCGTAAATTCACGAAAGTTTGTAGGCATCTTATATGTTTATTACATTCATTGATACTTAACATTTATAAAAACTTCTCAAATTTTGCTATTATATTTTCTAATAATTAATATCAGCAGCGCGATTTATACCTCTAGACAAACGAGCGTCAAACTGGTAATTCAATAAATTGAAAATTATAATTAATTGAAATTATGGATATTCAATTAACTTTGTAGGTCTGCGTATAATATTTTATTTAAAAAAAAAAAAAAAAAAAAAAAAAAAACGTGTAAGAATCCTGTGTAAACTGATTTTAAATCTCTACTTCTAAAAAAGGAATCTAATTAAAAAATTATTGTAATATTATGTATATATACATACATAAAAAAAGGAAAAGTTCATCAACACCCAGCTAATAGGTACCATGTCAAACCAAGGCCCAACCAAGTATCAAATTCTGTTAAATTAATTAGATTGGTTCATAAAGTACAGTGTTTGAACACACACGAAAAAAAAAAAGATATTTTTCAAAAATGGTCGAATTGAGTTCGGTAAATTTCAAAACGTGTAAATTTATCGAAAACCGAAAATCTAAAACTTTTCTGAATCTTATATTTTCTACTTTCAGAGGAAAGAATAATAAATCCACTTTTTAAAAAATAAAAATAAGTAGTCAATTTCATTTAATTAAAATGCAAGGAAATCTCAAAACGTGTAAATTCATCGAAAACCGGAAATCAAAAATTTTTATGTATCTTCTACTTGTTTCTTCTACCCACAAAAGCTAGCAATAAACACACTTTTTTAAAAAATAAGTAGCCAATTTCAGTTAATTGAAACGTAAAGAAAGCTCAAAACATGTAAATTCAGCAAAAAACGGAAATTGGAATTTTTTACGTATCGTCTACTTATACATGCAGCAGTTAGTAACAAATCAATTTTCCTTTTATTTATTATATTAGTTGAATATTTATTGTTTAAATATCACCCTTTGAAATGAAATGTTTATGTTTACATTCGAAACTGGAAGTTTGCCATTTTTTTTTTTTTTTTTTTTCTGGAGTTTTGTGATTTTAAATTAAAATTTTATCAATTTTACAGAAAAAATAACTCAATCAAACACATGTAGACAGCTACTTATATATAACCAATAACTATACCCAAATATCGGAATTAAAATCGGCAGATAATTTCCATTATTTTTTAATAATTTTTTACAAAAAATCCAATGGACGATTTACATAGAAAATATATTTTATATAGAATTCACAGATTATATATAAGACTACACATAATTTGTGGAATGTCTTTGTTATCAAAGTTAATTGTTGTAAGTATTTTTTAACTAGAAATCGGAACTTACAATACGAAGGTACAGTCTGCAAAAAATAAATAAAATAATAATAATAATAATAATAACACCCGCACCTAAATTATCAACATATTGATAAATCGATTTCTGGTAAAATATTAGTAAGTTATAATTCAAAGGTTATGATTGGAGTATAAATTTGGCAGTCAATGTTAATGAAAACATACATTGTTATCAAATTTTAGTCTAAAATAGTGTGAGTGCCACACCAATTAGTAAAATTGTGTATATTTTAATGTAAAATTTTATTTTAGATTATTTAAATAATATAATTTTAATTATTTCCTTGTTCTGTAATCATGACAAAAGATATCTTTTTATATTACAAAGTATATTAAAATGGTTTTTCTATTAAAAGCCCAAAAAATGATATTGAGTAATCTAAATTAATTATTAAAAAAATATTTTTGATAATTAAATTAGTTTTTAGTTATGATATATTAATAATAATTTTTTTTTTTTTTTTTTTTATAATCATTGATTAAAGTAACTTTTTATATTAATAATAATTTCCTGATGGTAGTTTAGGTTTTAAAGCCGACTGAGAACATGAGAGTCGACAACCATGACCTCGAATTGAACCCGGCACTTCCTGTCTACCAGTTTGGAGAACAGAACTTCTCGGCTTATTAATTAAAAGTTCAAATAACTTTATTCAGCGATTACAACTAACTTAATTATAATATTTTAATATTAAAAGTATTTTAAAATAAATTTTTCTATTGAAAGCAGAAAAAAATTGTATTAAGCAATCTAAGCTAATTTGATTATTATTATTATTTATGATACGTTTAGTTTTTAGATAATTAATTAATGAATTTAGTCTTTCTATTAGAATATTTTAAATAAAATAATTTTAATTAGATCCTTAACTATCTTTTTTTTTTTTTTTTTTATCATAATTATTCACAGAAAATAAAATTTTTTAATATTAAAAGTGTTTTTAGATAATTTTTCTTTTGAAAGCAGAAAAAATTGTACTAAGGAATCATAGCTAATATAATTATTAAAATTTATATTTTTAATAATACTCTTAGCTATTAGATAATTAATTTACTCTTTTTTTAAAAGTTTTTTTAAGTAAAATAATTTTAGTTACTTACTTACATTCTATAATCAATTATAGAAAAAAATATTTTTATGTTTAGCATTTTGAATTAGGTTTTTCCTTTTAAAGCCCAAACGACAGTATTAAGCAATCTCAATTAATTTAATTATTTTAAATTTATATTCTTAATAATTAAATTATGTTTAATTAGAATGTAATCTTAAACGATTTTTTAATTAATATTATTTTTTGTATATATATGTTTTTAAAAAAAAAAGTCTTTTTGAATTAAAAATATTTTGGTGGTTGTGGTTTAAGCATTAAAACACATTGACAACATGCAGGTTCTAAGCCTGGCTGAAATGCCTTTCATGAGAGTTCTTTCTAAGAAGCCCTGTCCTATATACACGCGATTTTCAAAGAAAACCATAGAAAATTCCGAATTTCTAGGTTGACAAGCGGGAACCCGGCAATTCCAATTTATCAAGGCCCACGAGCGGCCGAGCGGTTCTGTGCTCAAAGCTGGTAGACCTGAGATGCCAGGTTCGATCCCAGGTCCGTGCTCGTCGGCTTAGTCGTTCGGAGTTTTTCGTGGTTTTCTCATAAACTTGCGTAAATATGGGCTAGGACCCCTGAGAAAGTCCGCCATGGAAGGCACTCCCCCTCGGGCCTAGGACCCTAGGGTAGACAATCGGCCCTATTCCCAGACATCAACACTAACACTAATCTATCAGCTTGGAGAGCAGAACCGCTCGGCTACTGAAATAGGGTTTTTAATTAAAAGTCCAAAAAATAGTATTAAGTAATTTCAATTAATTGTAAAATGTTATATTTTTAATAAATAACTTGTTATTTTTTAATTAGAATATTTTATTGGATGATTTTTTTAACTAGCTTTTATTATTATTATTATTATTATTATCATCGTTCATAGAAAATAAAATATTTAATAATATAAAAAATTTTTTAGTAAAGATTTTTCTATTAAAAGCCGAAACAATAATACTAAACAATCTCAATTAATTTAATTCAGTTGTTAAATATATATATATATATATATAAATAATAGATATCGTAATAAGATTAAATCATAAAATTCAGCTATTAATAGAACTAAGACAATAACAGCACACTAAAATATAGTATTGAATTTAACACAGAGGAAAGAATTACACAAAAAGTTGCAATGTAGATTAAGAACCAATGAGTTAGGATAGTAACTTAAAATACTTACGCCTACCAGAATGATAATAAAAATGACCATTAAGCTTATGAGAGTGAAAACGATTAATAAATAATAAATCACAGAAATATTTGGATGTAAATGCTTAAACGTAGAAACATACTTATCAAGGGGTGCATGCTTCATAAAGCTTAAAGAGCCGCAACGATTTCGTACAACGATATTGCTAATCATAGCAATTAATATCGTTTCACACCCCGATCGATGCAGCAAAACCAAAAAGAATTAGAAATAATTGAAATATTAAATTAAAACAAAGATTAAAAAAAGATTAAATTTAATCTTAATTGAAACCAAAGTGAACACATGAATGAAGCAAAGCAACCACATGTATAACAATTAACTCTAACAGGAGAAAAGGATGATGCCAAAACTTAAATTGAAGTAAAATAAAATCTCGACAGATATTGATTAATCGAAGAAACTTCAGAGCATTTTCATTAAAGATAAATTACACAGAGTTAATATTAAATGATAATGTTAAAATAGATTTTATATCTAATTAATTTTAAAACTAGTAGAGTTGAATTAAATCGTACCATATTCATTAATAATATATCATTAAAGTTAAAGACAGAAGAATAAAATCATAAGACAGAGTGCAAGCGCCATCTATCGGTGAGCTATAATAACATTAAGTCAGTAAAATTATTTCAGGAGAAGAATCCAATGCAATAAGGGAAATTAAGATGTAGTGACTGAAAGATTAAGGTAATTAGAAGTATTGACTGCAAGATTAAGATAATTTTTAGCGCCATTTAAGTAATTAGAAGAATTGAACTTTTGTGATTAACCCAAAACTAAATAATCTTGAAATCATAGTATTAAATGTTAAGTTTTAATCAGACACAATTACAAGCAATAATGCCAAAGAGTACACATATAAGGATAAGCATTATAGGGCAGTCATTAATAATTAAAATTATAATTTAAAAGATTTTTTTTTTCCAAATAATATAAGATCTTATTTTTGTTATGCATATAGATTGAGTGTTCAAACTTAACAATGGAAGCCTCAAGTAGCCAGATGTACAAAATTAAATTTAAGGATAAAAGATTTCAAAATACATAGTATCAACCAGAAATATAAGCATGTAACTATGAGTAATCCCTCCCACACTTTTTTTTTTTAATTAATTTTATTCAGCAACAAACCCACCCAACCAACCAGCCAAACAACACCACCCTACCTCCTTAATCAAACATCTGCCCACCCATCCACCAGTTTTTTTTTTTTTTTTTTTTAATTAAACCTTAGTAGTTTTTTTTTTTTTTTTTTTTTTTTTTTTTGTGTTAGACAAAGACCCTTTATGATAAACAAGTGAATAAATAAATTTTTTAGGATAACCCATTTTTGTAGCAACATTAATTATGTGAGAGATATTTTTTATATATATATTAGTTAAATTAGGTTTCTTGATTTTTTTTTTTTTTTAATCTTTAATGAAAATATTTAGAAATAGATTTTCAATTAAAAGCTCAAATAGTTCTATTGAACAAATTAATTTTATTATTAAACATTTTGATTTTTAATAAAGGCAATCATTTTTAATTATATTTTTATATTAAATAACTCTTTAATTATTTTTTCTCTATAATCTCCCATAGAAAAAAATATTTTTATATTCAGGGATGAGATTTGCAGAAATATAAAAAAACTGAAACTGTACGCATAGGCAAGACAACTAGAATTTCAATGACAAAATCCATTATATTAGAGTAATAAATATCTATTTTAATCTTCAATGTATAAAGAAAGAACAAATACACACCAGAAATATAAAAAATGCTGAAAAAACTAAAAAAAAAAAAAAAAAGCTGAAAAGCTAAATGTACAAAAAAGCTTAAATCAACTGAAAAGCTGAAAAATCTCATTCCTGTGTACTAAAAGTATTTTAAAACAGATTTTTCAATTAAAAGCATCCATATATATTTATCTATTTATAAAACAAGTAATAACAATGATTTAATCTTAGCAGAAATGTAAATCATTTTTAAAATATTGGAGAAATGGAAGTATGTAGCTAAGCTTGTAACGCTAAGCAATGGTGTTTTATCCCACTTTTGCCTACATTCTAAAGCACGTGCGGAATCACCTGTCAATGTTTATCGCAGTGACGTCACGTGCGCCTGCTCTATTTGAGATACGAGTTACGTGCGCTACGGCCACGGTCTAATCTAATCCCACCTGTCAAGTTGATAAGTCTGGGGAAAGGGGTAAATATATTTGGGAGCTTGGGACACGATATACTAATCCATGTGAGCTTCAGACACGATTTCCCTACTGTGAACTTCGAGCACGGCGCCGTTAACTTCATGTGAATCCCGGGGCACATATGCTTTCATCGGACTCACCCCCCCCCCTCCCTCACTGTGCACCAAACAGCAAAGGTACGCATATACCTGTAGATGGGACTAAAATGGCAGATTTTTGCATTTTATGATACCATTTTTTGCCATTTTAGGGGCGAAAAAGATAAAATAGCATTTTCAAGGCCAATCTAAGGCCCCCATGCTACTCAGGACCACTGTGTTACTCAGACCCTGAAAACACCTAACTAAGCAGTACACAGTACAGGTGTGATTGCGTGTTGATGTTGGTGTTTGGGAATAAGGCCGATTGACAGCTCTTGACACCTAGGCCTGATGGGTAGTGCCTTCCGTGGAGGTCTTTCTAAGGGATCCTAGCCTATATTTACGCAAGTTTGGAGAAAACCACGAAAAACTTCGAACGGCTAGACCGACGAGCGCGACCTGTGATCAAACCCGGCCTCTCATGTCTACTGTCTACCAGCTTTGAGCGCAGAGCAGCTCGGCCGCTGGTGTGTCCAGGTGTGATTGGGCGACATAGCTCTGGGTATCTGCCTTCTACGCAGACGATCTGAATTCCAAAACCTACAGAAACAAAGCGTGACTGCGTTGCCACATGTGATTTCGTTTTTCATTAGTAGCAAACATTTACAGCAGATTCTAATCCAAAAATTACACTTTCACTTTTTTTTCCTTCCAAGAGCGCTGTTTATTTCTACAACATAGCCGTAATAACACAAATAACTCAAATTTAAGCACTTTTTTTTCTTTTTTTTTTTAATAATTCAATTTATTTAATTGAACTCAAGGTGAGAGTCCGTTTATTCTAGGTAAATGAGCTCAAGTTGAATTGATTTAATTCTTTTATTTTAAGTAAGTAAGGGATTTCGTTTTTCTTTCTTTAATGTTTTTAATTTTTTCTCTTTACTTTGCTTTTCAGATATAAAAGAATTAAGGATATCTTGGACTCTTCTGTTCAGCCTTTTCTGCTTCATCATAAGCACAGAATGCAGGCATAATAATAAAAGGGCATACGCTGATAATTCCATTGATGCATATTTCAGTGAGGTAAATCCTTTATTATTATTGTTGTTGTTGTTGACAGTGGCAGATCCAAGGGGGCGGGGGGGGGGGGCTAGGGATCTAAAAAGCTTCCCCCCCCCCCCCCCCAAAAAAAAAAAAAAAAAAAAAAAAGATATTTACAAAACTTATAATGAAAGGAAGACAACTTAAATTCATATTAAAATGATTGAATAACATTTTCAGTAAAGTCATTTTAAGTAATTATCTGTCATTCTTCAAGAAATAGCAGCAATCAAAATCCTCTCTAAAAGTCCACCTCTATCTTAGAGCCACTTCCTATAAGGGTCAATTTTTCTCGCTCCCGAAATTTCTACTTTGGCTTTAATACTGATTTACCTCGATTCAATGCCCATGTACAAATGCATATCTATGTTAAGGTTCACGTTTTGCACGAGCAGATTGTTTAACTCTTCAAGTGAATTGACCATTTTTCGCATGTAACACCTTTCAAAAAACCCTCTTATTCAAGGCCGTAGCCAAAAAATGTTGGAGGGCTTCAAACTCCAGTACATAGTTTTAAGTGCTAAAAGGGAAATTTAATTCAAAACCTTTTAAGAAATCTGCAAAAGTTAGCGTATTGTTTAAACCTCCAATCCCTCTTCCCTTCTCATTGGCTATATCTGCAGCTTTGTTATTCAAAAATAAAAATAATAAAAATATAAAGTGTGTTTGTATTCTGTAGCTGATTGATTGGTTAATTGTGGCTAAACTAAAGACAACGACAAAGTTCGTTTTTTTTTTCTAGATAAACCATGAATCATGCAATACGCTGATGTTGAATTTTAGGGGAATTTGATCAACACCCAATATAATAATGCCTCCGAACTGAGCTTTACATTACGGAAGATCGGTCGATTACATCCAATCTACAGTCGGTAACAAAAGTATCCGAACACTAGCAAAAATTCCTATGTAAAAAAAGTAGAGTTCATGCTGTTTTGTTAAATAAATCCTTGTCGAATCATGTTCTTAGACTGACTAAGAACAGCATTCGGCAAGGATTTATTTAACAAAACAGTATTAACTCTACCTTTTTTTATATAGGAATTTTTGCTTGTGTTCGGATACTTTTGTTACCGACTGTACATTATCCTATAGATATTACATAAAGTGTATATTGGATGCAATCGGATTATCTTCTGTGACACAATATTCAGTTCGGAGGCATTATTTTAGGCGGTGTTGATTTAATCCAGAGTTAGAATTGATTGCTGCACTTGCTTCACAATTTAATCGTAGATCAATTAAGTTTGTTGAATACGACCCTAAATATCCAAAATGCATTTGTGATTCAGTTTTTGCATAGAAGGTGACTAAAAACTTGCATTTGGGTCACTTGTTAAGAAATTTTTAATTATATATAATTTACAGTCGGTAACAAAAGTCTCCGAACACTAGCAAAAATTCCTATATAAAAAACGTACACTTAATACAGTTTTGTTAAATAAATCCTTGTCGGATCATTTTCCTAGTCATTCTAAAAACAGGATTCGACAAGAATTTATTTAACAAAACTGTATTAAGTGTACTTTTTTTTATATAGGAATTTTTGCTTGTGTTCGGAGACTTTTGTTACCGACTGTACATATTCTTTTAAAAATTTTATAAATATTTTTTTTCTCTTTAGAGAACTTGCTGGTGGAACGAAGTCTGCAAGCGTGAATTCCAGGTCAAATTTCGTTGCCGATGTCCACGATGGTCATTTTGCAGATCTCCTGGACGATACTTCGATGCGTACTGCACGATAACTAGAACCGGATACATCTGGTTACAGCATAATGTCCATCCAGACGATTAGTATTGACTACTACGGAAGGATTTTTCCGAGTTTTGTAGATCAGTTGACTACCAATTATGATTGTTAATATTCTGTTCATCTTCATTTGTATAACGTACTAAACCAATTGTTATTCGCACTGACTGTATAATACAGAAAGGGAAATGAAAGGGAGGGCGCTTTTAAACGATGAAAAAAAAAAAAAAAGATTGAATATAGAGAATAATGATTAATTTTAATGCGTAAGTAAGTACATAGCATGAGTTTTTATCAATGTTTTTATTTTTGCGAAATTGTTATTGTGTATACCTTTGTCAGGCAAGTTTTAAATGGATCAATTAACGCTTTATCTGACGTTATTAATTTGGAATATCAGAAGAATGATTATTATTATTAATGTTGTTGTTGTTTAGTGTTCTACTTTCTCTAAAAAAATATTATTTTGTGAAAAAAAAAAAAAATCGTTAAGAAGCTTTAATATTCCAATAATAAAATTAAATTTTGAAATTTCTTTCATTGAAGCATTGATATAATAGCAATACTATATAATTTAGTTTAATAACTTCGGCCATTCACAATATATATTTTTGAGAAATTGGACCAAATTAATTTTCACAAGAGCGGAAAGTTACCACCACGGGATTCGAACCTGCGACCATTGGGTTAACGTCCCGATGTTCTGTCAACTGATCTATCCCGATCGATGACTGTCCGTAACCTTCAATGCATCAAGGGTTACGGTCTGACTCTATTGGGTAAATTGTGCGAATCAGGCGTCGACCGGAATAGCTGAGTTGGCAGAACACCGTGACGCTAATCCAAATGTCCCAAGTCAAATGTGTTCATCCAGTGGCGAAATAGTTAGAGCAATGTAATTAGTTTAATAACTTCAGCCATTCATAATATATATTTTTGAGAAATTGAACCAAATTAATTTTGACAATAGCGAAAAATTACCACCACAGGATTCGAACCTGCGACCATTGGGTTAACGTCCTAATGTTCTGCCAACTGAGCTATCCTGATCGATGTCTGTCCGTAACCTTCTATGCATCAAGGGTTACGGTCTGACTCTATTGGATAAATTGTGCGAATCAGGCGTCGACCGGAATAGCTCAGTTGGCAGAACATCGTGACGCTAATCCAAATGTCCCAAATCAAATGTGTTCATCCAGTGGCGAAATAGTTAGAGCAATGGAAGGAGTTGCTACGCTGTTAAAAAATTTATCTTTTCTCTAAAGAAAAGGGGAGTATGCTGTGCAGTTTGAAAACCACTTGAGCTGAAAATATGATAGTTCTTTATTCAAATTCATATTTATATTCATTATGATATTATAAAAGTTGCTCAGCCTATTAAATGGGTGAAATGTTGCATAAAAACATGGATTCTGTTCCAAAATTTGGAAACCACTTGAGCTAGAAATTTGATAATTAGTATGAATATTTTTCATTCAATTTCTTAGATAGCGCACCCTCAAGTTAATGGGGGGTAATGAGAAACGGACCTAGAAATAATTTACGTGTTGGTAATCCTAAAAATTTGAACATTTACACACCAAATGGAAATTGTACCCATAAACGATTTCTTAAAATTTTTAACTGAAATTACTTTTTTTAATTTAATGCTGAAGTCTTTTTTTTTTTTTTTTTTTTTTTTTTTTTTCCAGAGAAATTAATTAAAAAGAATCCTTTTTAAACTAATTATCAAATTTCGTTGTCTCTTTTATTTTTATAGATGCTAGAATTGAAAGAGGATTTCTTTTTATAGAATAAGGCAATGTAAAAAGAGAATGGACATTTTTTCTGGGAAGCCACACTGACAAAATTATAAGGTTTCCATCCCTTAGCTGAAAATCAGAAAAAAGTACTGAAAATCAGATAAGAGAGATTAATTTAAGACTTCTTGGAATGTAGATAGATTTCACTTATTTTACGGGATAATAGAGTAAAATCTTATGTATATGTCTTTTTCATTACATCCATATCAAACTTTTTTTTTTTTTTTTACGGCTTAAGGGGGGATTAAATAACTTTTTACTGTTGTTAAAAACATTATTTTTATTCTTTGGTGATCCATCAAATCGAGTTTTATCCGAAATTCAATCAAATCACAAGTTGTATTTATTTATTTATTTATTTATTTTTACGAATATGATACAAGTCACGTGGCTACATCACATGTCCATACCTGCAAACATTCTAATTATGAAACGGAAAATTTTTAGTACACGCCCTTTTTCCATACCACTTCATTTTTAGAGTAATTATTTCCAAATGTTGTTACAATTAAATAAGTATAAAATGACTCTAACTAAAAATCTTCCGTTTATTAAAAAAATGGTTGGCAAGTATGCATGTCTATATGCTGAATACCATATTGTCTCTTTATAAGTGTACAGTTGTAAAATCCATGTAATCATTACAAAACCCTTAACTGGCTAAAGGTTTGTGATGCAGCACTTTACTCTATATCTATATGAATTTGAAATAAGGGCCTTAACAATAATGATATCAAATTTTAAGTGACGCTGTGCTATTAATTAAAATTTATATAAATATTTTTATTTCATTATTTACTTTTTTGTTCTGTTTATATTCACAGTATAAACAATATTTTCTGTATGAAAATATATATACATAATTTATTAACTGATTCATTTCCATTCACATCTGTTATGAATTCAAAATATGGATTTTAAAAGAAATGATATCAAATCTTCAGTATTTTTAAATTTCATCGAAATTTCTTTGATTTTGGCTAATAAAGAATATTTACGCATTAAGATTGTACTTTTAATTTTGAAATACACTGTCAATTATATTACACTTCTACTGAGCTTATGTTATGTATTGAAAAGTATTTATTTCAATAAATTAATTTCTCTTTTGCGTCACGCTATCCAAAACGGCAGGTAAAATTTTTGTAAATGTCTTCTTTACCTCACATTATTTATTTACAAACATTTTCACTTTGTTTGGATACTGTGACACAAAGTAAACATTTAATATCTTAGTAAATATGCGATATAGTGTTCCTTTAAAAAAAAAAAAAAAAAAATTACTGCGGTCTAATTCTATTCTGAAATTTCTACATTTCTTTTAATCTTAAATTAGCCGTGTATATGAGTGTCGCAGCGTTCCGTTTGTCCTTCTGTCCGCTTGCGTCACTGGAAAAAACTGCCATTTCTCATACGTATAGTCGGCAGCAAAAGTATCCGAGCACTACAGCAATAATCCCTGTCTAAAAAAAGTACACTTAATACTGCTTTGTTAAATAAATCCTTGTCGAGTCATGTTCTTAGTCAGTCTAAAAACATGATTCGACAAGGATTTATTTAACAAAACAGTTTTAAGTGTCCTTTTTTGATATCGGAATTATTGGCTAACCCTCAGATACTTTTTGCTGTCAACTGTACTAATACAACAACAGTTCGGAAAACTTTTCACGTGTACTATACTTGTTTATTTTAATTCATATTTTTAAACTTTTTATTCATACAATTAAATGAATGTTTGTTTAATCTTGCAACAGTATATGTTTTTGAATAATTCATATGCAATTATAAGTAATTACATAATTATTTTTGATTAGATTTAATAAATCTGGTATTGGACATACTCTCACTAAATTGAATATGTGTTTAAGAGAACTCAAAACACCTCTAAAATTTCGAAATTTGGCAAAAATACCAGATTTAATATTTTCAAAACTAAAACCATCCTACATTCTAGCATATTTTTTAGAAACATTTAATTAGAACGCCTGCTATAGCTGTTTTAACAAACATCTATTTTCGGTTTGGATCTTTGAATTAAATCTTTAAATTCATTAATCTCAAATGATTCTTTTTTTTTTTTTTAATCAGATTTTTGATGTTTTTAGAATGCTAAGGCATTTTCAAATATACTTGAAACTGTTTGAAAATTTTATTGAATTAACATTATATCCTATGTAAAAGATTTAAGGATCAGATTTGCATTTTAATTTTATTTATTTATTTATTTAAGTAATCATATGCATGATCACGTGTGAATGTTCCTCCTTTTTCACACGAGATTGCGGTCAGTGTTGCCAACACTTTTTTATTCAATATCCACCACTAAATTTTAATCGTAACCGTTGTCTAATCATTTCGAAGATTAATCGTCTATTATGAATATCAAATGTTACTTGTCAAAATTATTGGTGCTAATTGAATAAAAAAGTGTCTAAATTCGGCAACACTGATTGCGGAAGTATTAGATCTACTGAAAAGTTCTCTTCTTTTGAATTAGGGACGCAGTAGACCAGTCGATAGAGCGCCAGGCTCGTAATTGGAAGATTGCGGGTTCGGTACTCGAGCAGGCCAAAGACCGTCGTGTACACTAATGGTGGCTGGTGGACGTAAAATCTGTCATGGTCGCAACGTCCTCTATGTTCCCATCAAAATTATACCCCTGGGGGTCACCGAAACGGGAGAGCCATCCCTTCTGTAGAGGATAAAAATTCAGATGGCATGTTTTCGGACCAACTCTAGGGGTGAGTTCCAGACCGTCGCCATTTGCCTATTGCGCAGCACTAGTGCGACGTAAAAAAAAAAAAAAAAAAAAAAACCAACCAACCTTTTGAATTAAAGTACTGACATCGGAAATTTACACTGGATACTGTTAAAGATATTCATAGGTAACTTTTAAAATGATAATTGGTAATATGGTTTTATATATTTTATGTAAGTACCATATAAATATTGTTAAACAAATATTTCCGTGTCATTTTATTAATTCAGAAAGAGAAAACTTTTCGGTAGATCTAATGTGTATTCTTACCCTGCGAAATCAATAACATTAAATAAAATGATCTGTTTGATAATGTTGATCTTTCAATTTCTTCCATAATGATGATCTATAAATAATCTTTTAAAATGATATATACATATATGCATACATACATATGTGTGTGTGTGTGTGTGTGTGTGTGTAATATATGTATATATGAGTATGTATTTGATGTGTCTCCTTTAAATATAAAATAGAATGTCTAAAAGGTAACTTAAACAAAGTAATAACTACTTTTTTAAAAATTTCTAAACCTAGAATATGTTTTGAAAATAATAATAATAATAAAATAAAATAAAATGTAAAACAACGTAATTTATTTTATATATTTTTATTTTTATTATTTTTTATTTTTATTTATGTTGTTGTTTATGAATTTTTATGCCTTTTTTTCATGCAGTTAAATGTCACATTTAAATGATTTTGGTAAAAATTTTAAAAAATAATAGCATTCTTCTAACCTTTAGAGAGAGAAATAAAGGGGGAGGGGTGTTATACTCGAAATGTTTTTTTTTTTTTTTAAAGTAATATAAAAATTAGTAAGTTGTACAAAGTGTACATTACTGTAATTTTCATTTTTTATTTTTATTTATTTATTTATTTATTTTTAGATTTGCTTATTTATTTATTTACTTGATTTATTTATTTTCTATTAAACTGTATTGTATTTTAAAATCTTTCTATTGTATGAATAATTATATAACATGTATTTTGTAAGATATCCATATGAATGTATTATAATTTTAAAATGTTTTTATGAATAGATATTATATTTTATTGACTACGCGCTGTATATGCTATATTAATGATTTAAAATGGTTTTATACGTTTTATGCTTTATTAATATCTTGTTTTATAGGGTGAAAAAAAAAATAAGAATCAATGTTAAGCCGCGGAAAAATCTACGAAACAAGTTCTGTAAAAACTTCACAATTAAATTTTATATATGTATAATCTTCAGATTCCTAAAGTTTAGTACAAAAATCTTGATATTCAAACATGAAAAAATAAAGCATCTTTTTATCATTAAAAATGACCGAGTTTTTTCATCTTAAAATTTAAACGGACTTTTCGGGATCGTAGAAAAGGTGAAGAATGGAATATTGAAATAAACAGAAAAACGACAGAATAAAAAATGTTTTTAACTGGCCTTTTATAGAAAACCTAAAACATCTGTGAAACTCACAAATTTTGAAATTAAATAACTCCATCAATTTGAATTATAGAAGGAAGTGTTTTTCTCTCTCTGTCTCTTTCTTTCTTTTTTATGTTAGCCAAGAGGCTAACATAAATAAGAACCGAGAAAAAATTAAACATTGTTTTAAAAAAAATTCTAGTATTATTTATTTTGATTAAATTTCAATATTAAAAAAGAAAAAAAAGAAAAAAATACTTTTCAAAAATTTTAATTAGCTTAAGTTAAGTAATTTTGTTTACAATTAGCATAATTGCAATCAAAATATTTTCAACAAAACACAATCTAAAATTCTTAAAATTACCTCTAACATAATAATTATACATCTATTAATATAAATTAAAGTCTAAAACATTGAAATTTTATTTGTTTTTCTAAAAAACAGGAAGATTTATTTTTCTTTACTTTTCTCTTTGTCGACAAATCGATGTGTTTTGCTTTTACACCATTTAAAGCTACGATAAAGTTGATCACTTCACAATTTGGTACTGCGGTCTTTTGAAAAACTATTAGAATAGTCTTTTTCCAATTCAATATCATGCATTTGAATGCTGGTAAACATAATCTATTCATTTTACAAGCATTTTACGAAAGTACCGAATTGGGTACCAAGGGATCCAAGAGGTTAGAGTATCAATAATTTTTTTTATGCCATTAAATATGAAAAAAAAGACCTAGAGACTACACAGAAATTTATATTTTGTAAAACTGCTTGTGTGTATTTTTCCGCGGTGTGACATCGGTCATTTAAAATATTTTTCAAACTGAAATTACAATGTAATCTCTCTAAAAATCCACCTGCATTTAAGATTCTCTCTGTCTTTGGGACTAGTTTCTACCCCTGTCAAGGATCTTTGGCAGTCAGATACTATTTCTCCATTCCCATATAATCCAATGGGATTTTTTATTTTATCTTAAGAAGCAGTATTTTTTGAAAAAATAAGTTAAATATTTCTTTAATTAAATATTTAATATATTTCTTAAATAATTCTTAACATTTCTTACTTTAAATATATTACTTAATATTTCTTAAATTAAATAACTAAATAGCTAATCATTCTTTTTTTAATTAGATCCTTAAGTTTGCTTAATGAAAAGAAAAAAATATATATATATTTATTTATTTATTTATTTGCTTAATTAAGAAAAAAGGCGACAAGTTCGAAGAGGGAAATTCAAAAAACAAAATTCGAAAACCTTAATTTTTGAATGAAAAATTCTGAAAATACAAAGCAACAAAAATCTCATTGGATTACATGGGAAAGGATAAAGGGGCGGAGTATCTGAACACCAAGGACCCTTAATATCCATTTATTTTCATTAAAGGCCCGTTTGCAATCTTACGCCCGTACTTCTCAAGCGGTCACATTTTGCGAGATCAAATGATTTTATCTCTTTTCTTGATTTAAATCGACCAATATCAATCACATATTGGTGAAATTAATCTCTATGTGTCATGGTGTCATGTAATAATCTATGCATAGAGAAAAATAAGTGATAAGATATTATATTTCTGAATATACAATGAATACTAATAGTTGGAGTTTAAGCTTAGAAAAGGGAATTTCGTGCCAAATCATTATTTAACTAATAAATTTTAATGCAGCGTCTCCTAAATACGTAACACTTACATTAGATGACAGGAAAAGAAAAAAGTATTAAACTTATAGATAAAATAAAATTTTATTTCCTGCCAGAAAACTTTAGTGGAAATTCATACTTATTAGAGAACTCTTTTCCACCCAGAAATAATTCGAAGATGAATAACACTGGACTACGAAAATAATGTTCACAAAACTTTGATTTGATAATTTTAGCTGATACATATATGTTTTTTGTGTGCTAAAAGCTGAAACCGTAAATGAAGGCAGTTTTTTTTTTTTTTCTATCACGTATATATTTTTGCTGATACAGTTTGTCTACCGACACGATTTCTTTATTTTTGGTAGTTCCTAGCGTGTTTCCATGATTAATTAAACCTACTTTAAAAGTTAAGCCGCTATCAGACGAAGTACCATATGAAAGGCCTTAGCGCATACTATCTCATAAAGAGATTTTTCATGAGGGAAGCGGGTGAAATACTACCGTTTAATACTTTTGCATCACGTATAATATTCTTTCACTCACTTTTGACTGTTTACATCTCTTACATTAGTTTTCAGCATGAACTCCTCCAATCAGAGAATCGCGTTTCCAGAGTATTCTCTATCCTCATTTCTTTTAAACCTTCACGAGGTGAATTATCGCCAAATATTGCGTCCGATGTTTACACTTGTGGATTTCGTTTATGCTTAAAAGTAACCCTTGATTGAGCTCAAGAAAGTCGTTCGGTAGCTTTAGAGCTCCTCCAATACAGGCTGGCTCATCAGGCATTTTGTTTCCCACTCAGCGATTGTTGACAACGCGGTCCGAATTTCAAGTGTTATCAAATCACATAAAATGGAGGTTTTGCAGCCGAAAATTTCTCAAATCATACCAGAACTGCTTTTAGAACGTTTAGATTTCCAACAGATAAAGAAAAGCGAAAGAAATGGGCTATTCATTGTCCAAAAGAAAATTGTACGCTTAGCTTTCAATCACAAATATGAAGTGTAATTATGATATGTTTTCTTGCATTTTTTGTAATTATTTGTTTTTATTGCTGTTTGATTATCTAAATGTTGTATTTTACAACCTACACTACTTTTCAACGTGTATAAATATTTAAAATTAACTAATTTAATAGCAACAGTGATGGCTACTTTTTACAAGGGTTATAAGAAAATTTCGCCAAATATTACTGCCAAACTAATCAAGTACAAACAATAATTCGCTCTTCTGTTTAGGCAAACTCGCTATTTTAGGCGATAAAGACGCCGAGTAATACGTCTGCAACTAAACGTCGCTAAGCTATATTTCCGCTGGGCAACAATGATCAGCTGTGAGTCAGCTCGTATTATAGGAGTCTTAGGTAGCTTTGAGATGCATTACATTGTATTTCAGAATATACATTCTTCCGTCTGATAGCCGCTTTACCATATAATTATATTGGTGAAAGATTCACGGAAGAAATTGTGTCGGTAGACACCCTGTATTGACAAAAACCTATACGTGATACAGAAAAAACTGGCTTCAGTTTCGGTTTCAGCACGCCAAAAAACAACATCAGCCAAAATTATCCAATCAAAATTTTAGATGTAGACCTGTGTAATTTGTTGCTGTATATAAAATAATTCTAAAACAAAATTATTATTCAAAAGCTTTTAAGGGGACAAGGAATGATGAGAATTTTCAAAACCAATGCAAAATTGAAAATATGTAGATAATTATTACAGAATGTACTAAGCTGAATAATGCTTTAAAAATAATATCATTTTATAGCTCCTCAAACAACACTGGAAAATATTTGTAAAAATTTAAGCTTTAAATTTATTTTTCTTGGGTTCCAAATTTCGGGAATAATTTGATACTTATAATGAATGCTCCTCGCTAATTAGTTTTCATTCAATCCTTTTAAAAATTGGTGTAAATTTTGATCAGTGTATTTGCCACAAAACTGGGCATTCATTTTAAAATCAAGAAATTGTTACAGTTACAGGCTGATTAAAAATTAGTGGGACTAATTTCAGAGCATCAGAAATTTTTATTGAATTAAGTTATTTACATGAAATTTTCAGTGTGGTTCCCTTTAGCATGGTACAGTTTACGTATAAACGTTTAGGACAAACCTTTTTCGACCATTTGTGAGGGGTATTTTTCTAACTTCCTCTGATTGCTTTTTGAAGCCCTTGAAGTGTTCTTACTTTACGTCTACTTAATTGTTTTTTTTTAAGTATTCTCATAAAAAACTAGTATGTTGTGACCACCACAAGACTTTCTTCTATATTTTCCTATACAAATTCACTCAGAAACAATATTTAATGTATATATATATATATATATATATACGATTTTTTTTTTTTTTTTTTTTTTTTTTTTTTTTTTTTTTAATTAAATGTAAAAAAAAAAAAATCCATAACTTTGTTTTAAATTATCACAGATTTATAGTTCAACCATTCTTTTTATAAAGGTATTGACGAGACCTTTCGAAAGGTACCCATCTTGAAACTTTACTCCCCCCCCCCCCCCCCCAGAGGGTAACCGATGCCCCCATATGCACAATTTTTATTCCTAGTTAACTACTACTATTATCAATAATTCATATTAATTTTACAATCACGAGTTTAAAATAACTCTCATTATGTACATTTATACGAAATTTTGTCCTATACAGCCATGTTAAAAATTTAGAAAAAATACGATCACAGTGCCACCTGTTGAGTAATTGATCCCCAAATGTAATCAGCACCAGTTTATGTCAGGGTGCAACTAAATACCAAGTTTGGTTAAATTTCATTCATTGGTTCGTGAGCTACAGTGTCCACAAAAATCGTGAAGCACATAGACAGACAGACAGACATTTTCTAAAAACTATCAATTCGTGTTCAGGAGATCCCAAAACGTGTAAATCCATCAAAAAACGGAGGTCGAAAATTTTCGCGAATCCAATACTTTCTCTATATTACATATAGAAGGAAGTAATAATCGCAAGGAGCACAGTCAGGGGATGATGGTAGCCATTTTTCAGGATAAAGAAAAATTATTTTTTTTTTTTTTTTAATCTTTCAGCCATTTTATAGTTGATTTTGCAATATGACTTGGTGCAGAATCTTGGTGCAGAATCTTGGTGAAAAACAAAGTTTCCTCCAGGGTAAAGACGTTTACTTTTTTTTATTGTGTGCTTCAAAACTTGATTCTGATAGTATTTAGCATCAATTTTAGCCTTTGGTTCTACAAAAAATGGTTTTTAAGCCTTGAGAGGATATTTCCATCCATACCATAACACCTGATGGCCAACTTGCCTTTTACAAAACATCTGCGTCTTTGCGACGCTTTTCGAGTGCAATATATTCTACCTTTGTTTTGCCAGTTGTGGATGACAGATGGAACAGTGCTTCATCCGAAGTTATCCATTTTTTGTATCTACCATTGCGTAACATTAAATACAGAGGCCTAGAGCGTTTTCTACACTGTTAAAAAAATGCAGAAAAAATACAGAAATTCTCTGTAATTTCAGAAAAAAAGGCGTAAATTACGGAAAAATTACGTAGACAAAACGTATTTTACGACTTTTTTTTCTGAAATTACAGAGAATTTCTGTATTTTTTCTGCATTTTTTTAACAGTGTACGGTCTTTGCAGACATTTGATAGCAGACTGATTTATTCACTTTTTTACAGCCAATTTTCTTTATCTGACTACAAATTGTCGATTGCGATACTTGTAGTTTCTTTGTTAAAGTTCTCGGCAGAAGATTTTCTACAGCGATAAGTCTTTTCAGCTTCTTTTTATCTTTTTCACCAAAAACTTCCTTTCGTCCATATTTTTTTCCTGGAGCTTTTGATTGCCAGCCAAATTTTATTTCTTTTCGAAGTTTAGATAGCAATCCATTAGCAAAATGTCTTTTCTGATTTTTAAATGCTTTATTTATAACAGAATTTGAGCAACCATCTTACAAAAGCTTTAAAATTTCGTTTCGGGTTTGAGGATCTAATTTCGGAACCATAATTTACTCCCACTAATAAAAAGTGGGAGCTAGATTTGTAATTTGAACGTCTCACTTTTAAAATAAAACTGGTAGTAAAGCGATTAAAATTTCCCATAAATAATTACATGCTTTTAAAATTGGTCACACTAATTTTGAATCAACCTGTATTACGAACTCTTAAACATAATCGCATAATAAAATATCATGAAGATTTCAATTGTTAAACTTTATTTGTTTGTAACTGATGCTGTAATTGAAATATAACAAATTCAATGCACATATGGGTTCAATTATATACACAAGACGCACAGTAAAAAAAAAAAAAAAAAAAAAAAAAAAAAAAAAGTGGAACTTTAAAATAACTTAGAATTAGCATAAAGCATTTTGAAATTTGGCATTATTTTACTATGTTCTTTTTTTTTTTTTTACTCGCTTAATCTTGCAATCGATTTTTAACTCACTTCCCGACTAGCTAGGCATTTGAAACTTTTAGAACTGCTCAGAACACGGTGACAACGCAATACCTCGAAGCCCGACTTTCAAATTTTTGATTAGTTTACTTTTAATTAATTAATAAAATTTAAAAATAATAACCTGACAATAGCTTTAAAATTAGCCATTTAAATTTTATTTATAATTTAATTGTTGTCAAAAAAATTTACGAGTTCATTTTCTTTCGACATAAAAATAAAGACATTTACTTAAACCAATAAAAACGTGATCAATAAAAAGTTGTAAAAAATTAAATTATGCATCTCACAAAAATTGACGTCGTTATCACTTTAAAAATTTTATACACATTGATAAAGGGCTAATATAGTTCTATAGCTATAAATTCCCGACTAGCTAGACATTTCAAACTTTTAGAATAGCTCTGAACACGATGGCAATTCTTCAATACTTTTATTCTCTCTCTTTTTACTTTCTTCTATCTTCAATAGAAGAAAGTATTGGATTCGTAAAAATTTTCGATTTCGGGTTTTTGATGGATTTACACGTTTTGAGAGGTGTAGAACACGATTTTACCATTTTTAGAAAATGTCTGTCTGTCTGTCTGTCTGTCTGTCTGTCTGTCTGTCTGTCTGTGTGTGTGTGTGTGTGACAAAATTTTGTGGCAACTGTATCTCAGGAACTACTGCACAGAATTTCATACAAATTGGTATGTAGTTGCACCTTGACGTAAATTAGTGCCTATCAACTTTTGGTAAAAATCGTCTTACAGGTTGCGTTGCCATCCCGCTTTTTCTAAATTTTCAACAGGGTGATAAAGGCAAAAATTTTCAAGATGGGTATCTTTCGAAAGGTCTTGTCAGTACCTTTAAAACGAATGGTTGAACTATAAATCTGTGATAATTTAAAACAAAGTTATCGATTTTTTTTACTTTTTACGAAAAAAAACTTAGAAAAAAAATCTTTTTTTTTTCCCCTCTCTCCCCTTAATTTTAACAAACTCCCACGGTTTCCGTGTTCTGACAAACTTGAACTAATTTTTGCTTTTTTCCCCTAATTTTGTCAAAGTCCTACGGTTTCCGTGTCTTGACAAACTTTGGGTAAAATGTGAAAATTATTCTAAATTTGTCAAAACACGGAAACCGTGGGACTTTGACAAAATTGGGAGGGAAATGCAAAAATTTGTTTAAGTTTGTCAGAACACGGAAACCGTGGGAGTTTGATAGAATTAAGGGGAGAAGAAAAAAAAAAATGTGGGACTTTGATAAAATTTTGGGTAAAATGTGAAAATTTGTTAAAGGTCCCACTTTTTTTTTTTTTTTTTTTTTTTTTTTTTTAATTATTGTTGCTGAGTGAATTTGTATAGGAAAAGATAGAAGAAAGTCATGTGGTGGCCACAACATACTAGTTTTAAAAATACTTTAATGCTTTTATTCAGTTAATAAATGTTTGAAAATTTCTTATAATTGCTCTCTTTATTACGCATTTCATCCTTTTCTTTCAAGTTGATGGGATAATTCATCAAAAAAAATTTTTTTAAGTATTTATTAATACATAGAATTGTCAAGTTTATGTAATTCAACAGAAATTTTAAAATCATGGTATATAAAAAGTTCTTTTTATCTTATAATTATTTGTATTGTTTTGCCCATAAAAGAAGCCTTTTCATTTAAAAAATTAACTTTATCGTTCAAAATACGTTACATGCACAAAAATGATAGATTTCATGACAGTGTTTAATTCGAGAAGCAATAGAATCTTAAACAAAAACTAGTATGTTGTGGCCACCACAAGACTTTCTTCTATATTTTCCTATACAAATTCACTCAGTAACAATATTTAAAAAAAAAAAAAAAAAGATTTTTTTTTCCAAGTTTTTTTTTCGTTAAAAGTAAAAAAAAAAAATCGATAACTTTGTTTTAAAATATCACAGATTTATAGTTCAACCATTCGTTTTAAAGGTATTGACGAGACCTTTCGAAAGATACCCATCTTGAAAATTTACTCCTCTCGAGGGGGGACTTCCCCCAGGCTCTTACACATACAAAAAAATTTTCCCAGTTGACTATTTCTATTATAAATAATTCTTGTAAATTCCATAATGTTTACTAAAAAAAAATTCTCTTTATGCACATTTATACAAAATTTTGTCCTATATTACCATGTTAAAAATTTAGAAAAAACGGGATGGCAACGCAACCTGTAAGACAATTTTTACCAAAGGTTGATAGGTACTAATTTATGTCAAGGTGCAACTACATACCAATTTGTATGAAATTATGTGCAGTAGTTCCTGAGATACAGTTGCCACAAAATTTTGTCACACACACAGACGGACAGACAGACAGACAGACATTTTCTAAAAATGATCAAATCGTGTTCTGCAGCTCTCAAAACGTGTAAATCCATCAAAAACCCGAGGTCGAAAATTTTTACGAATCCAATACTTTCTTCTATTGAATATAGAAGAAAGTAATAATTAATTTCAACGTCAATTGTCCCCTTAAAACTCCAGTAAACTAATATTAAGGATTATCAGAGAGACAGATAAGTAATGTAAACTTGAGTAATACGAACTATTTAATTTATAAATTTTGTCATGTGAGTTCGGGTTTTTTGGACGATTTCTATTAAAAATGCATACCTCTAAAGGATCAAATTTCTATGACTCAGTAGGTGGCCATTTTAGAGAGGTTTCACTGCATATCCTTTTGATGTAAAGTTGTGAAAATAAAATATATTGATAAAGTTTTGTACCCTGTGTACGCAGTGTTATGAATTTGAAATGTTTGTGTTTGTGTTATGAGTTTAAAATTAAATTTTTTTATAATTTTGGTCACTTTTGTATCATATCTGAAGCGAATTTCCTGTTTAAATAATGTAAGATATTTTTTTATACTTAATCCATAACAATTTTTTGTATAATTTTATCTACCTTTGTTTCAGAATAGATGACATGAGAAAGATCTGTGATGTTGTAATAAAGGAATTGTGTATTTTGAGCACAGTGTGAAATAAAAAAAAATCTTAGATTTATATTTTGTTTTTCTTTCTATTTTAATCATTTAAATTAGAAGGGAATAAATTCGCATATTAATAAGTCAACTCTTTGTAAGTACATGTTCCATCAATAATAAGAAACCATTATATTAAACATGTCGCATTATAAATTTGTTTTAAATTATCACAAATCTATGGTTCAACCATTCGTTTTAAAGACACTGACGAGCTGTTTCAAAGATATTGAAAATTGACTATCCTTGGGGGGACCCCCCTCCTCCCCTATCCAAGTAGGCTAGCGATTCCCCTATGCATATAAAAGAAATTTCTTTAATTATTATTTATTTTATTTATTTATTTATTTTTATTTTTTACTATTATTTATTATTATTATTATTATTATTATTATTTCACATTAAACGTCAAAAATGTTACTCATTATGTGCCATTATACGAAATTTTGTCCTATACTGCCATATGACAATTATGAAAAAAAAAAAAGTGGGGGACAACAGCGCCATCTGTTGAGTTGTTGGTCCCAAAATGTACCACCAGTTTAGGTCAAATTCCAACTAAATATCAAGTTTGGTTTCGTGTTGAGGACATCTCAAAACACGTAAATTCATCGAAAACAGGAGATCGAAAAAATTTCCCAAATCCAATATTTTCTTCTTATGTATATAGAAAAAAGAAAAAAGTATTACGAAAAATTGCTGTGAAATATTTTTACCACATATTTAAATGAACAAAAGAGAAAAGTAACGGAGAATCATGTGGTACGCATTGATTATTAACACTTTTTCCAACTGTAGGTGTGCGTTGCATCGTATAACCTTTGCCTACATTGTCATAGAACGGACAGACAAAGGGACAGAAAGACAGACATATAGACTAATTGAATTCATAATCACGCTTAAATATTGTTGAGATATGCTAAAAAAGCATAACACAAACGGAATTGCAGTACTTAATTTTTCATTGCAGCCTTTAATGTATTTGAACATTTTAGTGTAGCCCTGTAAATCTGATGCTTTATTCTATAAAAAACATTATTTTAGCTTGTTAACAATAAATGTCAATTTTTTTATGATTTTTGCAGTAGAAAGTTATTTAAATGTGATTTATAAAAATATCACTCCTAAAATGCAATGCATTGGCATTTTTTTTGAGTGTCCCTGTACACAAACCAGTTGTACAGGGCCTATTAATACCATTTTAAACAGGGAACATTCCAAAGTGTTCGGGAAGAACATGTATTATTTTTAAGAAATTTTGAAAATATTTTCGGACGCTGGAATGGGGACAGATAGACAGACGGACAGTCGGATAGACAGATACACTAGTTCAAATCATATTCACACTAAAGAACTGTTAAAAAGCGTTAAAAACTTTTAATGTAACTGAAAATGCAATTCAGCAAATTTCCATTTATAACCCTTAATGTAACTGAATATTTTTGTGCGACCTCGTAAATTTTAATGCTAATCATATTATACTTTATAGAAAACATTCTTTTGTGAATATGAATAACATATTTCAATTTCATTTGCAATATAAAATTATTAAAATATGATTTATAGAATTACCTCTCATAGAACGCAATGATTTGAAATACTTTCGGATGTCCCTGTACACAAACCATTGGTGGTATTTACTCCATTTCCAATAGGAAACATCCGACAGTGAACTTGAATAACATATTTGATTTTATTAAGATATGTGTAAAATAAAAGTATTCGAATACTATTTATAGAATTACCTCTGTTGTAAAGTGTTAAAAAGGGTAAAAAGTTTTTGAAGAGAGTATTTTAAGAGTTATGATAAATGTAAAATCATCATAAGAACAAGTCTCTCCTTCCCCCCCCCCCCCCCCCGTCTCTCTCTCTCTTCTATGTCCTCTAATGTATCATATTGGAATCGGGAAATTTTTCTGAATTTGGCTTAATGGATATTTACATGTTCTGGTACGTTCTGAACGGGATTTGAATATTTTTAGAAAATATCTGCATGTGTGTTACCAAACTTTTTTTGTGGCCGCTGTATCAACCGAAGTAAGGGAAGGGCTTCTATAAAACTTTACATTTGGTTAGACCTTGACATAAATTTGTTCTGTTTATGTTTTGGCTTAAATCATCCAAATATGGCTTCTATATTGTAATTTCCCCCTTTTCCCGAATATGTCAGTCTCTATAGTGTGTAAGTGCAGAAAAATTGATATGTGGAGAGATTTATTATGTGAAAATATTTTGATTCAATAATGCACATATTTATCGACTGGTGGTGCTTTATGATGTAGTTTTCTCCGTTTAAGAGAAATCTATATCTCAGCTTCTGTCGTACATAAATGCAACAAACTCGATATTTGAGATGATATTATGAAAACTTAGATACATTCAATTTAGGTGCATATCGATCGACAGATGCCGCTGCTATTGTTCATTTTCAGCAATTTTCCAAATGTATATATCTCAGCATCTATCAGTTGAAATTGCACCACAGTGCACAGGTAAAATCTTTATTGTGAGAAGCTAGATTCATTAGTTTTTGTGCTTGTTAGGCGTCACTGTTATACAGAATGAGGAAAACAATGTTTTGTAATGCTACAATACACTAGATTTTTGGATGATGTTTTTTTATTTTATAATTTCCTATATAAATTCACGCAGTACAAATTATTTATTTAAATTATTATTCATGAAAGTTATTTTCTATGATAAATGCAAACGATTTTCGCCTAAGAGAAATATACACTAAATATCGAAAAAAATATCAATTTTGTGCTAATATCTGAGGGTTTTTTTTTTTTTCTCTCCGTTTTAAAAAAAAAAAATACATGTTTATTTTAAAATATTACAGATCTATGGTTCATCCATAGATCTGTAATATTAAATATTACAGATTTTATTTTATATTAATATTTTATTTTATATTAGTATGTATGTATAATAAAATTAATTTAGCGAATACATAACACATGGTACGCTCCCACACACAGTTTTATTTTATTTATTTTTTCTAGAATACTATTACTATTACCAATAATTATTAATTTCGCACTTATTCCTTACAAATAATTTCCATACATTTACACGAATATTTATCCTATCCTAAATGTGCAAATTTCTGCATTTTCTGGAAATAGGTGTATTTCCGATGAAAAATAAAATATTTGTTTAATTTTTTTTGCAATATTAATTGTTTATCTTTAAAGTAGAAGTATTCAAGAATTTTATCACATTTTTTTCATTAAAAATAACGTGTTCTAACATTGCTCGGGTCTTCAACGATCCATGATGAACTGACAAGGTGCCAAAAAAAGCGATAACCTGATCGGGTTAAATTTTCTGACTAAATTCCTAAACATTGGCTGATCAATGTGAATCAGTTTTTCATTTGTCTTGAACATAAAATTAATGATTTTTTTATAGGTTGATAAAAAAAAATGAGAAAATAGAAGATATAATTGAAGGAAAAATTTTAAAAAGGCACTATTTTTATTTATTTTTGTTTTTGAGAATGGGCTCTTTGGGCAAACTCTTTAGAGCAAGGTAAGGGGACCTCCAAATAGTATCAGTACCCCGAGTCTTCAAAAAGCATAGTCGGGCTCTGTCACTATTTGTTGTTGACATATGCTGATAATTGACACACAGACCAACCGCTAAAACCATGTTTTTCGGATTCAGGGGACCTCAAAACATGTAAATGCATATAAAACTCAATTTCGAAAATTTGACCCAAAAGCAATGATTTCTTCTTCCATATATATATGGGTAAGTGAAAGTAATAAAACTAGAAAAGAATCTTTGTGTGTTTTAATGCTAGTATGCCACTGCGCAATTCATGAATTAGTTCAATACACAAACCTGTGCTCCCCCTTTTTACCTAATACACACGAAATCGTTAAATAATTTTGAATTGATCATCGTTAACACTAATGCGAGATTTCTATACCTGCGGTGTTCTTTCCCTTCAGCCATTTAAACGCCATTAATTTGCAAAGCTTGTCGTTTTCAACAACAATAAACTAAACGTGTGCCTTATTGGAAAATTTAATTCCAAACGCGTAAGCAGAATTGCTTTCAATAGCTTATGATGAAATTTGCTTATTTCGAAATTATTAAGCGGCATGTTTACTAACACCTAATTTCCCATGCATAACTTTTAATATTTGTGAAACTTTTAAATCTTTCTTTAATTTTTTTTTTTTTTTTTTTTTTTTTTTTTTTGCATGTTTTGGGGCTTAGGGAAATCCGAAAAAATCCCAAAATCGATGTTACGTTTGTCTGTATGTTAGTTAATTTCTTAGTTTGATAATTTGATAGTTTTTGTAGACGTTATCCCAAAAATGAAAGTTTTTTTTTTTTTTTTTTTCTTTTAAGTACGACAGGATTATTGTTTTAAGTCAGATATTTCGCATAGTCATCATTCGTTGTGTTTCATTTCGAATATGCCCTTTGACAAAAAGTTTTAAAAAATTTAAAATTGAATGCAAAAGAAAATTTAAGAAATGAATATTGGAATATTGTAAGAAGTGAATATTGAACCTCTGTTAAGGAACGCAACTTCCTATTTTAAGGGGGTGGGGGGGGGGGTCATTTATTTTATTTATTTATAAAAACTATTTGTATATTCATACTTTTTTTTTTTTTTTTTTTTTTTTTTTTTACATTTTACCATATTTTTATTAACTTCGATTCTTGTTTGTGTGTTTGTCAGGGACAAATCTTGCAATCGATTTTTAACTAACTTCCCGACTAGCTAGACATTTAAAATTTTCAGGACAGCTCACAACACGGTGACAATACATTTTTCTAATAATTTTAGTCAACTATTTCAAGTCCCGCTACTTTCGGCAGCGCTTATATTATTCGACAGAAAATTTATTTAACTAACTTCCCGACTAGCTAGACTTTTGAAACTTTCAGAATAGTTCCGAACACGGTGAAAATGCATTTTCCTAATACCTTTAGCCAACTGTTTCGGGTTCCTGCTGCCTTCGGTAGCGTTTCCAGTACAAAGCTTGCAATCGATTTTTCACTAACTTTCCGACTAGCTAGACATTTGAAACTTCAAGGACAGCTCACAACATGGTGAAAATACATTTTTCTAATAATTTTAGTCAACTATTTCAAGTCCCGCTGCCTTCAGCAGCGCTCATATGATTGAACAAAAAATTTATGTAACTATCTTCCCGAATAGCTACACATTTGAAACTTTCCGAATAGTTCAGAACACGGTGAAAATGCATTTTCTTAATACCTTTAGCCAACTGTTTCGGGTTCCTGCTGCCTTCGGCAGCGTTATCAGTACAAAGCTTGCAATCGATTTTTCACTAACTTTCCGACTAGCTAGACATTTGAAACTCTCAGGCTAGCTCAAAACACGGTGACAATACATTTTTTTAAATACTTTTAGTCAACTGTTTCAGGATCCTACTGTATTCGGCAGCGTTCATATGATTCAACAGAAAATTTATTTAACTAACTTCCCGAGTAGTTAGACATTTGAAACTTTCGGAATAGTTCAGAATACGGTGAGAATGCTTTTTAAAAATTTTTTATCCAATTGCTTCGGAACCCTGCGGCCTTCGGCAGCGTTTCCAGCACAAAGCTTGCAATCAACTTTTAACTAACTTCCCGGCTAGATAGCCATTTGAAACTTTTATAATAGCTCAAAAGACGATAGAAAGGAATTTTTTTAATACTTTTATCCAATTGCTGGGGTCCCGTCTGCCTTCAGTAGCGTTTATATGATTCAGCAAAAAATTTAAAAACATGGTTTATAAATTTTTTTTTATCTTATAATTATTTTTCATTTCTCACCGAATATATATATATTTATTTAAATAAAATTGAGAAAAATCGTGTTAAAGAAATGGAATAGCTTTAGTACAGTAGCAAAATACCAAATTTCAAATTTCGCATTACTATGCGAGATTTAAATTTGGCACCGAAGTAGTTATGAGAGTCAATGTCTAAAAAAATAAATTATCAGTATGTGCAAATTTTGAGAGTAATAATTATTATACATGTATTAAAAAGCATAAGTTTTTTTTTTTTTTTTCAAAAATAAAATAAAATAAATAATTAAAAATGTTATTAACTTATAGGCACCTTAGGCACATTTTATGTGTTCAATTGCAGCTACATTAATTTAATACATACACATGTATTATTCTAAAAAGAATTATAATTTTTTCACAATTCCCCCATGTAATAATTATAAATGAATTATTGCAATAGTTTGGTAATGCAGTCTTATATATGGACGAAATGCACACTAAAATTACGATTGTAAATTTTTCATTGATCTGAAGTAATATCTTGAAAAACTTTAGCCCCTCTTAAAAGTTAAGTTCTAGATTCCCCACTGCACTTGCCACTTGCCAGCGTTTCTTATTTGGCATGCATGACATTATTCTTAAAAAATAAATAAATAAATAAATAAAAACTAGAGCACTGTTATTTGTTAAATTATATCCATAGATCTATTATGCATTTATGCATCGTGTACGTTACATGCAGACATTAAATAGACAAAACTATATTAATCATTAAAGTTTTCTGTATGTAATTTAATAATTTGTATGCAGAATAATTGTAAGATTAAAAAACAACTCTTGTTAGCACCATTCTTTTTCATGCAATATTTTAAACTTACATAAATAAATAAAATATTTTAAATGGTCTTTTTTTTTTTTTACAGTCCATTTACAGTGGTATTAGAAAGGGAATATTTATAGACATATTGCACAGCACCTTCTTAACCCCTTACCTGCCGATAAAAACTTAGGAGATTCGCTTCTCAGAGCCACCGTTTCTCCCACTGGCGTGCGAAAAGCGATCGGATACACGCCCGAGGCAGTTAACGCACCAGCATAGCAGGACGAATATATTCGCCCGAGGCAGTTAAGGGGTTAATTATCTAATCTCTCTTTAATGTTTAAATCTGTTTTAAACATTAACATTATAGACGTATAACAATAAACACGTTTAAACACTATAGACGTAATGCACAACACCTTCTTAATTATCTAATCTCTCTTTAATGTTTAAATCTGTTTTGCTTACGTATGCAGAGCGAAGTTTTGCAACCATGCAAACTATTAAGTTAATGTCATTAAAACTGCATGGTTACGAATCAACTATGTTATTCCTTGCTTTTCTACCCCCACCCCCCCCCCCCTTGATTATCTGGTACTTGTTTGCTATGTCTGTTTTCTAACATATGGTTTGCTGAGGTGTGGGGCAATATGGCTTCGGATACTCGGCACTCTGTACTCATCATATCGAACTCAACTACACACCGCGACAAAAAGATAAGGGTTTTTCTTTGATTTTTCATAAAATAACGTTATCTAAGTTGTGCTTATCATTTATTATTATTATAAAATAACACTATTCCTTGACTAATATTTGTTTTAAGACTAATTTAGAAAAGTTTTAAGACTGAAATTTTTCTGATATAAGACTACACTCCGCGACGAAAAGATAGGAACAAAGGGTTTTTTTTAATTTTTCATAAAATAACATTATCTAAATTGTACTGATCATTTATTATCATAACAAAATATTATCATATCAAAAACATATTAAATATTTGAATCATATTTAAAATATTCATATTCAAAATAATCATATTCAAAAATTAAAAAAAAAAAAAAAAAAAAAAAAAATCTTTTTGTTGCGCTGTGTACTCTTAAATTAGAAAAAGTTTAGTCTTAAAACTTTTCTAAATTAGTCTTAAAACAAAAATTAGTCCAGGAATAGTGTTATTTTATAACTAGCAGGCGACGCCCGCTTCGCTGGTCCCTATTTTTAAATGAATCACTATAATTACTGAATTCTCAAAATTGCATTAATTTTTATCACGTGAAAGAAAAAAGTGAAACAAAATTTGATTAGGAAAAATGTCGCACCGGGTTCCCACTGCCTCCGGAAAAAATTCCCAAAACTCTTATTTCTATTATTTTCCCCCTTCGCCCCCCCTCCCGTCTATCCTAATAATTTTACAAATTCGAAAATATCCGCAATTGATTTGTAAGTATCAAAAACCTCTATGCACCAGTTTTGAACGATCTATCTCTATTTTTATTTTTATTTTTTTGCCCCTCCGCTCCCCTTCCCCCTTCCCGCCCCTCCCAATAATTTTAAAAATTCGAAAATATCCGCAATCGATTTGTAGGTATCCAAGCCAGTTTTGAATGATCTAACTCTATTTTACTTTTTCCCCTCCGCCCCCCCTTCCCGGCCCTTCTAATAACTATACACTTTCGAAAATATCCCTATTCGACTTGCAGGCCTCTAAAACCTGTCTGTACCAATTTTGAACGGCCTATCTGTATTTCTATTTGTTCTTGCCCATAGCCCCTTACCGCCCCACCCCCCTTCCCGCCCCTCCTAATAATTTTACAAATTCGAAAATATCCGCAATCGATTTGTAAGTATCGAAAACCTCTATATACCAATTTTGAACGATCTAACTCTATTTTTATTTTTTTGCCCCTCCCCCTCTCCCCTCACCCTTCTCGCCCCTCTTAATAACTTTACACTCTCGAAAATATCCCCATTCGACTTGCAGGCCTTTAAAACCTATCTGTACCAATTTTGAACGGCCTAACTGTATTTCTATTTGTTTTTGCCCTATAGTCCCCCCCTCTTGCTGCCCCACCTGGGGGCTGAATTTCTAAAATTCCAGAAATTGGTTTTTATATATTTGCATTAGCTATATTTTAGAGCAAAAATTTCACGTATATCTGTTTTTTTGTTTGAGATATATAGGATTATGTGAAATGACGTTTAACGCATGTGAAATCACGTTTCGCACCCTCCCCCCCATGGGGACAGAATTTCTAAAATTCCATTGTATTAGCTATATTTTAATATAGCAGACATTTATATTAGCTATATTTGAAATCAAAAATTTTACGGATATCTGTTTTTTTTTTTATTGAGATATGAAGAATTTTGTGAAATCACGTTTCGCCCCCTCCTCCTCCCCCCTTGGGGGTGAATTTTGTAAAATCGCTTCTTAGTGGATGCCTACGTCATAGAAAGAACATTGTCACGAAATTTCAGAATTAAAATAGGTAGTGTATAGATGATTTTTCTAACTTTCAGTGAAAAAATTAAAACCTGAGGTGGGACTGAAAAACGGCTCTAACGATTTTCGTCAAAGTTGTATATAAACACCCTATTAAATGTATTTTCATATATATTTAGTTGGCTTGTTTAGGAAAATTGACAGATGTCCTCTATAAAAAGGTCAATTTTAGCTTTCGCAAGTGCGTTCTTTCAAAAACAGCTCCAGAGGTTCAATTTGTGTGGTCGGTAACAAAAGTGTCCGAACTCTAGCAAAAATTCCTATGTAAAAAAAGTACACTTCATACGGTTTTGTTAAATAAATCCTTGTCGACTGTAAAAATATTTCAGAGGCGATTAATGGGTAGAAAGACTACTTTAATTTTAAATCAGGTATCATAAATCATAAGTTTCATAATCTAGTTATGCAAATATATTGCAGAATATCAAACCATCTACACTCAAAATAGTATACCTTGTCTGCTCTTTCACTTTTATAAAAATGCATTAAATGTCTAACTTTTCCTAGCAGATTTAAGAGATTCAAATATATATTCGATCAAGAAAAAAAGGGTGTGTTCGTTTAGATTATATTAATTGTTCTAACCCGTTTCTACCCTTGTAATGACAGAATAAAATATATTTTGTTTCACTATGAAGGAAAATACTTACACAAACTACTTTCGTAACTTTACTTTTAAAGATAAAGAATAATTTTTTTTTTTTTTTTGTATCTCTCACTTTTACCTGAAAATTGCATACGCGCTATACAGTGTACTAAAAATTTACTTTAAAAAAGTATACTTTATCGGGGAAAAAATTAGTTGGCATAAATGGGGTCCAAATGGTAATGCCCCACCTACTAGTTTGCATCTGTTGATGCTACCTCTAATTTGATACATTTATTTCATCTTATCTGCTGATTAATTAGGGTTAGTTTAATACACCCTAATATTTTGAAAAAAAAATGTTCGTGATGGGTAGAAATGAAGATTAGTTTAGATTCAGAATCCACGAAAACATAAAATTTGCTAAAAAAAATTTTTAATTCAGTTGAAATTTTATTCATTTATTTATTTATTTATTATTATTATTATTATTATTATTATCATTTGACCTGTGTTTAATTATACCGGGATCTCCAATTAAAAGTGAATTCAGAAATACAACGACCATTCATTCTGATCCTCTACGAACATTTTACATACATCTAAACAACTGTTTCGAATCAGATTAATTAAGCACGATCTTCCTTCAGGCAAAATATGGCATGAAGGAGGCAATGTACGGAAAAAATGTACATGTTTAATTGCTTTTTATTTTAAATCGTGAAGGATTCAAAAGCTACATTTATAAATTCATGAATATAAATTAAAATTATAGAAATAATCAAAATTATATATCGTGAAATTATCTTTATTCATACACAACTTTCTTTTTCCTAACTTTACATCCACCAGTTTGTTCCAGGACATTTTCTCGCTGACTCTAGTCTTCATTCATTCATAGCAAACTAGATTCACTGAAACCGTAATGTCTTTTACTTTTCTTATCTTTTGTTCTTTCGGCGAGTGGCAGCATTTAGAAATTCAATTTCGCGAGAGAAAAGAAAAGAAACTAGAGTTAAAACCGCGTGTAGATGAAGTATAGTGGAGGAATACAACTCAATTCTTTTTACAAATGGAAAATGTAATTTAATAAAGGATACACTAATGTTTCTCTTCAATTTAGAATTCATATAAAGGCAAGCTTTAAAATTTAGAATATTAACCACATCGAAGGAACACGAAAGGGGTTATTAATTTTTATTCACGTCAGTATTTTGACGTTCAACCTCTTTATTTTCTTTTACTTTGCATGGTAAAGAAAAATTTGTTTTCAGGTCAAACTTTTTAAACTGAGTTTTTATTGTAATTATATGTTTTCAAATCCTCTGAGTCAGAAAATCAAGTTTTTAGCAATTGTTCTATGTATCTATCTGTTATCAGTCTAATTGGAAAACATGTGGTAGCAAAAAATCTAAATAGGCATTTAAATCTATATCATATGTAAATATTACTTAAAATAGCATTGAGATCGGATGAATGGTTTCTGTAAAGAGATATATAAAAGAATTCAAATACATTACAATTATGGACGAAATTTTCGTTGATACATTTTAACACAGATAGCTGTATTAAATATATGGAAATCAACATATATATATATATTCTATTAAAAAAAAAAAAAAAAAAAAAAAAAAGTTGCGTATAGAATATGATATGAAAAGTGTTCACCATCCATTTACAGGGCCACACTAAATATTTGGGATATATTAGGACTATAGTTGAGAACTGTTTGAAGTGCTTTCTTCTAATGTGTAATGCATCTTTCTTATTGTGCAAAATTTAAATATGAGTATGAGTACTAGGTGATGCGTACAGTTTATAAGTCAATATACAAGGCTTCCCACAATTAGTGGAAAAAGTTTCATAGAGTATTCAGTGGTCGAAAATGCTTTGAATAATAGAAAAAAAAAAAAAAAACATGTAATAACAACATCCATATTAAATATTTTATTAATGTAGCCACAATATTTAAGCGGCAATGGTAGCTACCCCCTCTCATACCGTAATGTATGTCAAATAAAACTTTCTAAGTTGTTTAAAGTACTCTGAAATGTTTAAACGTATCAGACACCTTAAATTGCAATATCGTGTGTAAAAAAAAAAAAAAAAAAAAAAGCTGCTGTAAACTTGACGTTTTTGAGGATATGAACTCAAAAAAAATTATTTTCATTTCTGCTCATTGCATAGTTTTTTTTTTCCTTTCTTTTTTAATCAAAATTAGGGAGCTTCCCCACCCCCCACCTCCTTGCTCGCTCCGCTCAGTAACTCCCGAGGGAGGCTTCGCCCTCGCCCGAATCGCTTCGTTTATTAACCCATACGGGACTCTGCCAGCCTATTCGCTGCTTTGCTTTTCACTGAATAGGATTATTAATAATACTGCAAAACACAAGACAAAAGCAGAACAATGCTATAGAAATCTCCATATTCCATGTCAAATTTAAATACATAATATTTAATACCACCTTTATTTATTTATTTATTTTTAAGGAAATATTATGCTAAAAACCAGTAATTTTTTTCAAAATAGAAATAAATTCATAATATCTAGATAATTTTACGTTACAGCATTAATATATGAACTCCTTCTACAGCTTCAATTTTTCTCTCCTACCTACTTCTTAAAATAACAAAGGATAAAATGAACTCAATTAATAATAATCTCTAATAGAGTTTTAGGTGATTTTTTTTTTTTTTTTTTTTTTTTTTTTTTGCCATAATTAGCAATATAAAATATGTCATAGAAATGTCTATTTCAGTAATGTTAAAAAATTATCATTGCTAAATTAGAAGATGCTGTCACTTATAAATAATTTTGGATTTGATTGTAAAATATTTTTTTTACGCCAAAATATATCCGAAGTACTTTAAAATATGTTTTTAAATAAAAAAGATAAATGTACTTTAAAGACAAAAGGAAATGCAGTCAATTATACAGACACGACATTATTTCATTATTCACAAAAAAAAAAAAAAAAAAAAAAAAAATGTTTATAGTATATATAAATAATTATATAAACAATATAAATAATTTCCAGTAAGAAAATTAATTTTCTAAAAGTGGAAAAGACGGAGATATCTGCAGACGACAAATTGCAATCCTAAATTCATTTTTTCATTGAAAATATCTAAGATAACGCTTTTTATTTTTTTTGTAGACGACAAATTTCTTTGTTACCAATAGCAACATTGCCTTCCCCCCCCCTTTTTTTAATCTTACATCAGGGATGATATTTTATATTCCCTGGTAATTGTGACGTCATAAGACTGAAAGGACAATGATTTCGAGGAACTAATTGCATTTTTACAAAGAGAGTACCTTTATTAACCAGACTTTTTTTAATAATAACTTCATTAATAAAGGCGATAGAAATAAAATATCTTTCTTGGAGTATTCGGCAAACATTGATATCTGTCAAGACGCGGAGGACACTTCCGTTCTCAAGGAGATGCGGTAGCAGACAAAAAAAGTTTGACGCTAGCGGCAGTAACTTTCTTTTTAATACATGGAAGTAATAAAGGTTTGCAATAAAATAAATCATTAATTCTATTATATTGAACTAAACCTACACTTTCTGATAATTAAACTAGTATATTGTATACCACAAGACTTTCTTCTATATAATCTTACACAAATTCATGCATTACAAACTATTTATTAAATTATTGTTTATTAAAATTCTTTTCCATGATAAATGCAAACAATTTTTATTTCACAGAATTATAACATTGAACTCCAACAGAAAGTCAAGTTTGTGCCAACATCAGAAAAATGCATTTTTTTTTTTACGTTAAAAATGAAAAAAATCGGTAACTGTGTTTTAAATTATCACAAATCTATGGTTCAACCATATGTTTTAAGAGTATTGACGAGTTCTTTCGAAAGATACCCGTATTGACAATTTATACTTCCCAGATGTTCGCCTCTCCCACCCCAGGGGGGGGGGAAGCGATGCACAAACTTTTTTCCTACTTTACTACTACTATTATCAATAATTCATATCAATTTTACAATCATACGTTGAAAATAACTTTCATGATGTACATTTATACGAAATTTTGCCCTATACTGTCATGTTAAAAATTTAGAAAACTGGGATCACAGAACCACCTGTTGAGTGACTAATCCTCAAATGTAATCAGAACCATTTTAAGCCAGGGTTCAACTAAATCCAAATTTGGTTAAAGTTCGTTCGTTGGTTCGTGAGATACAGCATCCACAAAATCTGTGCTACACACAGAGACAGACATTTTCTAAAAACAGTCAAATCGTGTTGAGGACATCTCAAAACGTGTAAATCCATCGAAAACTGGGGTTAGAAAATTTTCACGAATCCACTACTTTCTTCTCATACATATAGGAATAAAGTAATAAACAGTTCCTTCATGGTATATTCAGCATTCTGTGTTCACTTTTCTATCTGTGAAACCTTTCTACTATTCTTTGATTCTACACTATCGAACACGTTTCCATTTTTACTCTTTATCCTTTCTACTGCCCCTAATCCCCCACTGTTTTGCATTTTGCATTATTTTTTAGATTCACTCTTGCAAAATACTGCCTTGAAAATAAGAAATAATTATTCAATATGGTTTTTAAAATTAAGAATAGAATACAAGATTTCGTGTATTCACGCAAAATTCGACTAAAAATATGACTTTTGCAAAAAGAAATTAACGTAGTAATCTGTTTTGTTGTTGTTGTTTAACACTTTCCTACAAAGTTAAAAGTTTATGACTTCGGTTTGTCTGTCTCTCTGACTATCCACAACCTAGTCCTTGTAAATATTTATGGAATTACTTGAAACTGGTATATGTTTTTCCAAGTTCACTATGGGATGTTCCACACTGAAAACGGTGTCAATACCACCACTGTATCTTTATGTACAGGGACACCCAAAAAATTCCAAAGCATTGTGTTCTATGAGGAGTATTTCTATAAACCATATTTTAATACCTTTATTTTGCACGAATCATAAGGAAATTGACGTTTATTATTCATATTCTTTAAAAGAATGTTTTTTAGGGAATGTGTTATGTTTAATGTTTTTATTTACACGGCTACACTAAAATATTTAGATACATCAACGGCTACAGTTGGATATAGTTGGAATTGCACTTCCCTTCCGTTTGTGGTAAGCGTTTTTGTCTCTTTTCAGCAATGTTTGAGTGTGATAATGAGCTCATTTAGTCTATCTGTCTTTCTGTCCATCTGATTGTCCCCTGTGTGATCGCGTAGGCAAAGTACATTGAAGGTTAAACGATGCAACTAATACATATAGTAGGAAAATGTTAATAATCAATGCAAACTACATTTTTTCCCCTACAGACTTACATTTACTGGTTTTTATGGAAATGCAAGTAAAGATAAAATAAATTGTGTGCCACATCAATTTATTTTATTTTTTTGTTTCCTTTTGCAATCTTTCACATAATAATAACCATAAAAGTTATCTCCAACCATTACTTCGAATATTTTACGGCGGAATTTATAAGTGTATGTTAACTCCAAAGTTGTTTCAAGTATCGATTACTTTTATTTCTTGTATCAGTATAGAGTATCAAACTATCACAAGTAGTCCGATATTTTCTTAGGTTGGTATTTATATGTGCTTTAAAATATATCACTTTTTATGTGTAATGTTTATTTTATATATGTTACTAATTTTCAATATGGTAAAAATATAAATTTTCAAGGTATGAGGAATGTGTACTACAGGTATAACTCATATAAATATAATATTTATAATGTAACAAATGTAAGATTTTTAAAATAACGTGTTGTTAGTTAGTGAAAATAAAAATAACTAGTATGTTGCGGCCATCACAAAACTGTCTTCAATATTTTCCTGCACAAATTCACTCACTATAACTAATTAGCATTTATTTTAACAATTAGCAGCAATTTAACTTTTAAAAATTACTTTTTATTTTCCAGTCGGGGATAAAAATTACAAAAATTGTAATAGGAATAATAATATTAGTAATAATATAATAATAATAAAAGCGCAAGTTTTGCTGCTGGAATAATATATTGAAATAAAGAAAATAAAAGATAAATATTAAAAAAAAAAAAAGAAAAAGGTTCATTTTAACAGAAAAATGACGTCACAACTCACAACCCAACAAAGTACTGAAAAAAGAAATAAAATTTGATCCGTGATTTTATATAAATAAACAGAAAAAAAAAAAAAAAAAAAAGAAGAAGAAGAAGAAGTAGAAGATAATAAACATATTGTTTGCTTTACGTAGGTCTAAACAGATTTATTATGATATAAAAGAAATTATGACTATTAAAAAAATATCATGTAAATCGAAGATAAACAATTTAAATTGGCGTGAGAAAAAAAATTAATAAATCTGTGGTTTTTAGGTACTACACTATCTACCAACAAATATTTGGGTACTTGCGAATTTAGACATTTTGTTGAATATCAAGAAAAGTTCTTCAGGAATTATCTTGAAACTTTGAGAGTATAACAATCAAGTTATACCTCACATATTTCAGCAAAAGTTTTGTCCTGAAAAAAAAAAAAAAAAAAAAAAAAAAAGAGGACCGGACCACAAAAAAATTAAACAAAAATGGAAATGTTTTGGAACACCCTGTAAAAAGTAATGACTGGAATGTGTTTTGTCTGCATGTGATTACGAGAATTATTTTAATTATATGTATAAATTTTTATGACGCTACCACATATATTCAGAAACTGTTAGTTGGTATACAGGGTGTCCCAAAAAGATTGAAACTCGGTTTAATTCTTTACTTGTTAGAGATGAGAGGGTAATGTAAATTGCAAAAGTGTAAAAAATAAGATAGGAAATAAAACTACGCTAATAAAAATATCTTCCTGTTAATTTTCAAAAAATAACATTTTTTAAATTTTTATACGATCCTTTTAGACAAATTTGGTCAATTAGAAAGTTTTTATTTTCAATACAACAACATCATTGCAAAATACCGCATTCTTGTATCTTTAAAACTGAATGGACTATACTTAATTGAAAACTGAACTCTGATTATAGGGACCATATATCAAAATAGAAATGTAAATTTGTCACATATTATAAAAGATAAAATGTATCATACTCGTAGCATTTGTATTAAAATTCTAAGGATTAATTTAAATGCATTTGAGAATTTTTCGACACATTATGCTTCTGATCTAAACATTTCCGTTATCAATTTGTAAATTATCCCTATTTTCACCGAAAAGCCAGCCTTTCAAATGATACGGAAAAATGGCATGAGTCACTTTTTTTTTCTGTATCGTAATTCGGTTGGTTTTAAAAATAAAGTGATGCGTTTTTTTCTAATGGTCTTGTTGAATGAAAAATAAAAACTTTGTAATTGACAAAATTTGCGTAGAGGGACCGTATAAAAATTTAAAAAATCTAACTTTTTAAAAATTAATGGGAGGGTTTTTTTCTTAATGTAGTCGTCTTTCCTACCTTAATTTGGACGTTTTTCCAATTTACACTGCCCATTTATCTGTAACGGGTAAAGAAATAAAGCACGTTTCAACCTTTTTGGGACACCATGTATAACAGTTTCTTTAAAAATTTGAAGAAAAAAATCTACTTTTTTAATTATAACACGTAGGGTGGTAACTTGCCATACTACATTAGACACAGCATACTGCAATGAGAATGTAAAAATGTTAAGTATCTTACGAAATATGAGTATTTTTATTAAATAATTTTTAACTACGCATGCACAAGCTTTAAAAAAAATTCATTTGCATAATTTAATAGACAAAAGTATTGAGCTACTTACATGAAAATCCCAAACAAATATCGTGTAAATTCAAAAAGTTGTGATAGATAGAATGAACCTAATTTCAGTTCCTCTCAAAGTCTAAGCGAAACTATGAGGGCAGGGCCCGACTTAGACCACCTGGAGCCCCGGGGAAAGCCTATTCTGGGGAGCCCCCTTGCAATGGCATAAGAGCTCTTTAGGTTGCAGAATTTCTGCATATGCCTGTAGGGGGGGGGGGCCCTTCCAGAATGGGGGCCCAGGGCATTTGCCCCGTATGCCCTGCCGTTAGTCAAGGCCTGTATGAGGGTCTTACTTACATTTTTATTTTGATTCAATCAATGCCCAATGGTAATACAGTGTTCGCTGATAGTAAATAAAAATTAACAAAACCCCTATCATCTTACTTTTTTTTTTTTTTAGTAGCACTATTCCTATTCGATCAGTATTCGTTACATCTGTCATATAAAGATATAGATAGATAGATAGATTCATCATCCCCATGTAATCTAGCAAAAATTTTTGATACTGAAAAAAAGTTTTGGCATCAGCCATTAGAAGATATTGAAAAAAAGAAAAATTAAATTGGAACTGTATCTAGTGTTTTCATTCACATTTAGTATATAAATTATTCATAAATTTTATTTGCTGAATTATTCGTGCATATCCGTGTGTATTCATTCGGGAAAAGACGGCCATTAGTAGGTAAAATGGCCGTGTTTTCCTAAGTGAAAATAAATGACATTTTCCCCCTCAATGATCAATCTATGCATCTTCCTTCGTAGTTGGCATCTTCCTACCGTTATTAAAGTCAACAAAAATATATTGGTTAAGGTATGCTTTCGCTAATGCTGTTATAGCTTTTCCGTATTTGATGTCGGCCTGATGTTCTTGAATACGCGTTTTTATTTTTATTTTAGTCATTCCAATGTAGCATTTTTCTTGTTCATTATGACTGATTGGGATTTTACAAATACCAGAATTTTCTAATCGTGGAATTGGGTCTTTTTCATTTCTTATGATTTGATAAATATTCGGGTTGGGTTTAATAAAAATCTTGATATTATGTTTGTTACCTAGATTTTTGATTTTTAGTAGGATATTGAAAATATAAACTTTTTTTTTTTTTTTTTTTTTTTGAGGGGGAGGGGACTAATGTAATTAAGTGTTTCAATTCTTTTCGTGTAAAATTTATTAACTAAGTTTTTCGGATACCCGGCGTTAACGGTAATACTTTGAATGAACCTAAGGTCTTCTGTTTCTTTACAAATGAGGATGGCCCTGTTAATATATACTTAAATGGCGCTAATTTTGTATTGATAAGGGGTTTCAAGGCCATCCTCATTTGTAACGAAACAGAAGACCTTAGGGAAGAACTCAGATTCATTTAAAATATTACTGTTAACGCCGGGTATCCGAAAAACTCAGTTAATAAATTATACATGAAATGAATTAAAACACTCCCCCCCCCACCACCACCACCGCCACCCCCTAAAAAAAGTGTTCAATTTCAGTTCCCTATGATCGCGGGGTGGCCGTAAAAATCAAATATCTATGTAATAAACATATTATCAAGATCACTATCAAACCCAACCCAAATATTTATCAAATCATAAGAAATGAAAAAGGCCCAATTCCACCATTAGAAAATTCCTGTATTTATAAAATCCCAATCAATGATAATCAAAAAGAAAAATGCTACATTGGAATGACTAAAATAAAAATAAAAACGCGTATTCAGGAACATCAGGCCGACATCAAATGCGGAAAAACTACAACAGCATTAGCGAAAGCATGCCTTAACCAAGATATTTTTGTTGACTTTCATAACGCTAGGAAGAACGCAAACTACAACAATAAAACTTACGTGCTGAATAGGGAAACGGTTGAAATTTTCTCGAATTATGATTCAATAAACGGCAACGAGCCAACGATTGGTTTGTGTCGATCATGGCGCCACCTAATAAATCTCCGGACCGAAGGGAAACAGTTTGAAGAGCGAAGCAAAGCCACACCAGCCAGCCACTGAAGATGAGGGGGAGCTCCCTCGGAAGGACTTTGGCAAAACAACAGAAGCTTAAGTAAGATTTCTTATTTTTATAATGTTTAAAAGCTTCTGGTTAAATAAATGCTTCAGCATTTTTCTAGTTATAAGAAGATCGTACGTTTTATTGGCTGAATTCTTCGCTTCTTACAAAACTGTTTCAAAACAAAAGAAAAAATAAATGGAGTGCTAACAAGTCACGAATATCTTAAAGAGAAACAAAAGTAATATAGATCATTCAGAAGCAGTCTTTTGTAACAGAAAAGGATCAGAGGTTAAAAACGCTTGAAATATCCAGAATTGAAGACAATATTAGACGCGTTAAAACTGGAATCCTTTGTAGGCAAGATGATAAGAATTTTATCGCCACTATGGTTCTACCTTCAAAGCATAAAATTACAAAGCGATTAATTTTGTTTCATCTTTTTAAAACTGTTATGCAAGTCCTCAAAGTCTATTAAATTATTAAGAGAAAATTACTAGATCTTGAATGGAAGAACTGTTGCCTCAGTTTTACCATTCGCATAATATTTAACTCTAAGAATTTAGAATCTTCTCCCATCCCGTTACCAGACAATCGAGTTAAAGATGTTGCTGTATTCCAGATCATCGGCATGGATGTGGCTGATCCTTTATTCCTTAAAGATAGTCAAAAGTGTTGCGATGGTCTTATTCACATGTGCAATCTGTAGAGCTGTTTATTTAGAAATTTTACATCAACTTCTACAGAGGCCTTTTTGATGGCTCTGGGGTGATTTATATCACTCAGAAGAAGATGCTGTATTATATATTGTGATAATGGATTAAATTTTGTTGGTGCTGCCAACTGTCTGAAACAATAAAATTGAGACAGTATACAAAATTATGGAGCAGTCAATTCAGTTCAATGAAGTTTAACCCACCAACGGCTGCATGGTGGGGTGGTTGGTGGGAGAGACTTATCAGATTGTTGAAAGATCTGTTGAAAAAAGTATTAGAACAGGTCTTCCCAAAGAAATACTGTCGTCCTATGCGCATCCGAAGATGATCCGGAGGGTCCTAAACTCATCCTGTCTTATGTTGGATATCCGTAAATGACCTTTTACACGCAACAAAATGACAACCCACTGACTATTTCTTCCGTTAATCCAGCAGCAGAAGCCATTGGACAGAGGGAGAAAACATCTCTTTTAAGTTCCCACTCATGCGCATTAGAGCATAAGTAGCTTGGCGCTCTGCCAACTTTTGCTCCAGTTACCCTTTTTTCGGCTCACCAGCCACATGTGTGCTCTAGCTGTACCAATTCTAGCCTTTTTTTATGCTGATAGGACAATTAAACATTTAATTTTCTTTTCATTACTAATATATGTCATTCATTCAAATAATTAGTGTATTCTTTAATTATAAAATGATAATGAAACAATAGCTTTTTGTTAGTGTGATAAATTATTTATAGGAATAATTCGTCATGTGTTCGTATTTTATTTTATAATCCAACAAAATCAATGTGTTTATATTCATAAATAAATATAAATATTTAAAAAAAAATCAACCTGCAGTCATCCAGACGATTGTAGGAAGCCTTAAATCGTTCCAGCGTAATCCTAGGCAACTTTCAGATGAACGTATAAATCGTAAAACTATTCTATAACCATCCAGAGAACATAAGACAATTGCAGGACTATGAATGACATAAATGTTTCCTAAGGTAGAACTAGATTTTTCGAAAAACGTTTGGAAAAGAAGTCCTCTGGATTAATGTAGGAGGGACATTTAGATGTTTTTTGACAAACCAGTGGATATATGACGGATCTGTTTGGCTGTCCGAAGAATGTCAGAACATTCTGAAAAAAAATCTTTTGGATATCTATTGACATCTTTGTGGCGTTTGGGTGCTCAAATTATAATCGATTCTCAACTGCTCTCATATATGACACAGAGTAAATCTATTAAACCTATTTCTCCAGATCTGTTTTTAAAAGACATTCCTGAGTGTAATTTAGCAGAAATTGATGGAATTGAAAAAAATTCTCTCATTAAACGATTTAGATATCGACAAGCACTTCAAAAGAATTTAAGAAATCGATTTTGATCTGAATACTTGAATCTGTTTGTTCAACGAACGAACAGCAAGCGCAGTAAATGCAAAATTTCTGTTTGTGATATTGTTTTAGTTGGTGCCGAAAAGAATCAACTAGCCTTTAGGATGTGTTATAGAGCTTATTTCTAGTATGGATAAAAAAAAATTCGTCGCATTATGTTACAAACCACATATTCGGATATGATTGAGCCAATTCAGCGAATTTATCCTTTGGAAGTGTCATCAAGCGTCTATGCCGATATTCTATTTCCTGATCCAGTTTTGAGTGATAATGAAATGATATCTTCAAAGAAAGTGTTAAAAAGAACAAGTTAAAAGAAATCGATCTGGTAGAATAATAAAAATACCAGACAGACTGAACTTATAATAATACAATGTAAAATTTGTGGCTTCACTGAATGTTATAAATAACCAGACTTGACGCAGAACAAAAATACCTGTATTCACACAACATTAAAGACGCCAATATAAAAAATGTTAAGTACAGACTGCAGTTTCTTAAATTCCTATTGGTTGTTACTCTTACTCTATAATCCGCTTCCCTATCTATGTATATGAGCAATAATCCACTTCATCATTCTACACTGACGTCGGTACGCTTTACACTACCAAAACTGCCATCTGCACTTAACATTTTTTACATTGGCATCTTTAACGTTGTGTAAATAATGATATTTCACACTGAATATTGTTTTAATTATACATTATATTCAAAGGTAAGAGGGTGTTATATCTCTCATCCATGGTTTTATTATCGTTATTATTAATCAAAGTCATGCAATGTATTAGGTTGATTTCTTTAGAAATCGACCTATTGCAATCACTTCGTTTATCTATATCTATCTATCTATCTATCTATAATGAGAATTTTGTCATCACGATAACTCCCGAAATAATACTCGAAATCGAACCAAATTTGGACAGTGAACTAATCTTATAAATATCTTGGATGAGTTCGTTAACCAAGTTGCTCCGACTTTTTGTTTTCAAGTGGCAGCCACTTGAAATTTTCAAACCCACATTGTAAAAAGCATATTTAAAGCAAGATTTGCTTGAATTTTGATCTAAATACAGGCCACAAAAGGTCTCAATGAAGTTTATTAATGAAGTTTATCCGCCATTTTTAATAAAGTGGCAGATATTTTAAGTTAAGCGAGACCACTTGAAATCAGGCTACCACTTGAAAATTTAAAATCACTATAACTTCCGAAATAATACTCCAAATCGAACCAAATTAGGACAGTGACTTAACTTAGCTTATAAATATCTTAGATGAGTTTATTAACCAAGTTGCTCCGCCATTTTGTTTTCAAGTGGAGACCACTTGAAAATTTCAAATTCAAATTGTAAAAAGCGTATTCCGAAATAGTTTTAAATTTGATGTAAATATAGACCACATAAAGGTCTCAATAATGTTTATTAATGAAATGTATCCGTCATTTTTAATAAAGTGGTAGATATCTTAAGTTAAGCGGGACCACTTGAAACCACGCTACCACTTGAAAATTTAAAATCACAATAACTTCTGAAATAATACTCCAAATCGAACCAAATTTGGACAGTGTCGTAACCTATCTTATAAATAACTTAGATGAATTTCTTAACCAAGTTGCTCCACCATTTTGTATTCAAGTGGAGACCACTTGAAAATTTCAAATTCAAATTGTAAAAAGCGTATTCCGATTTTTTTTAATTTTGATGTATACATAGATTATACAAGTGTCTCAAATAACTTTATTAATGAACTTTATCCGCCATTTTTATTAAAGTGGCGGATATCTTAAGTTAAGCGGGACCACTTGAAATCAGGCCACCACTTGAAAATTTAAAACCATGATAACTTCCGAAATAATACTCCAAATGGAACCACATTTGAACAGTGTCTTAACTTATCTTATAAATACCTTAGATGAGTTTATTAACCAAGTTGCACCGCCATTTTGTTTTCAAGTGGAGACCACTTGAAAATTTCAAATTTAAATTGTAAAAAGCGTATTCCAAAATTGTTTGAATTGTGATGTAAATACAGATCACGTAAGGATCTCAATGAAGTTTATTTCTAAACTATATCCGCCATTTTTAATAAAGTGACAGATATCTTAAGTTAAGCGGAGCCACTTGAAATCAGGCTCCCACTTGAAAATTTAAAATCACGATAACTTCTGAAATAATACTCCAAATCGAATCAAATTTGGACAGTGATATTATCATATAATTATCTTGAATGTTTTCACTGGGCACCTTGTACCGACATCTTGTTTCTAAGTTCCAGCCACTTGAAATCACACTGCCACTTCAAAATATGTCACACAGTAACTTTTAAAATACTAAACTGATTCAAATAAAAGTTGGATAGTGAACGTATGGTTCAAATATCTATGATAAGTTCACTTGGTGACTTGATCCGCAATTTTATTTCCAAGTGGCGGCCACTACATTTGCCATTATAGTAACTTTAGTAATACAGAATCAATTCGCATCAAATTTCGATAGTGGATTTATCATTCAAATATCTCACTTAAGTTCGCTGGGCACCTCACTCCACTTTTTTTTACAAGTGGTGCCACCTGAAAATTTCTTATGACGATAATTTTTGAAATACTGATTTAATTTAAACTGGAACTGGAGAATGAACTTATCATACAAATATACTGGATGATTTCGACGGGCAAGTTGTTTTGTTATTTTGTTTCCAAGTTGCAGCCACTTAGACTGCCAGTTAAAAATTTGCCATAATAATAACTTTTGAAACACGGCACTGATTTAAACCACAGTTGGACAGTGAACCTATGCTTCAAATATATTGGATGTGTTTGCTGGGCAAGTTATTCCACTGTATTGTTTCCAAGTGGCGGCCACTTGAAAATTTGTTATCACGGTAACTTTAGAAATACTTAATCAATTCAAATCAAATTTGAAAATTGGATTTATCATTCAAACAACAAAAATCTAGAAAATTCACGTAACTCGTGAACCAACCACGTTGTTGCGTCCATCTTTGGTATATCGATAATAAGTATTTTCTCGCCAAAAGTCGCCAAAAAGTCGCCATACTAGAAAAGTCGCCAAATTTGGCGCCAAATCTATTACCTGCATTACTGGATCTTTTTAATGCGTTTTTAAGGAAAAATTAGGCTATTTTAATGCTAAAACAAACTAGAAATGCAGAAAACTAACATTTTTATAGACTTACTAAGCATCTTTGAAAGAATTTCTACAAAAAGAAATTATTTTCAAATTTGCAACGATATCTTAGATGAGCAACTTTCTCTGCCATTTTGATCGAAGTGGCAGTCACTTAATTTTTTAACACGATGACTTTTGAGATTTTGAATTAATTCGAACTATATGTGTACAGTAGACTTTGTCAACTTAACCCACCATTTTGTTTCCAAGTGCTGGCCACTTGAAAATTTTAAATTCACATAAAAATGCATTTATGAACCGATTTGCTTAAAACTCTATATGTGTGTAGTCTACATCAATATTTCTACCAAGTGCATTAATAATTTGTTGCCGCCGTTTTGAATTAAAATGACGGCTGCTTGATAAGGAAAAAGAAATCCACCTACCCTTCCGAATAAGCCGGAAGGGCTTGTTTTTTATTTTTTGTGTGTTTCAAATCATAGAAACTGTTATTAGAAGTTGCGTGGCAACGAGAAAAACAATTAAATTTAAAACATTTTTGGAAATAAAATGTTGCATATTTTTCCTTTTAAGTAAGCTGGTAGTTAAAATAATTTCTTGAATGGTCTAACAGACCATTTTACCATTGTAAAAGTCGACCACGTTCTCAACTAATGTTCTACCAGACAGGCTGCCAAAAAACAGGCTGCCTGTAGTCAAAAAACTTTCCAATAGGAAAGCCTTTGAATAGATTACATCTCTTATCCAGCTATCAAAAATCTCCCCATCGAATATGTGTCTTACCTTTACCTAGCGACCCTGATTAGTGCAACCTTCAGACTTAATTATTTCCCAATACCTGGAAAGAAGCTACTGTCATCCCCATTGAAAGATCTCGCGAAAATTCTGCGATTGCTAAGAACTATAGACCCATTAATTTGCTTCTTGTTCTGGGTAAACTTATGGAACATATTGTGCTGGAGTGAAGGTTACAAACATTCCAAGAGGTCAGGGGTCGTGTGACCAGACAGAACGGAGCCATGAGAAGCTGTCTGAGCGACAGATGCTTTGTGTGAAAAAATTTTATATTTCTATGGAAGCGGTGACATCAATAGTTTCCGATTTCACGCATGGCCTTTTGTTGCTACCGACATTTCTCAGAGTTTCGGGTAGACCAAGATTGGCCGAAAATGATGTCACGGGTAGAGTGATATCACGATCAGCGAATCGGTGCTTCGTGTGGGGTATTCCCCTCCCCCTCCGAAGGTGTGCTCGGAAGGAAGAGACTCAAAAAAAGACAGAGAGACTTGGTGCTAAAATTGTGTAGCATGTTTTTGAAGTATGCTCGGAGGCGAGCATTTTGTAATAATTTTTAATTTATTTTAATTTTCAACTTTTTTGTTAAGTTTTGAATAAAAATAGCAAAAATCATCCCTGGACTCATGCTTGCGTATTCCGTTCTTCGAGGTGTACTCCCAAATCACCACAGCTTTAATTAAAAATATAAATTGGTGGCATATCGGTGGCATGTTGTTTTTAGAGAAAAAAAACCATCGAACTCTGTTTTCTATGTGTTTGTGGTGAAAAAGTATAAAAGAACGTTTGCTGTGAGCCCGGTGACAACTGGAATCCCTGAGATTTACTGGAGATTATTGATGCCTGTGACAATTATTGATGCCTGTGTGGAAAGGATTAAAAGGACTTCGCTTCTTCCCTGTGCTGCTGAATTCCCTGGAGATGTCAATCAAGGAGGTTTTTCAGGTATGTTTTCTTTCATTTTCAGATATGCAAAGTGTCAGAGATTGAGTTGTGGGATGATAGTTTTTGTTTATTTATTTATTTTTGTTTTGTAACAATGCATGTAGTTACGAAGCTTTAAGAGTAAGAATTTAGTTTTTATGAGTAAAATTTTAAGCACGGATATCTCGAAGTCAAGTTAATAGTTAAGGCGGTTGAAAAGAGTAATTTCATGACTTAACGGGGCGTTTACTTGAGAGATAAATTTATCGTTAAAGTTCTGTTTATTGTAACGGGGAGCTTGGTAACTTTAAATTGTTGTTTAAAAGTTTCGATAAGATTATAATTCTAAATTCTTTTTAAAAGCAACGTAAGGATTGTGGATGCTGTAACTGTTTATATAGGAGTATACTGGAAATTAGTTGATTTGTCTACTGGTAAAAATTCTAGGATTTTTTTTTTCTCTAGTTGTTTATTTTAACTAAATATAGGTACTGTTTATTGTATCTGGGTAAATATTGTAGTTAATGTTTAGAGAAAAGGTGTTTAAAGAATTTCGTAGGTGATAATCAAAGTGTTACTTTTGTCTATATTTTCATGGTATTTGATTTGTTTATTGTTTTTATTATATGTGCATTTTTTTCAGTAATTAGTGAAATTGTATTTTGTAATTATGGCATTTCTCATTAAGTATACTAAAAATATATTGTTAGAGTTAGCGGATGAATTTGGTGTTTCGGGGCTAACAGATAAAAGCAAAAAACTAGAAATCAAGGAAGCTATTGAAAAGGCGGCTAATTATGATGAAGGGGTTGCGAAGGCGCTAATAGAAGGGATTTTGGAACAAAAAGAAAAAGAAGAGCGCGAATGGGAATTACGAAAAGAAAAAGAAGAGCGCGAATGGGAATTACGAAAAGAAAAAGAAAAAGAAGAGGCCGAACGAAATTTTGAACTGGAGAAACTCAGAATCCAGAGCGCTGCAGAAACTAGTAGCGTAGGGTCCGGGAGTTTAGTTCAAGAGACGGTTTTGAAGAAAATTAATTTAAAGGACATAGCTCCGAAATTTGACCCAAAACAAATGGATATTTCTCTTTTTTTTACGATATTTGAAAGATTAGCACGTAAAGAAAATGTTAGCGAACAGGACTGGATGTCGCAACTTATCCCTTTATTGCCGTGCGACGTCGTACAAATAATTATGAAATTAGACGAGTCAGAGGCTGATAACTTTCAACATGTAAAAAAAGTGTTGATGAATAGATTCAGATTGAGTGCGCGTGCGCTAAGAACGAAATTTGAATCGCACAACAAAAAAAGTGAAGAATTATGGGTTGATTTAGTTCACGATTTGAGAGGGTACCTAGATAACTGGCTTGAGACTTTAGAAATTAAAGATTTAGAGTCATTAAAGGAATTGATGCTCACGGAGCAGTTAAAGAAAAGGGTACCATGCGAAATCAAACAACATTTTGTAGATGTGTGGGAAGAAATCAACAAAGCTTCGGATTTGGCGGAGAAGTGCGACAAGTATGACGCGGTTAGAAAGGAGAATGGGAAAAGAGAATATAAGCCTTTTCAGCGTTTTACGAAGGGTAGAAATTCATTTGGGAAAGACGGTCAGAAATTCGGGTCAGGTAAGCCTGATGGTGGGAGTAATCCGAAAGCTGAGTCAGCTAAGGGCGACAAAAAAGACTCAGGAAAATTAAAAGGGGATAAAATCGAATCTAAAGATCGTGATTTTGATAGAAATAGTAAAATTGTGTGCTATTTGTGCTCGGAAAGGGGCCATATTCGACCTAACTGCCCACAAAACCCTAATCGCAGAACAAATCCGATCAATAACTTAAGTGCGGGCGAAATTTTAGGTGTTGGTTTTGAGCCTTATATAGGTAAATTAGAAATAAATGGACAAGAGCACGAATTCTTGAGAGATAGTGGCTCAAACATTGACGTGTGCGAAAGGAATATGATTTCTGTTGAGGATTTACTGCCGGAACAGGTATGGATTAAGCAACCGTTTGACGAAACGTGTAGGTGTTTACCTTTGGCGAAAATCGTTTTAAAAGGAGAATTCGGAGAGGTCATTACAAAAGCGGCTGTAAAACCGGCTAATTTGAGTCAGGGAATATATCTTCTAGGCAATAAAACCGCAGAGTTAATTGAGTCCAATAAAAAAATTGTTTATCCAATTAATGCGATAACGCGAAGTCAGAAACGTGAGCAAGAAAGGATTAAGAGTGCGCAGTCCGAAATAAATAATGAAAAGCCAACTCAGAGAAAAATTCAGAATTTTGAGGAGGAACCGGGTTTGATAAGCGAGTCGTTAGAGGAGACTAGTGCAGAAAATAAAGTTGTTCTTCCTGTGTTAAAAGAAACAGACAGGTGTCCATTAATCGGGGTTTCAGCTGAAGAGTTTCAAAAAGAGCAAACTGCGTGTGACACGTTGAAAAATTATTGGGAAAAAGCTAGGAATGAAGCGGGAAAGGAATTTAAGATAAAAAATGAGCGGTTAATTCGAATATCGGATTCTAAGCGTAACCAAAGCAGGATGCAGTTGTGCGTGCCAAAGAAATTTAGGGCAGCGATTCTAAACCTGTGTCATGATTCTGTGTCAGGGCATTTAGGCTCGTGTAAAACTAAGCAGAGGGTGTTGACTAATTTCTTTTGGCCAAATTGCTATCAGGAAATCGAAGAGTATGTCAAAACTTGTGAAATTTGTCAAAAAGTAGGACAAAAAGGGGATAAGAAGAAAGCTCCGTTGAGATTAGTACCGATTATTTCTGAACCGTTCAGACGTCTTTCGATTGACGCTATAGGTCCGCTTGTAACGAGTAACAAAAATAATCGTTTTGCGATAACGGCTGTTTTCGTCGCTTCAAAATTCCCGGATGCTATTCCTGTGGAAAACCTAACTTCGAGGTCAGTGATCAATGCATTGATGCAAATTTTCGCGAAGACCGGATTTCCTAGAGAGTTAGTCTGCGATCAAGGTGCTTATTTCACGAGTGACTTATCGACAGCGTTTTTTGAGAAGTATGATATCAAAATCAATCATTCTTCGGTCTGTCATCCGCAATCTAATCAGGTGGAAAGAATGCATTCCACTCTTAAGAGGATTCTCAAAGCATTATGTCTCGAAACGAAAAGCGATTGGGAAGAAAATCTGCCTATGGCTCTTTTCGCGTTGAGGACGGTCCCGCATGAGAGCACGGGATTTTCTCCTTCAGAGCTTATTTTTGGGAAGAATTTGAGGATGCCTCATACCATTGTTTACGAAAATTGGATGCAGGAAGAGGAAATTAATCAAAATGTAGTAGAGTATATTTTGGATTTAAATGAGCGCTTAAAAAGATGTCAAGATTTGGCAGGGGAGCGCATGACAGAATGTCAACAAAAAAGAAAATTATGGTACGACCAAAATGCAGTGTCCCGAAAATTTAAGGTGGGAGACTCGGCGTTGGTTTTGGCTACTGCAAAACCACATAAAATGGCAGTGCAGTGGCTAGGTCCAGGTGTAGTTACGGGGGTAATATCCGATACGAACTATACGGTAGATCTTCCGGGAAGGAGATGTAAGGACACGATTTTCCACGTGAATTTAATGAAACCTTATCATAAACGCCCAGAGCATGTCAACTTAATTTTGGAAGAGGGTGGCGAGGAAATTGAGGAGGATGCATCTATCCCGTATCCGATTTCGGACCCTAATCATTTCGACTTGACAGACTTAATTAAGGGGAGTAATTTGGGTAATAAGGTTTCGGAAGGGAATTTGGCAACTTTACAAAACGTCCTAGTAAAGCATAAAACGGTGTTTTCTAACGACCCTGGTACGACCCATAAGGTAGAGATGGATATCACTTTGACAGATGATAAGCCGATTCGTGCAAAACCCTATCGCATGTCTCCGCGGCAGTTAGAAATTATGCGGAAGGAGATTTCCAGGCTGTTAGAGTTAGGGGTGATTGAGGTGGGTCAGTCAGATTACGCATCGCCTATGATTCTTGTAGAGAGTCCGGGGAAAGACCCTAGGCCGTGTGTCGATTATAGGGCCCTCAATGCCAAAACCCAAGTGCAATTTTTCCCGTTACTGAATATTGAGGAGGTAGTTGAGGAAGTGAGCACTGCAAAATATATCTCAGTAATGGATCTGACGAAGGGGTATTTCCAAATCCCGTTAACGAAACGTGCGCAAAGGTATGCGGCGTTTGTAACCCCTTTCGGTGAGTTTATTCCAAAAAAAATGATGTTTGGCTTAGTGAATGCTCCATTTTACTTTTGTAAATTAATTAGTGAGGTGCTAGGGGATTTAGTGAGTTTTGTGAGACCATATGTGGATGATCTGGCTGTGTTTTCATCCAGTTGGGAGCTCCATATCCGGCATCTGGACATTGTGTTACAACGTTTGGAGGAGGCAAATCTAAAAGCGAAACCGGCAAAGTGTTTATTCGCCCAGGACCATGTAAAATTTTTAGGGCACGAAGTGGGGTCAGGGAAGAGGTCGCCGAGTGACGCGAAAATCCAAACTATCCAAGAATTTCCCATTCCAAAGACAAAGACGCATGTAAGGTCATTTTTAGGTCTGACCGGATTTTACCATAAATATATAAAGGATTATGCGACAAAAGCTGCGCCTTTGACGGATTTGTTAAAAGGGAAAAATAAGAGGGAAAAAACTGAGTGGAATCAGGAATGTGATCAGGCATTTAAGGTACTAAAATTAGATCTAACTAAGGGACCGGTACTCTATGCTGCGGATTTTTCAAAAGACTTCATTGTTCAGACTGATGCAATTCTTGTAGGGGCGGGTGTGGTCCTAGCTCAAAATTTCGGGAATAACGAGGAACACCCAATTGTTTATTTGAGCAAAATATTCTCCAAGGCGGAGCGTAATTATAGTACCATTGAACGCGAATTAGCGGCAGTCATTTTTGGGGTGAAAAAACTAAATCATTATTTAGATGGACAAAAATTCGTTCTTCAAACCGATCATAACCCTTTAGTTTATCTTAAAAAAATGATGGGCACAAATTCACGTTTGACGAGATGGGCCTTATGTTTACAACAATACAACTTCACAGTCGAGCATAAGAGCGGAAAAAAGCATTTGAATGCAGATGCGTTAAGTCGCATGCACGAAGAATAAAAAAAAAAAAAAATGCCTTGGTTTTAGGTAGTGTTTTTGGACTGTTTGTAAATATTTATTTATTTTTTTTTCTTTCATTTGTATTTCAAAAAAAAAAAAAGTTTGAATGTATTGATTATGAATTATTTTTCTTTCTTTTTCATGAAATTTTATTGTGTAATTGTGAAATTTCAGTGTTTGACTTTTAAAATTTTGTTAGGGGTAGAACCTTTGGTTGTCATCACGAAATTGCATGTGAATGTTTAATTGTTTTTTTTATATAATGTGAAATGAGACCTTGGGATCTAGTAATTATGCAAGGTGTAAGACTAGAAAATTTATTTTTAAGATTATTTTTAGTTCTATAAAAGTTCAGGGGGTTGTTTCGAAAAATTTTTTTTTGGGGGGCTAGCTCAACTCTCTGATGTTGCATGTTTGATAATGGGAGGAGGCACCTGAGTCTTCTGGAGCCCATTTTACATCCTGAAGGCCGTAAAATGGTCTTTTAGGAGGGAGGAAGCTGTGCTGAAGTGAAGGTTACAAACATTCCAAGAGGTCAGGGGTCGTGTGACCAGACAGAACGGAGCCATGAGAAGCTGTCTGAGCGACAGATGCTTTGTGTGAAAAATTTTTATATTTCTATGGAAGCGGTGACATCAATAGTTTCCGATTTCACGCATGGCCTTTTGTTGCTACCGACATTTCTCAGAGTTTCGGGTAGACCAAGATTGGCCGAAAATGATGTCACGGGTAGAGTGATATCACGATCAGCGAATCGGTGCTTCGTGTGGGGTATTCCCCTCCCCCTCCGAAGGTGTGCTCGGAAGGAAGAGACTCAAAAAAAGACAGAGAGACTTGGTGCTAAAATTGTGTAGCATGTTTTTGAAGTATGCTCGGAGGCGAGCATTTTGTAATAATTTTTAATTTATTTGAATTTTCAACTTTTTTGTTAAGTTTTGAATAAAAATAGCAAAAATCATCCCTGGACTCATGCTTGCGTATTCCGTTCTTCGAGGTGTACTCCCAAATCACCACAATATCTTCATTACTGGCATTCAGAAATTTTACATTGACCCTGCTGATTAATTCAACTTCCGGCCTTGCTCATCAGCTTCTTTGGGTTGTTGAATTCATCCATGATGGATTTGATAATTCTGAACACACAGAATGTCGCAAAGGCATGTCTTGATGTCGCAAAGGCATTTGACACTGTTTAGCACAGTGGTCCAAGTGCCTACATTCGGTTTATCTTTGTGTAGTGTTGCAAAAAACACACAGTTTTTGAAAAATCGGAATAAAGCCGGGAATTTTGGGGAATAAACCCGGAACTTTTGGGAATATTGGGAATTTTAAAAGTAAACAGAACCATTCACTTTCAAAATAGAAGTTAGGGCTAACGCATTGAACATACTTATACATAATACTTAAAATATCAATGAGCATTGCATAAACTAGTAAGTGCAGGAGTAATTTTATTTTCAGGCAATACTGCTTCTGTTCATTTCAACCATTATATAATACTTTTTAATATATTTCCAAAAGAGAAACAAACTGACAATATTTTAAATTTTGATCTTTTTTTTTAAATTATTTCCAGCAAAATAAATAAATTTCAATTATGTATGTTCTGTTTTAAACTTATAAATGTAATTTAAGTAATATTACTTGATTAGAAAGGTCTTTAAAAGATTACTTAACTAAAATTATCATTTTAACTGCAATGATTTTGAGTGCTTTTTTTTTTTTTTTTTCAAGATTTTTCAATAAATATTCATTTTAAATGTTTCACAAACAAGTACAGTCAACTTTCTTTAATCTGAAATTAAATTTTTAACGTGAGGAAAAAAAATTAAAAATTTAAGACAAACTACAATTACAGTATTTAAGAAAAATAAAAATATACAATGATGAATATCATTTCTGCATTCATAAAGTATTTTCCGTTGTATTTTTAAAATAAATAAATATGTATATTTATATTTTATTGTTACGTATTATTTGAGTATGCTTAAATTATTTACCTTTCAATTTTGAGCCCGGCGCTCTACCGACTGGGCTACCGCGGCCGTACGGGAATATAAGAAAGTGAGGCAAAGATAAAACATCTGACTATATGAAAAAGGTTACCTTTTTTGGCATTTATATCGTTATTGGCGATTTTTTGTTTTGAATGTGAATATTTATTACTATTATTATAATTAAAAGATACAGAAAAAAAAAATTGTAAAATACTGCAGCTGCCGAAATTTATTTTTACCTTGTTATTAACACTTTCCAACAAAGTTCAAAAGTATTTATGAGTTATGTTCGTCTTTCTCTGTCTCTATACTCGTTTTAACTCCCATAAATAATCATGGGATTTCTTGAAATTAATGTATGGTACTTGGTACAACATATTTAAACTAGCTTAATTTAAAGAATTAAATATCCGCGCTTGTAATGATCGATAGATGGAGCTTTCTCAACTGCAGTTGTTAGTAAATATAATAGCCACGTGTATTAATTTATTGTTCTTTCTTGTTGTTCTATCGTTGTTTGAGCGTGAAAGCTATCAGTGGTATGATATATTCACCTTAGCCCACCAGAGGGCGAGCATTTCATTACAATCGCGGATAGCAGTTATAAGCATTTTACAAAAATAATTACTTAAAAGGTATGAAATAATAAAATATAAAAAATAATCTTATCTGTGAAATATAATCCTCATTTTACATAAATTTTAGGACTTTTTACAGATCATCTAATCACTATTACATATTTGCGGTAAAATTTCTTTTACATTCAAAAAAATATATAATAAAATAAATAAATAAAAATAAAGGAAAGATATCGTCTGCGTAAGAGAAATAGTACGTTGGGTACTCGAAAAAAACCTGCACTTTTTGATTGGAATATGCCACTTTCTGTGGCTATAGTAAATGCCAAAAGATAATTTTCTCGATAGGGAGCCACTTAAAAATCCGTGTAGAACACCCCGATGGAGGCCATTAAAGATGGCTGCCGTCAACTGCCATATAGGGGCGCTAATTGTTTTGTATCTGAACTCCTAATGATCCGATTTCAATTTTCTTTTTTTTAATACCTTGTGAATAAAATACTTTTTAAATTCTATACATTTATCTATGTATATTATATGGTGTGACACTCACACTACTTATAGTACGTTGGGTACACGACAAAAAATTTCAAAAAGCTGCACTTTTTGATTGGAATATGCCACTTTCTGTGGTAATAGTAGATGCCAAAAGATAACTTTCTAGATAGGGAGACACTTGAAAATCCGTGCAGAACACCCCGATGGTGGCCATAGTTGGACACCATCATCCGCCGTATAGGCGCACCGATTTTTCTTTGTATTTCAACTTTTAATGATCGGATTTTGATTTTTTTTTTTTTTTTTTTTTTTTTTTTTTTTAGTTTGCATGTAGAGGGCACATTTTGTCTTATTACATTTACCTCTACATGCTTAAAATTCCACGCAATTTTTTAAAAATCAATTTTTTAGGAGATATTTTTATAATTTATTGATTTCTGACGTACTCTTGAAATTTTTTTATTCCATTATAACGTTATTCTCATTTTAAACACTGAACTTTCTTTGTTTCAGATTGAACTCTTTTGAATTTTTTTGAAAATGGCTTCATTACATTTGCGGCTGGCAGATTTTAAATCCGAATTTCCTCTCTGTGGCATAGATTGGACCAAATGTTGTTTATGTCAAAAACATAGAGATGAAGAACTGATTTGCCCTGCCACACATACTTCTAAATCACTTGTTGGTGCTGGCTACAGGACGCTTGCAGAAAATTTAATGGAATTTCAGAATATCGGTTCAGTGCCCCTTGGTTTGAATTTAAACAATTTAAATAAAGGAGAAGGAATAGAAGAAACATTTAGAAAAAATAAAGCAAAGTGGCACAAAATGTGTGCCCTTAACTTTAACAAAACAAAACTTGACAGGGCAAAGAAACGCAAACATTCTTCGTCCATGCCCAGTATGTCATCTCAGGGTAAATCACAGTCTTTAATAGAACCAAATGAAAAAAAGACAAGGTCTGGTGTCCGTACAACATTATCTATTAAGATGAAAGATGAAATTTGTTTCATATGCAATGGAAAGGGCACTGCTCGGAGGTCTTTGTATAAAGTTGCTTCTTTACAAGACGATAAACTTAAGAAATGTGCCGAAATTACAAATAATGTTGAAATTAAAGCATTCCTCGAGGGTGGAGATTTAGTTGCTAAAGAAGCAAAGTATCACTCAAGATGCTACACAAACTTAACGAATTTTCTACGCCCATCAAGTGAAGTAAAAAAAGAAGAGGTCAGCCCTTTCTGTAAAAGTATGGCTTTTGCTTCTGTTGCAGGATTCATAAGAGAGAAAATCCAGGCATCTGAAGCTGGAAACACTGAAATTGTTTTCAAAATGTCTCATCTTAACACTCTTTATACAAATAACTTAGCAAATCTTCTGGACATGGAAAGTAAAGACCTTCCAAATACACACTCTACTCGGTTACGTGAGAGAATTCTCGACCAATTCCCAGAACTCAAAGCTCAGATTTCTGTTAGAGATTACATCCTGTATCGAGATGGTGCTAACATATTCCAAAATGTCCAGTCTGAAAATCTTGATGATGATGCTGTTGCATGCGAAAGATTTATCAAACGAATTAGAAAAGTAATAGCCAGAAGAAATTTATTTTTGATGGTCACTTGAATGATGATCGACAAATTTCAAGCGTCCCTCCAGAACTTCTGGCTCTAGTGTGTTATCTACTTCACGGTTACACTTCAGCACCGAATGCAACTAAAGTAACTCAACCTGCTTTAACTATCAGCCAATTAATAGTTTTTAACCACAGTGAACGTATTCCTAAAGGCAACATTATTCACCATAAGAAGTCATGAACCACCTATTCCATTATACCTCGGCTTGTCTGTTTTTGGAAGAACACGAAATCATACAATAATTGAAGGCATGCATGAAAGAGGCCTCTCAATATCACCAAATAGAATTAGAGAGATAACAGCAAATCTTGCTTACTTGGAGATACTCAGAGCTCAAGAAGAAGGTGTCGTATGCCCCTCAAACTTGCTTCACGGTCTTTTTGTCATTGGTGCATACGACAACATAGATCATAATTACAGTAGCACAACATCTGAATCATCATTTCATGGAACAGCGATATCTATCTTTCAAATCCCTGCGAAAGGAGAAGTTGGTAAGCCTCGTGAAATTGCTACAAGCTTTTCTTGTATTGATCAAAATAACAGAAAAGTGCCAGAGCTTCCACATAGCTATAGTATTGTCAAGCCTTTAATACTGCCCTCGAAGGAGCCAACTGTTCCAAAAGCAAACCAGACCACCTCTTCCGAAATGTCAATTTCAGAATTTGGTTCTGAGTGGAAAATGGAACAGGAATGGTTAGATCATATTATTACTGATAGAACAGATGGGAATTTAGATATTTCTTGGGCAGCTTTCCATGCTTCAAGGACAGAGTCTTCATCGTTTGAATTATCTCGTTGTTCTCTTTTACCCCTATTTAATGAAAGTTCTTCTTCTCCGGCAATGCTGAAGCATGCAATGGAACAAATAAAAAAAATTACTACATTTTTAAATCCAGGGCAAACTCCTGTCATATGTGTGGATCAGCCTCTATTTGCTTTGACGAAATCTGTTCAGTGGAACTGGCCTGATTTTTACGGTGAATTCAAGTTTGTAGCCGTACTTGGAGCTTTTCATATTGAACAGGCATTTTTGAAAGTGCTTGGTCAGATTCTCGAAGGTAGTGGTTGGACTACTGTAGTTTCAACCTCTGGAATCAAGACAGAAGCAGGAGGAGAAGCATGTCTTAAAGTTACACATGTGACAAAAGCAAGAACCATACATCAGAAGACTGCAGTCGTTTTATACAGTCTACTTAAAGAACCATTTATGCAAGGAAATCCAAAAATTTTATTTGAAGAGTGGATTGATGAAAAACGTTCAAACTGCCCAACTTTTCGATTCTGGTTTCTAGTGTGAAGTGAAACCTAGAGATACTTCTTCTGTCTTTCATTCGGTCAATTAGGAATGGTAATTACGAACTGTATAAACAAACGCTGAAGAAGTTAGCACCTTGGTTTTTTTTGATGGACCATACCAACTATGCTCGTTGGTTACCTATCCATATAAAAGACTTAGAAGAACTTAAAGACACAGCACCCAGTGTACATGATTACTTTTGCAAAGGTCAGTTTGTTATCCACAAAACTAACAATCCTTTTTCTGCACTCGCTGTAGATCAAGCTCATGAGCAAAACAATTCCCTTATAAAAGGAAATGATGGTGCTGTAGGTCTATTGCAAGATACAGCCATGTTGAGGAGATGGATGCTCTCTGGGCCACAATTAGTTAATATTCTTGACGAGTTTCAGTATAATAGCATTATTAACAGTACTGACAGGCCGGTTCACCATGAACAGTACGCTGCTTATTAGAGCAAGTTTCAGGACCAAATAGATGATTTAAAAAGAAGCTTTCATGAGTTTGGAAACCCATTTGAGTAAAACTCGTGTTATCTTGCGGTTTGGGATACAAAGTATATAATGGACCAAGAGCATGTAAAAGCTTTGGTTAATGCTGAAGAAAAAGCCTTACAACTGTACAACAACTATGTGGAAACCCGTTTGAGTAATGAAGCAAAAGTAAATGTATTTTCTCCTCTGAAACAAACAAGGACTAAATTCTTTGGCTTTGCTCGTAAAAAGGTTTCCTCTTTCAAAATATCAAACTTGAGAAATGATGTTGATATTTTCTCTTCTTTCTTTCATTGTAAGTCAAAATAGACACTTGGATTTGGACAAGTTTTTTGAGTATGAAAATACCAGTGCTCCGCCTTCGCTTTCCTCAAATGGTGTAATCCGGTCATGTCAGAAATCTCAGCTACTTAAAATCCTGGAAGAAGCCATTAATCCACCATATTTCAAAGGATTCTGCGATACAATCATTTACGATGGTGCAGCACTAGCATATGCTGTTCCACCCAAAATATCACGAACCTTTGGATAATACTGTGATACAGAATTCAAAAACCGAATTTTGAATGATGTTGAAAGGTTCCATGCAAACAGGATACACAATTCTTGGGATACTTATACAAAAACATGCCTTAAGAAACGTGTGAGAGATAAGAGAGGGGTTGGTTTACGTCACCAAGTAGAAAAAAGAAATATGCTACCAAAAAATTGGAACAATTTCCTCTGTTGCGATCAAAATAAGACAGAATTCTTCAAGTTACTTGGGGATCACGCATTTTTGAAATTTGATTGTGTTCACATCATTACTGAGATTGATGGCGCTATACGTTCATCTCGGCTGAATGAAACTTCAGTTGATGGAGTACAAATTAGGCAGCAGGAAGAAGCAGACGGCAGGATTTTTCTCCACGCTAAAGAGAGTGTTGAACATGGTGCAAAAAAAATAATTATTTACACAGTAGATACTGGTGTAGTTGTATTGGCAATCTCTTTTTTTAATATTCTCAAAACAGCTGGGCTTGAAGAAATGTGGATTATTTTTGGTGTTGGGAAGGGTCAGAGGTACATTAGCATTAATGCTATGTTTGAAAGTATTGGTGAACAAAAAGCTGTTGCATTAAGAGGATTCCATGCATTTACTGGATCAGATGTGACGTCATCATTTGCAATGAAAGGAAAACAGACATCCTGGAAAGTATGGAAATCATTTCCTGAAGCTACTGAAGCCTTCCAAACTATTTCTCTACCAGAGCAGTGTATTTCGGACAATACTTTTTAAATTCTAGAAAAGTTTACTGTTTTGCTTTATTACAAAGACGCAGAAAATTTCTCAGTTAATCATATTAGAAGATTTCTCTTTACCTCAAAAAGTCGCAGTCTACAAAGTTTGCCCCCAACAAAAGAAGCATTAGAGCAGCATTGTCTTCGTTCAGCATACCAGGCAGGACAAGTTTGGGGTCGTGCATGCTCAGTGATGGACATTATTCCAGGACCAGAAGGATGGGGCTGGACCATAATTGATGAGGAATGGACGCCTGTCTGGTCCTCCGTTCCTTCTATTATGGAAGCCTGCAGAGAATTGGTTAAATGTCGTTGCTCCACATGCCGCACACGATGCTCTTGTGTAAAGGCAAAGGTTTCATGTACACTACTTTGCACGAATTGCACTGGAGGTCAACAATGCAGCAACAAATACAATAAAAGGTATGCGTTAAATTGATTATTTTTAAGTTTGTTCCACAATTTCAAATTATAATAATTACTTGCTGAATGAATACCTTCATAAAATTATAACATATAATACATATTTTATTCCAGGAAAGAATTGGAAGATGAAGACTGTGATAGCATGATCTAAAGTCATAAGAGCAGTAGAAAAGGAATTAATTTAGATGGATAATTTCTTAATATTTATATTCTATGGATATTGTTTTCCTTTATTTAAAATATTTTCTTAACGTAATAAATGTTTCCATAAAAAGTAAAATTTGCTGTTGTTTATGAAAATGAATCTTTCTTGACTTATCGTCGCTCTCATGACAAAGAGTCATAACTCAAAAAATAGCGATTTTGAGTAAAACAGTTAAAGTAAAATTTTAAGTAACTGAAAAAAAAAAATCACGATTTTGATTAAAGCCTTCAAAAAAAAAAAAAAAAAAAAAAACCTAAGATGGCATCTATGGCATACAAAGATGCATAAATCAAACCTTATTGGCTGCCTAGTTATTATAAGGAATTTATGGATTGTATCTGAAAAATTAGTAATTTTGAGTTACGTTTGTTTGTAAAAAGAAGAAAAATACGCAGAACTCCACACACATAAACCCTTTGTCATGAAGAAAGTAATATTGAGCTCAATTAAAAAATTATTTGTTAATAAAAATCATGAAAAAAAATGAAATTTCAGGTTTTTCCAAAATGCGCGTAGTCTTTAATGTACATAAATAAATGTATAGGAATAAAAAAGTATCCTATTCGTAAGATCTATTTAATATATATATATATATATATATCTTGTGAAATATATGTAAAGAAAATCGAAATCGGACCATTAGGATTCATAAACAAAAACAATTAGTGCGCCTATATGGAGTTGACGGCGGCCATCTGTAATGGCCGCTGTCGGGGTGTTCTGCACGGAATTTAAGTGGCTCCCTATCTGAAAATTTATATTTTGGCATCAACTATGACTCCAGAAGGTGGCATTTTCCAATCAAAAAATGCAGCTTTTTGGCTTCTTTCGTCGTGTACCTAACGTATTATAAGTAGTGTGAGTGTCACACCATATAATATACATAGATAAATGTATAGAAGTTAAAAAGTATCTTATTCACAAGGTATTAAAAGAAAGAAAATTGAAATCGGATGATTAGGAGTTCAGATACAAAACAATTAGCGCCCCTATATGGCAGCTGACGGCGGCCATCTTTAATGGCCGCCATGGGGGTGTTCTACACGGATTTTTAAGTGGCCCCCCTATCTGGAAATTTATATTTTGGCATGAACTTTGACCACAGAAGGTGGCATATTCCAATCAAAAAGTGCAGCTTTTTGGCTTTTTTTGCCGTGTACCCAACGTACTAAAAGCAGAGTTTAGAACTTGGCGAGAAAAGTTCATTGTTGGCCAGTTTGGCTTACTATAGTTCATGGTGTCACGAGACTTTTTTACAAGTGGTCTTTGCCACACAAAAAGGTTGCTATTTGGTCATCCACCTTTATAATAGGTTTATGTGATAGACCAAGTTTTCAGTGTAAACATAATCATAACTAATTAAAATTAAAGAATGACATATTTAGAAAGAATTAATCTGAATTGACAAATTAATACGAACTGAACTGGGATGTTGACCTCAAGAATTTTTTTCAGTCAGAAGTGAACAATGTAACTCAGTACAGCTGTGTTGTGCCACAAAGAGGTTAGAAGAATATACAGTCGGCAGCAAAAGTATCCGAGCACTAGCAAAAATTCCTATGTAAATAAAAGTACACTTAACACTGATTTATTAAATAAATCCTTGTCGAATCATGCTCTTAGAATGAATAAGAACAGGATTCGACAAGGATTTACTTAACAAAACTGTATTAAGTGTACTTTTTTTAATTAGGAATTTTCGCTAGTGCTCGCATACTTTTGCTGCCGACTGTAGAGATGAAATGAACGTCTTCTGCGTGAACCGCAATAACCGGTTCAAATGTAGAGTATTGGATAAAATGGGTTGAACGTTGGGCATTTAAAGAACTGGGTCTTCTTCATGTTTCTCAGTGAAGATTGGTTTAAGATAACACTTAGGGGGCCGGTAACAAATTAAGTAAAATCAATAATGTTTGTGATCACCCTGTATCGTTAAGTGAACGAAATAGTCTGTAACTTTAGGATATGTTAACACGTTCGCTGCCGGTTTCACGTGACTAAAATTTGAAATGACGTTTTTTTCCTTTAACCCACCGAATATGTTTGACGTGTTGCACTAGAGCGCTACATCGCCAGATGTTATAGGCTTTGTGTTTACCTTTGGTTGTTTGCGTCATGTGTTACGTCAATACACTGTATTACGTCAAACGTGTAAAAATTCATCTGCTCGTTACAAGCAAACTCTGGAGTTAATGAGTAATAAGTTAAATTTCCATAGCAAATAGTTTCGTTTGTACTGAGCAGATAAAATATCTCGCTGACGCCATCACTTCGGTTGCATATTGATGATACGTGTTTTATTAGAGAGAAAGTATTCTATTTTGAAGTACCCTTCTATGGAGGATCAAATTTTTGATCGTATGTTTCCGGACCACTTCTAGTGGCTGAGTCCCCGACCGTTGCCAATCGCCCATTGCGCAGCACTAGTGTGACGTAAAACCCAACCAATCATCTATTTTGAAATATGACTATTTGTGACGTTTGCGTTAGTACTGTTTGGCTAGTTGAATAGAGTTGGAATTTAAGAGGTACTTTTGAATTTAAGAGGTTGGTTGTTGAGTTGATTGTGATTTACGTCACACTAGTGCTGCGCAATGGACAATTGGCGATGGTCTGGGTCTCAGCCCTAGAGTTGTCCGGGGACATGCCATCACAATTTTGATCCTCCACGGAAGGGATGACTCTCTCGCGTCGTAGACACCCAGAGGTATAATTAATATGGGAACATGGAAAACATTGCGGGCACGACAGATTTTATGAGCACCAGCCACCATTAGTATACACAATGGTTTTTGGCAGGCTCGAGTACCGAACCCGTAATCTTCCAATTACGAGCCCGGCGCTCTACCGACTGGGCAACCACGGTCCTGAATTTTAGAGGCATATTTTTGAATTTTATGCCAATACTGGTTTATTTTTTCATTCCTAATGAATGAGGACTATAAATAAAATATTAATGATAAATAATTTACTTTATACAACTTTTGAAAACTTTTAAATTTAAAATTCCTAAGTAAAAAAGTATACTTCATACATTTTTGTTAAATAAATCCTTGTCGAATCCTGTTCTTAGTCAGTGTAAGAACATGATTCGATAAGGATTTATTTAACAAAACCTTATGAAGTGTACTTTTTTTACATAGGAATTTTTGCAAGTGTTCGGACACTTTTGTTACCGACTGTACTTATAGCTGTTAAATTATTGGAAATAAAAAAACTATTATCTAAACACTTATCATCAATTACTAAAGCAACACACTTTTCAGGGACATTTGGTGTGATTGTATAATCTAAGTTTTATTTTTGTATTTGTGATTAGTTATAAATTCGTAATTTTTTTTTTTCTTTAAATTCTATTTTATGAAAATTTTCCTTTTGTCCTATGTATTATTATTATTCGGATTTTTTTTTTCAAGACGCGTTTTCTTTTTAGGTTAGATCGCCGAAAAGCTCGCTTTCGTATGCCGCCGGTGTAAGGTTGCTATTCGGAACACAATGCGAAATGGCGCCGTCTTGGCGATTTTCGAAATTTCGCCAAGCGGCAGCCTAAAGTAAACTTTCACCTGTAAAGTGATACGTCACATCCCGCGCTGGCGCGGGATCGGCAGCGAACGTGTTAATATAGACTGAGTTAAATTTATAGATGAATTTCTGTGAGGATACCTTTTTAAATAACGGTGATATAAACATCTATTTTAAAGCTCAAAAAAAAATCTGAATGTTTTTTATTTATAATAGATACACAGAGTATTAGTGAAAATTATTCCCACTTTCAGATAAGTTAGAAAAACAAATTTAAAACAATAAAAGTGTTCACTGCGCATGTGCGAAAGATTAAAAAAAAAAAGTTATTGCATAGGTTAAAAGCTAGATATATTGGGAAACTTTTGTCAAAAGGGCATTTGAATAGAATAAAAATTAATCAAATTATACGAAAAAGAACGAGCTAGATTTGAGATATTTTCCAAGAGTTGAAATTTCTTAAGGGGTTTTTCACATGCTGCGTAATTAATTTAAAGATCCAATTATTTTAACCACTTAGCAAAAGTTCTTTTTTGTTAAAAATGCAATATTTTTTTTTTATCGCACATGCGCAGTGAAAACGTTTTTCATTAAAATATTCATATCCCATGAGGTATTTGTATTCCGATTGCAGTACAGTCGACTGCAAAATTATTCGAGCACTAGCCAATAATTCCTATATTTAAAAAGTACACTTAAGACTGTTTTGCTACGTAAATCCTTGTCGAATCATGTTCTTAGACTGATTAAGAACATGACTCGACAAGGATTTATTTAACAAAGCTGTATTAAGTGTACTTTTTTTTGGCAAGGATTATTGCTAGTGCTCGAATAATTTTGCAGCCGACTGTATATTATTTTAAAACTGTCTTTGTCTTTCCAACTTATCTAAAGTGAGGATAATTTTCGTTAGAAACTCTGTATATTATAAATAAAAAAACATGTTCTTTTTTTTACTTTCCGAACACTATAGTGAGGAAAGTATTGTAATCATGTCAAAAATCCGAATTCGAGATTTTGATGTTTCTGTACGTTTTGAGGTCCCCTGAGTCCGTTTTCACTATTTTTACGATGATGTATGTATGTGTGTGTGTATGTGTGTATGTGTGTATGTCTGTGAGTGAACACGCTAGCGTCTAAACGCTTTGTTCGATTAACCTGAAAGTTGGTACGCATATTGTAAGTCACCATAGTACGAACCCTATAGATTTTGGTGAATCTAGCACTTATAGTTTTTTTACAGGGACACAAAGAAAAATTCTTTATCATTATGGCCTATGGGAGCAAAATCTTAAAAGTGCGATAGCATCTAAACGCCTTATTCAATTGAGCAAAAATTTTATACACATATTATAGATCACAAATACTCAATCGGTATAGATTTTGGAGAATCTAGCACTTATAGTTTTTTTACAGGGACACAAAGAAAAATTCTTTATCATTATGCCTATGGGGCCAAATTTTTAAAAATGTGATAGCGTCTAAACGCCTTAATATTCTGAGCAAAAAATTTGTACACATGTAATAGATCACAGTTGAACTAACTGTATAGATTTTGGTGAATCTAGCACTTACAGTTTTTTTACAGGGACACAAAGAAAAATTCTTTATCATTATGGCCTATGGGACTAAATTTTATAAAGTACGATAGCATCTAAACGCCTTATTGAATTCAGCTGAAAATTTATATGAGTATTATATATCACTGTTGCACTAACTATAAGCATTTTCGTGAATCTAGCATTTATAGGTTTTTACAGGGACACAACGAAAATTTCTTTATCATTATGATCTATGGGCTCAAAGTTCAGTAGCGTTAAATAAAACAACGTGTAATAGATGGAGAAAAATACTCAAACACTCTATTATGGTTTTCTCTCTTTTGTTTGTTTAACAACTACTCTTTCTTTACTTTATCTACAAAACTGTTAATTACTCAATGTTCGGAAAGTCGAGTGGAGTCACTCCAGATTTTTTTTTTTTTTAGTTTTGAAATAAATGCTTATATCTCCGTTATTTAACATGCTATCGTCACACAAATTCATCCACAAATTAAACTGGGTCTGTATTAACATATCCTAAAGTCACAGTTTATTTCGTTCAATTAACAATACAGGGTGATCACAATTATTATTGATTTTGCTTAATTTGTTTCCGGCCCCCTAAAAGTTGTCTTAAACCAATCTTCACTGAGAAACATGAGGAACACCCAGTTCTTTAAATACCCAATGTTTGAAAGCATTTCATCGAAAGATAAGTTTTTAAATTGAAAAAAGAAAACCGATTGTTTGCAAATCTTGCTAAACTTTTGAGCAAAGTGTAGATGATCGGATGATCCACCGCACTTTAGAATGTAGGAAAAGAGGGGGGAAAAGCTGAAAAGCCCATGGAAATAGCATGGGAAGAAAAGCAAAAAAGAACTCACAATGTCAAGTGTGTTTAAAAAAAAAAAAAAAAAAAGAAAAAAGAAAAGAAAGAAAAGGCTCACACCGGAAGTAATAAAAGGACAAAATTGACTAGGAAAAGACATTGAACAGCGGGAACGGGTGGGCTGGGGCGTTAAATATATCGTCGAGGATTAATACGTCTCGCCTAGTATGTTTTTTTTTTTTTTTTTTTTTTTTTTACACACTTGACATTGTGAGTTTTTTTTTATTTTCGTCCCATGCTATTTGTATGGAGTTTTTAGCTTTTTTTCCCTCTTTTTCCACATTCTAAAGTGCGGTGGACAGATGCGGATTCGTCATAGATATATAATAGGAAATAGTATCATTATTAAAAAGTGGAAAACACTGAAAAATGAAGACTAACGGCTGTATTCACCGATAACTTCAACTCCCGGTTAAACACGAATATTTCAAAAGCACATATAGTCAGAGAACAACTTTTCAGCAAAGTTGGGTGCGTTGCTTATGCCATCTAGTGGCATAGTTACTTTCCGACTTTTAAGAGGAAAATAACCAACCAAAAATTACAGTAGAACCTCGATTAACCGAAACTACTCTCCGTTAACCGAAGGCGGTTTCTTCTTCACTTTTTTTTTCTTTCACTTTCTACTATCATCCAAAATTTTCTTTTAACAAACATGCATTTTTAAAGTTATTTTGTATGCAAGACGTCCTTTCCAAACTACGAGTGCAGATAAATATTTTGGAATTTTAGAATTCCTTCTCGCAAGCTTAATTCTCGGTATGAGTGTACTCTTCCGCACTTTCAAACGTCCTTGTTCTAAACAAAAATATACCCCATTTCGAAATTTGGAAGGTCATACTGCCGAGTTCCAGAACAATCGAATGTTATTGCACCCTCTGATTGTAAGCAAGTGCAAAGAACCTATTCTCTTTAACTTCGGGATAGAGCTACTCGACAAAGGATGGCCAATTTACACCAGATCAAGCTTCCATTTAAACCATTGTAAGTTTTTGTTTCAGAAATAAATTTATTTTCATTTATGATTTTAATTTGTTTAACAGTTAAAATAGTCATAATACCAATTCAATGACGATACTACATATTAAACTAGATGATTATTGATGAATTCTCGATTATCCGAAAATTTCAATTATCCGAAGTAGGTTTGGTCCCAATTACTTCGGATAATCGAGGTTCTACTGTATATGAAACCTTCGTCCCTAGATGACAGAAAGAGACGGTCAATTTTTTTAGAAAGGTGCACATACTCTGTGGTGTACATTGCCTTCAGACGTTTTTCAACATTTTGCGTTGAACCGGGAGTTGAAGTTAATGGTGAATACGAAAGGGCAACCAGATTTTTTTGATTCAAAATGAGGACAAATTATACAATGTCCTCATTTCCATAAGAAAAATGAGGACAGTCTTCTTTAAAAATGAGGACATCTCTGAGGACATAAAATTTCATAAAATATAGCGCAAAAATAGCTTATATTAACCCCATTTGCAGCCATTAATCGTCACTATGATAAATTTATGCTACTTTTGAACTTATACGATAAACATTATTAAATTTATCATAAACTCGTACACATTATACTTCTCTTCCTATAATATAATGGAATGCTATAATATTGTTAATTTTAATTTCTGATATGTTTTGACAAGAAAGTACCAAACTATTTTATATCTCATTCTATTAAAACATTAATAAACTGTTTTAATAGAATTGTTACTGTTGTATAGACCAAGTTTTTAGTATAAGCGAAATCATAACTACTTCAGATGGAAGTGATCTAATAAATAACATTTTAAAAGGAAAAGGCAACCTGAAGAATGTCAAAAACTGGCTAGGCTAGGAATAAGAATTGATCTACAAACTGAGTTATTATGATGACCTTCATGTAGCCCTATTTACTCACTTGAGAGCAAAAAATCATGAGAAGTTAACGAGGTAATCTGTATTCACTTCCATCCCTGTTTAGCAGTCAGTTTTCAGTCTTGCTAAAAAATGCTTTTCCATTTAAAATGTTATTTAAATTTAGTTAGTTATAAAATCTAATTAGTAATAAAATAACTTTCAGCTTCATGTTAAATTTTTAATTTTTTTTTTAATGCAAATTTAGCTTTTTTTTTTTAAATCTTTATATTCTAAAGTATCCGCGATTGTAATGAAATGCTCGCCCTCTGGTGGGCTACGGTGAAATTACAATAAACATGGTTTAATTCGAATTCCATATAGCCGCCATTGCTAGCCGATGTTTAGTTTCACATATATTTATTGAATAAAAATGAATAAATACGGTAAAAAAGATAACACATACTTTTGTGTGCCACAGTGTAAATCCAAAGCATCAAGAAATCCAGAATTGAGCTTCCATTTATTTCCAAATGACGAATTTAAAATTTCAGTTGCTTCGGCTAATGGAAGTAAAGAATTAATCAGATGCGATTTGAAACTAATATTTGTTCAACTTCATTTAAAATCTACTTCCGAATCGAACTTTGAATAAACTGAAGTATTTTTTCCAAAAGCAATCAATTTTCCATAATGTAATGGCGGAGAAATTATAGTACGAATATTAAGTAGAATAACAAGAACACTATTGGAACACACGTGGCTAATGTTTACTAACAACTGCAGTGTTCACAAAGCGCCGTCTATCGATCATTACAAACGCGGATAATGTTGCAAAGACTAAAATCTCTTACTATAAAAACATATTCTGTGTAATAGGGTTGGATTAGATGGGTTTTTACGCCGCACTAGTACTGCGCAATGGACAATTGGCGACGATCTGGGACTCACCCTAAGAGGTGGTCCAGAGACATGCCATCACAATTTTGATCCTCCACGAGGGATGTAATAGTGTTGGAGATTATTTAAAAATAAATATAATGAATCAAGAAATAGTTATTTTTTACGTTGTGTTGAGTTGTAGAATCAGTATTGCAAATTAACAAGGCCAGCAGCATCTCTAATGTTGAAATTTTAAGTAAAGAAGGAAATTACTGAAAAATGAGGACAAATGAGAACAAACATCCGAAAACGAGGACAAATGAGGACATGAGAACTTCTGAAAGCAACTGAGCACAGCACTTGAAAAATGAGGACCGCTGGTCACCCTAGAATACGACCGAAAGAAGGACATGTGACTTTTTCAAGGTAGCTGAAAACAAATATCCAGAAAATGAGAACCTCTGGTTGCCCCATAGATATAGTAATATATATAGATCCATCATCACCATGTTATCGAGCAAAAATTTTTGATGCCGAAAAAAAGTTCTAAAATCAGCTACTAGTAAGCATTGAAAAAAAGAAGAAAAAAGAAAATGAGTTTGAAACTGTATCTAGAGTTTTATTCACCTTTAGTAAATAAATTATTCATAAATTTTATTTACTAAACTATCCGTGTGTATTTCTGTGTGTAATTTATTCGGGAAAAGACAGCCATTCGAGGGACTTTTCCGGAATTAAAAGGCATCACTTTTTCCCCTCCATGATCAAGGGCAGCACAAGTGCGATGTAAAATCTACTCACTTTAATCCATTATAGATAGCAGCATCAAACTACTAAACTCAAAATTAATTTTTTTGTTTGTAAACATAAAAAAATTATTGTCTGTTTTGAGGAAAACACGTGTAAAAATTTAAGATATGCCTTCTAATAAAGGTAATAAAGCTGCTCATAATAATAAAAGAGCTTTTTAAAGACAGGATTTATATAATTTTGCTATTTTTAGTTGTAATGAATTTATTGATTTCCGTTGATATGCTAATTGTTGACATGGATGTATAATTTAAGAAAATTACTGCGTTATATTCAAATATATTTTCCTATTTTTTATGTTTAGATCTAAATGTTTTAATAACAAGTATAGTATAGTAATAGCAAGTACTATATTTCCTATTTTTCCTGTATATTTCAAAAAATTTGAAAATCGTCCTATATTTTATCATCCTTTACATTGTCCCTGTATTTCATAAAATTTTTCCTATATTCTACTATTTCATATTAATTTCTTTTTACTTGTTTTCTGCTAGGCATCCTATTTAAATTTCCGTATCTTTCCAAAATACATAGTGAAAATAATTGTTTTCTTCTCGACTTTCATTCTGCTAATTTGATTGAAAGTCATATTTTGCACAATTTGTCATATGTAAATAATATTGCACACATTATAATTTTAAGAAAATAACAAGATAAGGAAAACTTTAATCATGAATTTATTTCTGATGTTTAATTTAAAAAATACAAAGTTTTAAAACAGAATATTTTATTTTTGAAAATTATCGAGATTTCTCAAAATTTTTGTGGTATTTAAGCTATTTGATCATAATGTTCATATATCAGGGTTGTAGATTTTATTATTTTATTTAAATCTGTTATTTGTGGTTTAATGTGAGCATATATAATATCCACTTACAAGCAATTATTTTTCTTAAATTTAAAAATATATTTTTTCCCATAAAAGTGTCCTTTCTTTACCAATATTTCATTAATATAGTATTTTTATAGTAAAAGTCAACTTAGTTTCACAGACAATTCCAGTATGATCCACTCACTTGAGACCTTACTTTTATAGTGACAATAGTTTATTCATAAATAAAAACTTATCTATGGTATGGAATGCATAAAAGAATTTCTTTAAAGGATAATTTAACAAAAAAATAGGACGGGGGGGGGGGGGGGCGGATTTTTACCCATGGTTTTAAACGAATAAAATAAAACGGTAATTTAAAATAAAAATAATACAGTAGAGAGTCAAATTCTCAACTGGGTTATCCTTAATTTTGTATTCTATTTATTTTATTCACTGAAGATCCTAAACAAGCATCTGTACTTGTGATTTCAGGGGTCGATCCAGGCAAAATTTGGTCCCTTTTGCGGCCCCTTCACAAAATTCCCTATAGTAAAAAGGGACCCTTCACAAAATTCAAATATATGAAAAGGGACCCTTCACAAAATTCAAATTCATAAAATGAGTCCTTTCACAAGATTTTTTTTTATAAAAATGATCCTTTTATTAAATGTTTTCAGTATTATTTTTAATTAATGCCTTAATTTGGCTCAACGAAACTATTAACTTGATATTAAACATTACATAAAGTGATTGTAAAAACGGTACAACTATAATATTTCCCCTCATCTAGATTTGGCGATTTTTAGTTGGTGCCGGTTTGAGCGATAACGATGTCGTTCTGGATTGTTTGCAATACAATATGGCAACCTGCATGCTGTTTACTTTTTAAGCCATAGCAACCAGCGTTTGGTCATTTTTTTATTACCATGCAAATTAATAATAAATTATAAACAAAATTAATCAATAGTAAAAAATAAAATACGACCGTTTTATATAATGATTTGGCTAAGATTTACTATAGGGCACCCATTGCTTATTGCCATTGCCGATGTTTTGATCGCGTGATATGACGGTGATTCGAGACCCGAATCAGAGTATCGATACTTTTTTCTGTTGTATCGAAACGTAACATTTACTGATTCATGCATCGCTAATTAGGGGTATCCAGTGATGTTTTTTTTTTGGTTTTAATGCTCGCGAAGCGAACAAACAGCAGAAAACATAGTGACCGTGGCGCCATGAATTTTCACGCTTTTACTGATTCATGCTCCACGAGTTAGGGGCATCCAGTGATGTTTTTTTTTGGTTTTAATGCTCGCGAAGCGAGCAAACAGCAGAAAACATAGTGACTGCGGCTCCATGAATTTTCATGCTTTTACTGATTCATGCTCCACGAGTTAGGGGCGTCCAGTGATGTTTTTTTTGGTTTTAATGCTCGCGAAGCGAGCAAACAGCAGAAAACATAGTGACCGCGGCTCCATGAATTTTCATGCTTTTACTGATTCATGCTCCACGAGTTAGGGGCGTCCAGTGATGTTTTTTTTGGTTTTAATGCTCGCGAAGCGAGCAAACAGCAGAAAACATAGTGACCGCGGCTCCATGAATTTTCATGCTTTTACTGATTCATGCTCCACGAATTAGGGGCGTCCAGTGATGTTTTTTTCGGTTTTAATGCTAGCGAAGCGAGCAAACAGCAGAAAACATAGTGAAACATAAAAAAAAATGTTTCATAATAAAGAAAAGTATTGTTTCATGAGATTTTGATTCGATTCACGACGTTGTGAACCGATTCGCAGTACCGACTCACAAACTGAATCAAAACACCATCATACCACGTGATCAAAACATCGGCAACGGCAATAAGCAATGGGTGCCGTATAGTAAAGCTGTTCCTTTTTTTTTTATATATATATTAGGGATGAAACGGATAGTGATTTTGCCGGATATCGGATATCCGGAGCTCTTCTGCCTGCCGGATACGGATATCCGGACCGGATATCCGTCGGATATCCGGCATTAGTTTTGTTTTTTGTTGTGTTGTATATTTCTTTTCTTTTTCTTTATTTTAAAACAATAAAATATAAACATATTTCATATACTATTCTTTTAAAAACATTTTAAATATAATTTAGTTAAACATATTTAATATTTTATTTATTTATGCAATATTGCCATGAAGAATAAAATTTTAAGCCAAACATACTCATTCCTACACTCGCAATTTTTTGGTGAAAAGCACGATCACAAAAAGATAGGTTTTGTTCATAATTATAAAACTAAAACTTATTATTTACATATTTTTATAATACTATTATTAAAAAAAAATGAAATAAAATATTTTACTAATATAATCACAGTTGAAGGGTTATTTTCACATGAAAACTAATATGTTGTGGCTATCACAAAACTTTCTTCTACATAATTCTATATAACAGCGCCACTTACGGTTTAAATCATATAAAATTTTAACCATGGCTTCTCACAATAAATATTTTACAAAAGGAGTTTATGCAATTTTAATCAACAGATGCTGAGATATACGCTTGTGAAAAATCATAATAGAAGCTCCACCTGTCGGCTGATATACACATAAATAAGGTCAACATTTGCTTTCATAATGGTTGTCTTATATATCAAGTTTCATGCACATATGTCATAGAAGTTGGGATTAACTTAGCCTATTCATTGGGTAAATTGTAGTGCAGTATTGCCACCTGTTGGCCGATATAAACCTAAAATAAATCGCAATAGTGTTTCACAGTGGCTGGTTCTCTCACATACCAAGTTCTATGCAATTATACACAATAGAATAAGAGATATAGCCTTCCCCTTTTGGGGGGAAATTTCTGTATTGCAGAGCCACCTACTGGCCAACATGCACCCAAACTGAACCAGCATAATTTCTCATAATGCCTTTCCAACATGAAGTTTCGTGTAGTTACATGAAATAGAACCTAAAATATAGCCTTCCCTAAATTGCAGAAAGCACTGTATAACAGCACCACCTGTAGAGCGATTGGCACCAAAATTTGATAGGCACTAATATATGCCAAGTTACATGTACATATATATTTATATGAAATTCTGTGCAGTAGTTTCTGAGATATAGCCTTCCTCTAAGTCACAAAAATCGCAGTATGGCAGCACCACCTGTTGAGCCATTTGCACCAAAAGTTGGTAGGCACTGATTTATGTCATGGTGTAACTACACATAAATTTATATGTAATTTTAGTATGCAGTAGTTCCGGAGGTACAGTTGAACAGAATTTTTGTCACACACACACAGACATTTTTTTTTAAACTGGTCAAACCAGGTTCTGGACTTCTTAAAATGTGTAAATCCATCAAAAACCAGAAGTTGAAAATTTTTATGAGTCCAATACTTTCTTTTGAGACATTTCTAAGAAAACATGAAAGAAAGAAGAAAAATAAATAAATAAATAAATAAACTAAAAGCTTCAAAGTAGTATGTTATGGCCATCACAAAACTTTCTTCTATATCTCTCTATATAACAACGCTACATGCTGTTTAACATGCAGAAGAAACAATCAAAACTGCTTACAATAAAGATTTTAAATATTGAGTTTATTGCAATTTTAATAAAAAAAATTTGAGCCATGTGGAGAATCACAGAAGGCGAGGAAGAGCTGTGCCACCTGTTGGTCGATATACACCCAAATTAAGCCAACTTTTATTCTCATATTATTTTTATCTTGTTTATCTCTTAAATTCTATAGATGTTGAGATTTAGCCTTCCTATTCACAGAGTAAATTGCAACATAATATAGCCACTATCGAACAATATGCACCAAAATTGAATCAACATGATGTTTTATAAAAATGACCCTTTCCCATACTAAATTTTTAGCAATTATACACGAATGAATCTGAGATATAACTTCCTCATTCACGGGAAAATTGCAGCATAGCAGCATCACCTATTCGCCGTTATGCACAGAAATTGAATGAACATGTTTCATAATAGCCCTCCCTGTGACACACTTAGTTTATTTTTTTAATTATACACAGTATAAGCTGAGATATAGTCTTCCTTTAAATGGGAGAAATCAGAGTATAGCAGCGCCATCTGTTGAGTGATTTGCACCAAAAGTTGATGGGAACTTTTTTTTTTGGTAAGATGTAACTATGTATAAATTTATACGAAATTCTGTGCATTAACTCTTGAACTGCACAAATTTTTTTGTCAGATAGACATTTTCCAAAAATGGTCAAATTATGTTTTGGTTCCCTCAAAATGTGTAAATCCACCGAAAACTGGAAGTTGAAAATTTTCACGAATCCAATACTTCCTTCTATTTAATATAGAAGAAAGTAATAATTCAAAATGAATTTATACTTTTTACTTATTTTATATTTTTATATTCTGCACAGATAAGAAAGAAAATTTTACATTAGCTATTAAAATTCTTTAAGTAAATGAAGTTTTTCTGCAATACAAAATCAAAAACTTTAAATAACTGATTTTTTTTTTTTTTTTTTTTTTCTTATGAACAATATGAAAGTGAAAGTATAGACTTTCTGAAAATTTAAATATGTACTTTTATTTGAAGTAATTTGGGATATATCTATGCAACGCAACAGGGAATTTTAAATTCAGATGCTTTAGTAAGATATTCCATAAAAAATGCAAATTTATATAAATTGGAGGGTTTTTAAAAAAATCCAAATTGAATAGATAGATGCGCAAGTAATGCCAGGTTTCTGCTAGTATAAATATATGGTCACAAAAACAACAGCTTTATTGTGTATGGAAAACTGGATTGTAAATAAACAGATTCTAGTCAATAAATGCACATTATTTGACTCATTCTCGAAACAATCTAACAACTTTAACATCCAAGACTAACAGTATTACTAAACAATCTAACAACATATTAGCAAAAGACATGAAAACAGAGTTATATATACACTGCAACTGCAGAGAATAAATATAATTTGTTCAGGAACAACAATAAACAGCTCTTTTTATTGTTATGGGGAAGATTAGGGGGAATGTTATAGATCACTCTGGAAAAAAAACCTAGCTAACTCTGTACAAAATTAAAATAGGGCTTCTATATTTCTTAGACCTGAAGCTACTTTTGGCTAAATTTGTTTGCTAATGAAGTCCAAAATCAATTTTCGCAGAGGCCAACTTAAAAATAAAAATAAAATAAAATAAAAATCCTTTACAAGCTACAACTGATCTAAAAAAAAAATTAAAAAATTGTCGCAAAATTTTCATCTGATGGGAGTTTAAGCTTGAATTTTCTCCTTCGGATATCCGGCTTGAAATTGCCGGATATCCGTATCCGGTGTGCTGATATCCGGTACCCCGCCAGATATTTAAAACTCAGCCGGATAGGCCGGATACCGGATAGTTACCGGATATCCGTTTCATCCCTAATATATATATAAATAAATGTACATATATGTACATTAAAAATAATTTTTTCCTTTTGTTAAAAATGTTAAACGAAATTCTAATTTATATAATCATATTTTACCGGTAAATATAAAATAGCATTTAAACTGAATAACTGTATGGAATGTAAAAGCATAACGAAATTCATAAACATCAAGAAGGTAAGTCAATTTTAAATACATATTTGTTTTGTTATTATTAGAAATAAGTTCAATGAATTATTTTAATGATCCCATTCTGAAAAACATATTTCGGTTTTGTTTACGTTAGAAATCCATGGCAACCACTTTAAAAGTAGAATTTACCCATAATCGCCAACGAAAAATCGCCAAATCTAGCTGAGGGGAAATACTATAGTTGTTCCCAATTCCTGTTATTTTCAGTGCTTTCATAATTTTGCACACAAGTATTTGTACAAAGATTAGAGGTTATAGAACGATATTTCATAAAATTATCAGGTTTTTGTTTTTTAGCGAAATTCTTACTGACATATTTTAGCAAAATGCTAAAAAATACTAATAGCAGTTTAAACCCTGCAGGCAGCATTAAAATCTGTGGATAAACTTATGGAATTTACTTTACCTTTTCCTTTCATTTTTGTTTAAATCCATGCTAAGCTAAGCATGAATAATTTTACTTTTGTATTATTCTAGATATGTAAAATTAATACCGAATTATAATGAAAAAATTAGACCACCGCAGATTTCTTTTAGTTAAGCTTTATCGATATATCATTTGGAAGTTGTGCTACGTGAGTAATTTTTAAAGGTGTGAACACTGCTGGCACAGAAAACACAAAGTTGCTTTGGATGAATTTCACTGGTTTATTAAAGTTATGTAGCACAAAAAAAAAAAAAAAAATCACAAATTGAACTCTGTATATCTTTATAATGGAGATGTAGTTGCCATTTCAAAAAAAAAAAAAAAAAACAGTCATTACATGGAATAGCTAAGTAAAATTATTACAAACTGCAGATAAATTTTAAAGATGAGGGGGAGGACGTCTAAAAAAGGGGGGACGTTTTTAGTCCTTACGAGTGGAATGCCATTGGAGAAGTGTGTCGAATTCCTTTTTGAAAACTGAAAGAAAACCCACCAATCGAGAATTGGCCTGGTTAAAATTATGTCAAAAAGAACGCCAAACTACTTCTTTGTTTACGTTTATTTTAATACATAATTTTTTAAAATAATCTAACTGTTAAAAAATAGGCAAAAAAATTTGGCAGGAAAAATAAATACCAACTGTCAATAAAAGAATAGATGCCGACAAAAAAATTTTAATTGCACTTTGCAGCGCCATTCAGACAGCTAAAAATATCAGTGAGTATCTATTTTTAAAAACACATCCGTTTTATAAAAAAGCTATTAAATGTTAATAGCTTTTTTGAATGGGTAAATAGAATCATTGTAAATTGCTAAAGGAAATCCTTTCTTTATTTTTATTTATATAAAAATATGCTTTGAATTACATTAATAATTATTTTGAAAGTAACTGATCTTAAATAAATTGCAATGGGTTACGGTTTTATTTTTTTTCAGGGGAATTAAAATTATTTTTCAGATCCTATCCTAGTATAAAAATTGCTTTGTTTTAAAAAGGAGGACAGTAGGCTTTTTATTGAAGAGATTATGAAATGCATTATAATAAAAGTTTTCATTTGCGAAAAATTGGAATTTCTATTTAATTAAGTGAATTATTTTAATTTCAAAATACATTTTTATTATTTAATTACACTTCTTTTTTTATTTGTAAAATTAAATTAACAGTTTATAAAACATATGTGTGTGATTCTTTATCAGATGAATCTTTAACCAAATTTTTTATCATTACATGTGTCGGCCCGTAGACGCCTTGAGATTTATGAATCATATTGCTAGAACAAAAGGCCATAATTTGTAATCAAATGATACGCTCCTGCGTGGGCGTTGCAATACTTAGAAATGCTGATTGGCTGAGACCATCAGACAGCGATGGCGCTCCTATGTGCCCACTTATAGAACTGATGACTTTTCAATTTAACTGTCGTCAAGAGAGAATATGTATGTTAGCCATCAATGGCAAATAATTTCTTTGGATTTTAGTCCTTATGTTTAAATTGTAATAAAGTCTATTTTTTTACATCAAGCTTAATTATTAATAAAAATTAATACAGTCCACTTCTTCTAAAAAATTATACTAATCTGGGCATCCACCCAGTGGCAGAAAGTTTATAAGCTGTCTGTGACAGGCTTTTAAAATTTCATAATCTGTCTGCAAAATTTGCGTGTAATCAGGGGTGAAAATGGCGTACACTTAAAAAGCCTGAAAGCTTGTTGGGGGGGGGGGGAGGCTTAACATCAGTGGTGATCTCGTGCAACAATACACAAATACAATTTTACTACAAAACAATATAGTATAAACAATTGTATTCATTCAATTCATCTCATTCAATTAAATATTTTATAGCAATGTTTGACACAACACAATATAAATAATTATAAATAATTTAATAAAAGTATTAGTTTTAGTTTTGATACTGAAATTTTTATAAGTGAATTGTTATCCAAAAGTTGCAGACAATTTTTCAGTGCAGACAAACACTGTCTGCAAACCGTTTTTCTGTGTCCGCGACTATGTTGCCGTGTCGCAGTGTTTCTGCCACTGGGGGCATCCACAACATGACTTAGATAAATCTGCAAGCTCCCAGATAAATTTTGTTATTTTTGTGTGCAGGTGATTTGTACTTTAATGCAGATCTGCTTGGCATATTTTTTAAATTTTGATTTATTAAACTTAATATTGTGTAAGTGCTACAGTTTATTTATATTTAACTGTTTGTAGAAGGAGCTGTTGAAGATGCATGGGCATTACCAATTGAACCCTTCAAAAAAGAGGATATGAAACATCCATTGCTATGTGAAAGTTCTTTTGCCACTCTGTTTCCACGTTACAGAGAAAAGTATATAAGAGAATGCTGGCCTCTTGTGAAAAATGCTCTTTCAGAATATGTAAGAATCATATTTCATTTTTATAGGCATAGTTATTATTGTTGATAATTTTTTTTTTTTTTGCTAGTAATTATAATCATGGTTTTCATTTTCCTGTTATGTACTTATATATTTATTTTTATAAAATGATGTCATTTTAACTGAATGAAAGTAATATCATTATTTTATTAACACTAGAACCATGGAGCAGGTCAATTTGAACCAAAAAATGAAAATGACGGACAACCACAAATTAAGCGTATGAGTGATTCCAATTCCATACCAACTCACCTAAAAAAATAAAAGTTGGTTGCATGAACGACTCAGATTTTCTTTAAATTTGGTACACAGATTGATGATATAGAGGCATGAAAAAGTCCAAATTTTTAGCTACCTGCTCCACTTATTTATAGCTATACAGGTCCTCAAAGTTTGTCCGCCCCCTCAAAATGCCAAGAAATTGGTGTTATTTAATTTTTTTTTTCTTAAACATTGTGCTCATGTAATATGAAAGTGTTAGTTATCTATGGAAACTAGTTATCCCAGGCATTCAGAAAAAAAATACTACAATGTTTATAATGAAAATCGTTAAGGTACAGTACTCTTAGAAGTTGCAACCACAAAAATTTGATTTTCCCGATTTTGCTAAAATTGAGACCTCAATTCCAAAAAAAGGAAAATAAAACCAAAGGTTTGCTCACTTTCTGGTAGAGTACAGGTGTTCACCATAAATTACTACACAATAAATTACTTGGGTTTCTCACTCCTTCTTGGAAATATTTCAGCTTAAAGACTAACCATAGGGCAAAAACATGCAATTTCGGCCATCTTGGCAGCCATTTTTCTCCTAAAGGGGGAGCACTAGAAACTTTTTAATTTTTTTTAAAGAAGCTACTGATGTGTTAGCTATTCACAAGAAAAGAGTTTACTTTTGGTTATTATTTGCATAAAGAGATATCTTGCTGATAGTATATGCATGTTTTTCTCTAATACCATATTCTTGTGTTTCCCCTTTCACAGACTTAACATTGATAAAAAAAGATGTAAAAAAACAAAACTTATTGAATATTATATAAATAATGATTTAATACATGTATAAGACTTTATTTACCCTCTGAACGTTACTTAGTTACTTTTAGAAATAGTGTTATTAGGTGAATGAAGCATTGAATAAAGGTGCAACATTCTGATTTTATTATATTCTGGTATTAAAACAAAACTAATGTGTACTCTATTTTTGTGATATTTTAAAGAAAGATGTAGGAAACTTTTATTTTTAAAAAATTCAAGTTAGTATTTAGTGAAGAAATAAAATATTTACAAAACAGAAACACCTCATTTTATGTAATCTCAAAGAATCGTACACACTTTTTAAAGAGGAATATCCCAATCACAAGATTGGATTATCTAAATTTGCTGATTTGCGATTGAAGTGGTGTGTGTTAGCTGGTAGTACAGGAATTCATTCAGTCTGTCTGTATGATTCACTAAAATGACAGGCTAATGATGGCATCTCTAAAATAATCTATTTCACCATCTATCAGTGATTTTTTTGTCTCATTATGTGTGTGACATTAACAATGAAGCATGTATGTTAGGATTTTGTTCACAGTTTCCACTCCAAACTGCATTTGAAGAATTTTTAGATATGTTAATGGATGATTATGATGAAGAATCTGAAGTGATGTTTCAACGGTGGATAACTACAGTCCATTCAACACTCATTAAATTACTTTGTCTGCACTTGATTTTAAATCGGAACTTTTATTGAAAATGAAGTCCTAGGCAAAACACCATTACATTGCAAAATCTCAATCAGAGTATTTAAAAACAAGAAAAGCAGAACTAAAACCAGATGAGTGCATTTTATTACTTGATTTTTCTGAAAATTTTACTTTTATTGTACAGGATGCAATACAGGGATATCACTGGGAAAACATGCAAGCTACACTCCATCCTTTTTTAGCGTATGTTCTTCCAAATGATAACCAAAAAGTTATTTCTATGTGTATTATCAGTGGCTGTTTGACACATGATACAGTGGCAGTAGTTTCTTTTTAAAGGCCCGTAATTCCATATTTAACATCACAATATCCAGACATATAGAAAATAATTTATTTCAGTGGTGGTAGCTCAGTGCAGTACAAAAACAAGAATAACTTTTTTAATTTATCCAACATAAAGATGATTTCAAACTAAATGCTGAGTGACATTTTTTTTGCCACTTCCCATGGCAAAAGCCCCTGTGATGCCACTGGAGGCACAGTTAAAAGGTCTGCTTACAGAACCAGCTTGCAACGTCCTTACAAGGATCAGATAATTTCTCCACGTGATTTGTTTCATTATTGAGCAGGTAATTTTAAAAATATTAAATTTTTCTTTGCACCTGAAGAATATGTAGCAGAAACAAGAGCATTGCTTTCTGAAAGACTAAATTTCGCTGTAAGAATTGAGGGTATCAGTGATTATCATAAATTTATTCCTATCAGTAAATCTGTGCTTTTAGTTTCCATTGTATCTACATTACAAACATATCGAATCAGATTCAAGTATCAGCAGTAGGTAAGCAACATGTCAAAAATTTAGTCTTAAAAACATTTCTAAAGGTTTTTATGTTGCTTGCATGTATGATAAGAAATGGTGGTTAGGAGCTGTCTTAGAAAACTGTTTTGAAAAAGGTGATGTTCAATTGCAATTTATGCATCCTCATGGCCCCTGCTAAAACTTTTACTGGCCAGAGAAACCAGATACATGCTGGATTTCATACAAGCACCTGTTAGATATAGTACCAATGCCATCAGCAGCAGCAGCAACAGGATGCATGTTTTTAATATCAAATGATACTCTGAAAAAAATACAGGAACTTCTTGCAGTTGAATAAAATTCTGTACACATCAATTTTTAATATATTGCTGTATTTCAAATATATTTACTTATGAAATAAATATTTATAGCTCCTTTATTTTGATTGATTTTTCAAGAAATTATTTAGTACTTTATAATTGCGGATGGACAACGTCCAGTTTTGGAAAAATTCTATTTCTTGTTTTCATCAAATATCTAATTTTGCTATAAAATGCAGAAAATATTTTTTTTTTTAATTATTATTAAATAATTTAATATATTAAATTTCTTGAATTCTTGTATAGATAGCGCAGCTATTAATATATGCATTATTATTTTCCCTTTTTATTAATGTTAAGTCTATGAGAGGGGGAACACAAGCATATGGTATTAGAGAAAAACATGCATATACTATCAGCAGGATATATCTTTATGCAAATAATAACCAAAAGTATACTCTTTTCCTGTGAATAGCTAACACATCAGTAGCTTATTTTAAAAAAATAAAAAAGTTTCTAGTGCTCCCCCTTTAGGAGTAAAATGGCTACCAAGATGGCCGAAATTGCATGTTTTTGTCCTATGGTTTGTCTTTAAGCTTAAATATTTCCAAGAAGGAGTGAGAAACCCAAGTAATTTATTGTGTAGTAATTTATGATGAATACCTGTACTCTACCAGAAAGTGAGTAAACCTTTGGTTTTATTTTCCTTTTTTTGGAATTGATGTCTCAATTTTAACAAAATCGGGAAAATCAAATTTTTGTGGTTGCAACTTCTAAGAGTACTGTACCTTAACGATTTTCATTATAAACATTGTAGTATTTTTTTTCTGAATGCCTGGAATAACTAGTTTCCATAGATACCTAACACTTTCATATTGCATGAGTACAATTTTTAAGAAAAAAAAAATAAATAACATCAATTTTTTGGTATTTTGAGGGAACGGACAAACTTTGAGGACCTGTATATCTATAAATAAGTGGAGCAGGTAGCTAAAAATTTGGAGTTTTTCATGCCTCTATATCATCAATCTGTGTGCCAAATTTAAAGAAAATCCGAGTCGGTCATGCAACCCTCATTAGGTGAGTTGGTATGGAATCGCTCGTATACGAGTCCGATGCCACAGTTCGAAATGTGAAAATAAAACTATAGACATCTGTTCAAAATGTAAAGCACCCATTTGTGGAACATGTATAAAAGTTATTACTAAGTTTTTCCCACAATGCATACAGTAAACTGGATTTTATCTTATACTATTAAGTGAGCAATATTTCTATGTATATTTCACTGATCTCGAAAATGGTAGCTCGGACAGTCACGAGATTTAACACGAAGGTGCCCCCCCCCCCCGAAGGGTCATTGTGCACATCGAAGTCAGATTTTCGAATTTTTGATTAGTTTTTTCTTAATTAATTAAAATGTGAAAATAATTACCTTCTAATTTCTGATAAAAAAGCCATTTAAATTTTAACATTTTATCCATTATTTAATTGTTGCCAATTTTTTTTTTTTTTTTTCGACAAAATAATAATAATTAAAAAAAAAAAAACCGTACATTTATTTAAAATGAGGAAAATAAATCAGAAAGATTAGAAAATAAATTAGAAATATCAGTCGCATCGTTACAAATAAAATACCAAATGAAAGGGAAAATTTTTGTAAATCCAATGCATTAAACAGCTTATCAATCGGATGATTAGTTTTTTCTTAATTAATTAAAATGTGAAAATAATAACCTCCTAATTTCAAATAAGTCTTTAAAATTTTATCCATAATTTAATTGTTGCCAATTTTTTTTCGACAAAATAATAATAATAATTTAAAAAAAAAAAAAAAAATGTACATCTTATACCATTAAGTGAGCAATATTTGTATATATATTTCACTGTTCTCGAAAACGGTAGCTCGGACAGTCACGAGATTTAACACAAAGGTGCCCCCCGAAGCATCATTGTCATGGGTGAAAGTTTTCAGTCTATTGACTGAATTCAGTCTTTTTTTATGTGTTATAATCCCTATTAATGTTAATTCAATTATATTAATAAATAATTTTCCTAAGTTTTCATACTTATGCTTATTAATGTAACCTTTGGAAATGTATGTTTTGAATATCTATATACATTATGTATGAGTTTATTATATTTTACCCAATATTACAAAAAATATATATATTTACTTCAGTCCAGCGAAAATTTTTTACTTTCACCCATGATCATTGTGCACATCGAAGTCAGAATTTCGAATTTCTGTTTAGTTTTCTTTTAATTAATAAAAATATGAAAATAATAAGCTAATAATAGCAAAAAATTAGCCATTTAAATTTAATCCATAATTTAATTGTTGCCAAAAAAAAAAAAAATACGAGTTTATTTTATTTTTTTTTCAACGGGAAAATAAATACATTTATCTAAACATGCACAATACTACACACTACTGATTGCAGAGCTTCCAAATTTGGCATATAAGTACCTGGGACCCTGCAGGTGTGCACCTCATCGAGATTTTTTCGAATTTGAATTTTTTAAATTAATGTTTGTTCGATTTTAAACATTGGCTTTTATGTTTCATTTTTCATGAATTTATTCTTCGATTGTAATCGTCTGCGTATCTTAGCAACGGCTATGTTATGCAATTTATTTTTTATTTAATACATTTATTTGAGGGCGAATCTTTTTTCTCTTTTTAATTTATTATATTTATTGAAAATAAAATGGTAATGCAGTTGAAAAAATTAAATATATTAAATTTAAAATTTAAAAACGTATTTATAACAGTTATGTTTATGTATAATTTTTGTAGTATAACAACAATTATTTTTCATTTGTTAATTTAATTTCTTTAAAAGTTTTTTTTTTTTTTTTTTTTTTTTTTTTCTAATTTATAGTATTTGTCAGGAAATAATGGTAGTATATAGTAGAAAGGATTAAACTGATTGGAATTTATTTGTTTTTTATGTATTTAATTCATTCTAAAAGAAAATCTACTTTTTATTTTATTTCATTATATTGGTCGGAATCAAATTGTAATACAGTGTAAATAGCATGAGCAATAAAATACTTGGTTCAAAAACTAAAATATTTAATAGACGCTGAGATACAGTTATCTTTAAAATCGTAGTTCTTAAATAATGGCAGACCCACCTATCGTCAATAAATACCCATATTGAAATACATAGGAAAGAGATTTCTGCAGGTAGTGGGGACCTGCTCCCGATACAGTGCGGGCAGAGAAAGAGCTGCCGTAGTCAGCGAGTACCCGATGCGAGGTCTAGAGCGATTCCAATGTAATTATTTTAGTTTTTATTTATAATGTGATGTGAAAAATAAATAATGATCCAATTCTTTTGGAGATTCATTTAAATATAGTGGCCAGCGAAGCGGGCGTAGCCTGCTAGTACTCTATAAAACTAGTAAGTAACTGACACAATTTTTAATTTTTTGAAATTATCTCTAGACTTATTCAAAAGAGATACTCTATTTTTATTGAAATTAGGAAATTTATGGCATATTTTGTTGAAGAGACATGTTATTGAACTCAAGGGAATAAAATTTTAAACAATATGATTTTGTAAAAAATAAGTTAATTTTTCTTCATTTATGTAAATTATTTAATGCAAATTCTGAGAAATATTTATTATTATTTAAAAAATAAAATAGTTAGTTAACTAAATAAAGCTCTTTTGAATATTTTATTGGTTTACAATCTAGGGTCAAAATGACCCGCTCCGCGGTTCTAAGTATGTTGAAAGTTCTGTGGTTCTAGTGTTAAATTCTCCATTGAATTAAGTGTACCAAACCAGTGAATGGTAACCTAAAGTTAGGTTTATTTCTTGACCAAATCACACATACATGCACACAATTGGTGAATTTAGTGTTTTTGAAAAAACAGCTTGATTTATGTAAGGATTAAGTTGTTCTAAGCATGATTTGCTGATTTAAGGGCTTTAGCTGAAATGTACTTGGAAACAATATATGCCATTTAATGAAAATCATAGAAACAAATAAAAAGATGGAAATACAAGTAAAATCTCTACTAATAATAAATTTGCTAGTGTATATGTTTGGCATCATGTTTTAACATTGAAAGCAGTGGCCTAGGTTCACATTATGTTGTACAAAAATATATCTTTACAAGAACTGATTATGTGTGAAGCCAGATTTTTTATTTTGTTTGTTGCTTATTCTACTTCCCAAAATCTTTAGAAAATACCATCATGGACAATGTATGTAAATATGACATCTCTTGACATCTTGATAGAAGCTACTGACATTTAGCAATGTAGTAATACGAATCTTTACCTAAAGATGTTGTTCGTGTTTTTGTTATAGTGCACTCAGTGTGAAATTTGAATGAAAGTGATATGTTAGTCGTTTGTCTGAATTCAAAAATAAAAAAAGAATCGTTGTTGAATAGTTTTGACTCAAAAAAAAAATACTGTGTGTTATAACGAAGTGTATATTGTACAGAGGTAAGTTTTTTTTTTTTTTTTTTTTAATTACAATAGTAAACGTATTAGTAAATCATATTTTTATGTATGTTCCACATACAGTACGTTGAGCTAAAAAGTTGATTTTTCCGTAAAATATGGTTTTATTTTTATAAGTTTTCCCTATCTTCTGATCACTAATTACAACCTATATATTTTTGTTGCACACTAAAAAAAAATTGAGCCTTGTAGGGTTAACCTTTAGATGATATTTCTATATTTTACTTTATGATACTTACAGTATTTTGTTGTTATTTAGGGTATTGTTGCTGACTTAGATGTAGTTGAAGGAAGCATGACTGTTCGAACCACTCGAAAAACTTGGGATCCTTATATAATTATGAAATCTCGAGATGTCATAAAACTCATTGCAAGAGGTGTTCCGTATGAACAAGTACGGTTAAATTTTTTATAAACTGTTTAAATGATTCTTAGTTGTTTTAGTAAAGAATTTATTTTAGAAAAATATCTATTTTATAAAAATATTATTTATTATGGACAAAATAACTAAGTAATATTAATGTTGTGAATTGACAAGAAAATTGGTGCTAGATAAATAACCACAGGAATAATAAAGAATGTCTTGAACGCTAAAAGGAAATAATAAACTAACAGGTAGCAGTTAGCGTACCATCAATTGAGAATGGTTCTCAATTTCCTATTGGCTAATCGCCCACATTCCACCTAATTCTATTGGTTGAATAAGTAGTCATAAAATCCAATTCCTTTCTTATATATAGGAGCATTTTGTTTCTTTTATGCATTGATGACATCATGCTAAATGCTACCAAAACAGCTTTCTGCCAGTTTATTATTAGTTCCCCATCATACTATAGGTATGGGGAACTTAGGTAATCGTGAAAATTTTCGACCTCAGGTTTTTTACTTTTTTACACGTTTTCAGGTGTGAGGAATCCGAAAATGACAAAATTTGTATGGTGTCTGTTAGTCCGTTAGTTTGTTAGTCTGTGTACACGATATCTCAAGAACAAATTGTCGCAGAGAGGTCAGATCAGTTTTAAAATATTACTTTCGACACTGGCAAGAACCCTATTCATTTGCAACATTCGATTTTAAAAACTTCGTAAGTTATTAGAAATTTACGATTTTCTTAACATTGGAGAATAGGACAAAAATTCACTTACACGTGCATTAAATGGAAATTTTTTACTGTAAAAATGTCAGACCAGTTTTAAAATATCCGTTTTGATGCCGGAATGAACATCAGTAACTATAAATATGCTACTTTAAAAATTTCGCAAGTTATTGGAAATTTACGAGTTTCTTAACATGGCAGTATAGGGCAAAATTTCACATAAACGTCAATTTTGAGCGATATTTTCATCGTAAAGATGTCAGACTACTTTTGAAATATTATTTAGGACACTGGCATGAATATTAATGACTATAAATTTTCCAATATAAAAATTTCGTAAGTTATTGGAAATTTACGAATTTCTTAACATGGCAGAATAGAGCAAAATTTCTTATAAATGTCAATTTTGAGGGATATTTTCATCGTAAAGATGTCAAACCACTTTCGAAATATTATTTAGGTTACTGGCATGAATATCATAGACTATGATTTTTCCAATTTAAAAAATTCGTAAGTTATTTGGAGTTTACGATTTACTTAACATGTCAGAATAAGGCAAAATTGAGCATAAACTTCCATTTTGAGGATCATAAATACATTAGACAACTTCAAAATTACATTTATGATATTTTTTTGAACATGATTGAATACTAATATTCTAATAGGAAAATTTCGTAAATTATTCGTAATTTACAATTTTATCAACATAGCGAAATTGTAATTTTTTCATATAAATATGAATTTTGAGGATTATTGCATTGGAAATAGTAGCATGAAACATATCGAAGTGAACGATGGATAGCCTATTAGGCGGGGATTTCATTCTCTCACTGTATCAAGCTTTGGTCAAATTCATTTTTTTTAACATGATTATAATATGTCTCGCACTAGAAATTTATGAGACAATAAATATGGTGGGGAACTGAGCAGAGTCCACCTATGCCAACTAGTTTTCTTTAGTGTTCATTCCGGTGTATATTAATATAGTGTTTATTGTTCTTGGATAACTTATTTTATTGATAGTAGTATTGACTCTAGGTTAATTTAGCTAGGTGTAACTCCCAATGGCCCTTTTTATAACACATTTTAACACTTAGTGTTATAATTACAAAATTTTGAATAAACACTTTAACGCTATAAAATGCAATAAACTCGCAACAAGCATTGCTTTAATTGCAGCACTCATGTCTACTTTGTTTGCCTGACAAAGGGTTGTGTGTTCTTTCAACCCAAAACAATTGTTGTGAGTTTATTGCATTTTATGGTGTTTATTCAAAAATCTGTAATTATTACTTTAAAATGCCAGTTCTATGGTGCTATCTTATTACTTAGCAGCATTTTCAAACATTTTAAATTCCAGAAGTCTTTAAAAATTTTTCTTCTGTCATGTAATGTTATGAAAAGTTTTAGAACAAGGGCATCATGAGAAAAAAAATTTCTGGCAATAATATACTTAAAATTGCAAAAGTTTCAGTAAATTTTAGAAATTCAGTTTTACTCAAATGGTTGATTGGTTGAGATGATTAAGCAAGCCTGGGTTTAAACATATACGGCTGAATATCACATAAATGTGCATTTTAGTGTTTCAGGTCTTTATTATTAATTTTAAGCAAATAAATTGTAAAATTTTATTATTATTATTTAGAAGTACCTTTTTAAAAAAGCATCAAATCATAAAATGTGAGTTTATAGCAATTTCAGTATTTTTTAGAAAATTTTAAACCTTATAACCATCATTTTCGTGACTGTCTCCAAGACCAAATGTTTACATACAAAGTATGTTTTTTACTAAAAAAAATAAAATGATAATTATAATAATTGTTAATTCTTGTAAAAAAAACTATTTGTTTTCAAAGGAAATTTTTTTTTTCTTTTTAATTACGTTAATTTTCATGCATGTGTAATTAAAATGCTTGTATGCAAGTCTTCACGTCATTTTCGTGACACATGAAAATAACTTCATATATCATCAAGGGATGGTGCCACCATTCACTTTTTTTAAAGTTTAAGATCAGAAATCAACATTGACGATATGTGGGGGGAAAAAATCTCAAGAAAACAGGTAAGAGTTAACATTATTTTTATTGTTTACATGCTGTGCGTACTTTTATTGCTTGTCATTTTCGAGATGCATAAAAAATAAAAAAATATTATTATAAAATTTAGAACAAAGTTTTATTTTAATATAGAATGACGACCAGAAGAAGAAAATGTGACGATATCGGCTTAGTGAAAGCATGTTTTTCAGTACAGAACGAATTATTGACGATTTGTCATTTTCGTGACGGTCATTTTTGTGACGTCACGAAAATGACATTTGTTGGAGATTTACTATTTTGTAAGCCCTGGATTTAAATAATTTTTTATTTTGAATTAAAAGATTTGTTGGTGTAGGATAAGCTTTATATTTAAATATTTAAAGTACTTTCCGGTATCCAGGTAAATATAAAAAAATTACATACGACATTAATATTAAGATACAATTAAAAAAGCAAACGTTTATTTATTTATTTAATTTTATTTATTTATTTATTTATTTATTTATTTATTTTTTGCCCCCTTTAAGGTGTCATTGAGAATGTTACTCAAAATATTTTACTTGTGTTATTTATGGCAAGATGCAGAAAAAATAATTTGCATGGCTTGACAAAGAGGATGTCCATGAAATTCAAGTGCCACATATTCTGTGCAAAATTAGGAATTCTCCTGAACCTGCTTCAAATAGATATTTTAAACTTCAGGATGAAGATTTTAATAATGTTCAAAATGCTTTTTCTGAATTTAATTCAGTTAATCATTAAACTTGTAACTATAAGGATTTTAATACAATAAAATTGCTTGATATTCTCATTATTGCTCTTTCTTTTCCCTTCACAATCTTTTCTCTATTGTTCTAATATGTTCCATTTTTAATATTATATGGTCCTATTGCATTGACAAACAATGTTATTTCAGTGAAAAATAGTCATTTTGACAAATATTGTCATTTCAGTGACAAACATTGTCATTTCAGTGACAAACCAGTCATTTCAGTGACATCATTTTTTGACATCTTTAAATGCTATAATTAAAAATTTAATGCAAGTAAACTAATTATTTCCAGTTTATAGTCAAGAGGTATGCAGTCTATGATATTTCCCATTGATATAATTTATGTTTATAAGAAAATAAATTTAAATTTATTTATTTATTTATTTATTTATTTTTTTAAATTTAAAATTTTTGGGTTTTTTATTTTATTTTATTTTTTAAAATGGGAAGAACTTTTTAGAAAAGCCTAAGTCTTGTATTTTTTAATGAATCTGAACGACAAAAAAAAATTTTAAATGGTAATTTTGATTTTATAAGATAATTAAAATTATAAATTTTTATTGAAAAATTTCAATAAAATTTTAAAAAATTATGTTCGATCTCTGTCAAACTCAGAATTTATTTAAGATGCACTTACGGACTTATTTTCAAAAATTCAAATTAAAATACAAAGTTTGAAAAAAAAGTTTAAAAAAATCCAAAATGCACACTTATGTGATATTCAGCCATACTGCAAAAAACTTTTATACATGTAATTTAAGACATTTTATCTACAAAAATTGCACAGCGTCTTCCAAGCCATCCCGAACCCTAAACTTACTGTCAATTTGACTTGAACATAATTAGCAGAAGGTTTGTGCTAACTTTGCTTGCAAATCGGTTCAGTTTCACTCTAATATGTAAATTTTATTTGCTGATTTTCATAATAAGTGAAACTTTAATGTTACCATTTTAAAACTCTAAATATAATTAAAAATAAGAATTTTCACTGATAAGAATTTTCCAGTAGGGCTAAGTGCTCCCACCTAGCCCCTGTGTGTTCTAGCCTATCTGCAAGAACAAATATTACCAACACATGTACAAGGAAAAAAATTTACTTCTGCCATGTGTAAAAATCACAATGTAAAGGGCAACAAATATGGAAAAAAATGTAGATGGGAAAGTATGTAGGCAAAATAATACGAGGTGTGGCAGAAAAGTAATGAGACAGATTATTTACTTAACAAAGTTTTTATTTCTTTCAGACAACAATGTTATCCCCTTCAAAATAGTTCCCTTGGGCTCCCTTGACACACTGATGGAGACGTTGTTCCCACTGTTCGTAGCAGCGCTGGAGGTCTTCAAATGTTATGGTCTTCAGCATGTCCGTTACAGTCTTTTGGATGATTTCTAAAATCCCGAAATGACGGCCTTTGAGGACATTTTTCAGTTTAGGAAAAAGGAAGAAGTCACAGGAACTGGGGTCAGGGGGATGGGGAACCACAGGAATGCCTTTTCAGGTCAAAAATTCTGTTTTGGAGAGGGCAGTGTGACATGGGGCGTTGTCATGATGGAGCAACCATTTCTCTGCAATGTCTGGTCTCACGCGAATGACCCTTTTTCTGAGCCTTTCAAGGACGGCTTTATAAAAAAATTTTCGGCACCATTTTGGTATAGACTTTTCGCATGTGCAAATGTTCACTCGACATTCGTAATGTTAAACGACGGTCTGATCTCACAAGTGTTTTCACACGTTCGATGTTTTCATCAGTTTTCGAAGTTGAAGGCCTCCCTGAATGTTGTTCATCTTCAACATTTTCTCTGCCTTCCAAAAATGCTTTGTGCGAGGGAAAAACTTGAGCTTGAGATAAAAAATGCTCCCCATAGGCCTGTTTTAACTTTTCAAAAGTCGCACTTGCCGATTCTCCAAGCTTAACACAAAATTTAATGGCACAACGTTGCTCCAAATTCCGCTGTTCTATTTTGCGTGACACACAACGAAAACACAATTTTACTAATCACAGTCTCAAAAATCACGTAGTAAACGGACAGAGTAGAAACTCGAACTGAGCTATGGGAGGGTTCTGATACACATGCTCTCTCAAGGACAACAGCGCAGGGTTGCCAGATCGCTTGCAGTATCGCCAGTCTCGTTAATTTTCTGCCAGACCTCATATACCTTGAAAGCAAATTAATCTTGCAAACGTATGCATTATAGCAATGTATTTTTTGCTGTTGTTTTTTAAACCCCATTATGATGCACTTAAATACATCTAATGTTAATTTTAAGCAATTAGATTTTTTCAAGTTTTTTTTTTTTTTTTTTTTTTATCTGTTTTTTTTTTTTTTTTTTTAATAATTGTTATTAAGAGTATTTATATTTCAGGCTATTAGAGTATTGGATGACAATATAAGCTGTGATATAATTAAAATCAGATCCTTAGTCAGAAAGAAAGAGAGATTTGTCAAACGTCGACAGAGACTTGTTGGGCCTAAAGGAGCAACTTTAAAGGTATGTATAATACATCCTTTTTTTTTCTGTTTTATTCTATAATTTGGTTTATAACTGCAATACAATATAGCTTTTTTTAAATTTGAAAACTTTTAAGTTTATATCCATTATAAATGTTCTATATATTTCATTAAAATCTGAAGGCCAAAAACATAAAGGGAATGAAATATATATATGAAATATATAAATTTCATTTTATATTTCACATTATTTTTTAACACGCTTTTATTAGCTTCACCTGTATGTATGTTTGTAACCACTCTGGGAGCAAACAAAAAATCTATATTGTAAAAAAAGACTTTCCCTATGTGAACGCTGTGGCTGTGAGGTAAAGCTCCGCACTACGAACCTAAAGGTCTAGCGTTCGAGCCCAGCCAGGGAAGATTTTTTAAAAATGGTTTTTGTTTAATTCTAAATTATTTGAATTAAAGATTTAAATGTATGTAAATATTATGGTGTGTCACTCACACGATTTTCTCTTACCCTGCATTTTAATACTAAGATAGATATTTTGTGCTTTTTAGCTCACATTTCTATAAAAGCATGTTCTTTAATTTTTTAAAACTATAATATTATTAAATAGTTAAGTTTTAGTTAATTTTTGCAGCTTTTTGAAATTAATGTGAAATCATTGAACTCTTAGAATTTTTGACTTTATTGTTATTAGTATTTTTTTTTTTTTTTTTTTTTTTTTATGATATATTATTATTTGAATTTATAAATACAAAATTTAAATTTATACTTTGATATTTATAAAGACCTTGTAGATATAAAAAGTTAGACCATATTTGCGAGTATACCTGCAAGCCCATGATTAATTACCTCTGATTTATAGCAGCTAATATTTTAAAAACTTTAAAAATAAGAATTGATATTGTAATCCGTGTGTAATGTTTAGGGGAATATCTCTATTATGGACTAAAAAATTTGTTTTATATTTTAAATGTAATAAGTTGTTTATAATCAATTTTATGCATGTACAAAAGTGATGATATATTTTGTTGCTAATTACTTCTTAGAAACCATGTAATTGTATACTATAAATTTTGTTATACAGTCAACTCTGTGAAATCTGCACTTCTCTTCTGAATGTAAACAATAAAAATTGTCGTTCACAGTTAAACAAACTTCTTATTTGACTTAAACTTCTCATTCGAACAAACTTCGAAATATTTTTCTTAAAAAAAAAAAAAAAAATATGCTGAATTTTTGTTAGGATTGAATCCAATTGCTTAAAATTATATGAAAAACATCTTATTTTATCAAAATTTTTGCAAAATACACATTTTTGATTAATTCATTATGGTTTATACTATTGTGAAAATTTCTGAATATTTATTTTTTGGAAGTTTGCAAGTTCATAACCAGTAAATTAACATGTATATTGAATCTAAATTGCCTTTTACATCTAAGATTCTTCTAGATTTCAATTTTTATATTTAATTGCTGATTTTTATATTTTACTTTTTACTTTAACTGCATTTAAAATAATTATAGGATCCTTATTCTATTTATTACTAATTTTTGTATATAATTTTTTGAAATATGTTTGGAATAATAAAATTACTTATTTGATCTAATATTTTGCATTGGCATTGCAAATTTATACTCTGGTAAGAAAAGAAATTTATGTAAACAAAGCAATGATCTATAATCCACAAATGGCTATTGCAGATTTCACAGAATTGGCTGTATTTATAGATTTTAAAACTATACTAATTACTTCAAATATTTGATATTTTTTTACTTTGTGTATTTTCCTTTTCAGGCTTTGGAACTGATCACAAATTGTTACATTTTAGTACAAGGCAGCACTGTCGCTACTTTGGGTCCTTATAAAGGTGTGCAACATGTAAGGAAATATTTTAATATCTTTTCAATATTAGATCTTTATTGTATTTAAAAAAAAAAAAAGTTTCGTTACTTTTTTTTTTTTGAACGTGATTTGTTAAATCTCTGAAACAGCATTGTGAAGTTAGAAATCCTACACTTATTACCAACTTTTTCCCCCATGTATAATCATCGCCATTGACCTTATATAATAGACCACGCATCCCCTCTCATTATCTGTCTGCGACATGAAGTAGCTTCCCCAGCGAAATTATCACATGATGCGGACCAGGAGAGAGAGACGAGAATGAATATTATGTGATTTTTCCATAGGAAAGAAAGTAGTTTAGAGTTTTTTAATTTCTCTATTCTACACATACTTTTTATTTAAGCCTTTAGATTTACGCATCGTTGGAAAGCTAAAATGTCATAGATTAATTATAAAAAAATTCTTTTGTGAGAAACCATTCTGAAGGGGAGAATTTTTTATTTGAATTCTTACAAAAATAAGTGCTTTCTTATGGAAGAATCACCCTCAACTCCATGTCACGTGACATACGGAGATGACAGCAAAGGACGAAGGTATCAGATTACACCCTCATGTTGAAGACATTCACTATAATGGGAAATCCTATTGGTGGCGTAGTCTATCTATATAAGGTGTATGATCATTGCAAAGTCATAATCCTCTCGAAATCATTTTAAAAAATCTAGCATTTCTTTAACACTTTTTGCAGCGACAACACTAACAAATTTAGGAAACTTTTTCACAAAATGTTTGAGATCAAGTTGTAGATTTATCTTTTAAAATACAAATTATTACAATTATATTACAAAAGTTGTGTTATACTTTTGATGAATGACATCTGAATGGAAAATTCAATAGTTGATGTGATGAAACTTTCCCAGATTTAATAGCTAATTCACCTACTTTGAATGTTCTATTGCTGGCACAGCAAGATGCAAAAATAATAAATTTCTATAATATTATTGATATAGTTTTTTAGGGTCTGCCGTTGGAGCCCAATCTCTGGGCTCTTCCGCACTGCAGACATTTTTTTTTTTCCCCTTTTTCTAAGAATTAAGTTCAAATTTTTTTATTATTGAACACAAATCAAAGTTTATTGTAAAAAATTATACTTGAATAAGAGCTATTTTACGTGAATTCTAGAGATAAAATTAAATTATTAATTTTCATTTTAATAATTTTACACCGTGAATAAATGCTTACATCTTAAAAAAAAAAAAAAAAAAAAAGTGGTGGATTACATGAATTTTATTATTTTATAACTAAATGAAATTTAGGCGGCAACACTTCATTTTAATTCATTTCAGTCATTTTAAAAAATACGTGGCCCAGTTTTACGGTCAAAAAAAGAGATAAAAAAATTAATTTTTACAGATTGATATTAATCAGGGTTGCTATGGTACCTGGAAAACTCAGGAAATTTGAAAATCTATTAAAAAACTGGGAAAATTCAGAGAATTTTGAAATTTTTTGGAAAAACATTGGAAAATTTTTTTAGAATTTTAGTGCTTTATAATGAATTAATTATGGTTTTTCCCCCAGCTATAGTAAGTTAATAAAATTAATATACCCTAAATATGTTCAATTGACTTGTAAACATGTTGGATTCTAATGCTGCATGATTGTGTATCTTCTATTTTTACTCCAAAAAGAGACATGGAAAACTCAGGGAATTTTTTCTCCTGGTTTGTGTAGCCACCCCGTTAGTAGTTCTGTGTACTAAAATAAATTTTGTTTTTGACAGAATTTTTATTTTTTTAATCATTTAAAGTTAAAATCAGGATTTTTTTTTTTTTTTAATAATAATTTGAATTAATCAAATATTCGTGCCCGCAAACATGCAAGTTCACAGATATTTCGGTGTTACACATAGCAGTCCATTTACTTGAATGTTAAGTTAGCCTAGTGGTTGTTAAATAGGAAAATAAATAAATATGTAAACCTGATCACAGTACAGATTTATTGTGGCTCCCCATTCGCTACTTTTGAATTTTTGTCGATGGATTTTTCCTTCTGTATTCAATAAAAAGAAAACAGTGGCTTATCCAGAGGGGAACTGATGAGGGCTGCAGCCCCTCCCAAAATTTTGTAGAAAGTTTTAAAAAATAAAGATTTCTTACTTTTAGTAATAAAGTAAAAAAAAAAAACTTTTTTATTCCTTTTCTTCTGTCTTTCTCTTTTTACTTTTTAATACCCCTATATGGTACACAAAGTATTCCCTACAAACATGAGTCATTGGCCCATCAATAGATATCAAACTTAACTCAGTCCTCCCAGAAATAAAATCCTAGATATGCCCTTGGAGGAAAATATTGTATTCGTAAAAACTTTGGCCTTAAGTTTTTGATTGGTTTACTCATTTTGAGAGGTCTAGAACACGATTTGTCAATTTTTAGAAAGCGTCTGTCTGTGTGTGTGTGTGTGACAAAATTTTGTGGCAATTGTATCTCAGGAACTATGGAGAATTTCATAAAATTTCATTTGTAGGTGCACCTTGACATAAATTAGTGCCTATCAACTTTTGGTAGAAATCGTCCAACAGATGGCTTGCCATCTCGCTTTTTCTAAATTTTTAATATGGCAGTATAGGACAAAATTTCATATAAATGTACATAAAGAGAATTATTTTTTATTATTATTTTTTTTTAATTTTGTTGTTAAATGATTAGTTACTGTATTCCATAATTAATTTAAATAAAAATCAAATTAAAGGTATTGTATAGAGTGCAAAAATGCACTGTTAAGTGGGTATTAAAAAATAATAAATTAAAAACTTTATGAGTAAGCAGCGTAAATTTAAAATAAGATAAAAAGAATTGCAAGTAATTGTTTTAGATTGAAATGATAGTGTAGTGCTTCGTCAGACCAAAAAAAAAAAAAAAATAGTCACCAAGCTACAAAGCTGCTTTGATCTTATTCTTGTGCCCACTTTTTTTCGCCTGATGAAATGTCCTGTAATTATTTTGACCTAAAACAATTGTTTGCTCCCCCCCCCCCTCCCACAAGTTTATGGTATTTGCTTACAGCAAAGATTTTTATTCCTTGTATCTGGCAACAACTCTCAGAAGATTAGCAAAATAATAATAATAATAATATTTTTTAATTAACCAAACTAAACCATCTTTTCTGATTTTGTAGCAAATCATAAATAACAGTTTAACACAGATAGGAAAACATATAGTATGAAAGGCAAATAATATTTGATGGGGTAACTGTACAATAACTTATGTACTAAACTAAAAATTCTGCTTTGGATTACTATTAAGTGTCAGCTGACATTTCTTTAATTTTTATTTCTTTATTTGTTTTTTAATTATATTTGCAAGTGTAAGAAAAATAATATATTTTAATGAACAACTAATTACTTAAGAGAAAGTAATTAATGTTATTTTTAATTAGGTGAGGAAGGTTGTTGAAGATACGATGAATAACATACATCCCATTTATAATATTAAGGTAAGTTCTTTTGAAATGCCATGGTAATTATTATTTCTTACTATTTTATCAAAAACTATTTTGATCAATAATATGTCTATCTATAATAATAAAAGAATCTGTCTGTCTGAGCATCTGTACGTTCAGCCCCTACTGAACGCAGAAGTACAAAATTTGACATACGGGAGCTCAGAAACCTTCCCGAGGGGCTAGTGAAAAAAGAATTTTAAAATTTTAATTAGTTGTGGAGATATTAATTAAAATGTTGAGCTATGTGTAATCAAAAAGTGATCTCAATGACTGAGAATTCACCGTGATTGCATAAAAATAGATATTTTAAGGGAGTTAAAAGCATAAAAAGTGGAAAATAAATTAGAAATATCAGTCCGATCATTACGAAATTGGTATCAAATGAAAGGAGCGACTTTTCCGAATCTAAGAGTGCGAACGGCTTATTGATACAACAATTAGATTTTTTAAAATTAACTAAAATATGAAATTTAGTTGGCAACATCATTTCATTTGCCAGACGACTGGGATGAAAAGGAAATGATTGTAACCAATTAAGATATATCACGTGTTTTACAGTAGGGGAAAAATTGCAATTTTCAAACTTTTTCAAATTTTCATTCACATTACATTTAAATTAATATTGCATTTAATATACATATTAATATACATTTAAATTAATACCTGTTTTCCCCGCTAAGCTGGGGTTTTTTGGGGAAAATGTTTTTTTTTTTTTTTAATAAATAAAAGAATTTTATAATATTTAAGCACTTTTAAAGCAATAATCCACAGTAAAATGCTTCTTTACTTGAGAACTTTACATACAGGAATATCAATCAATATTTACTTTATTATTTTAAATTTTCTTAATTCAGAATTGAATATACTAAGAAATAATTTAATGTTATATAATAATGAAAAGAGAAAAACAATTGCAAGATAATAGAGAAAGATAAGTATACATTCATAATTTAAAAGTAAAAGTTTATCTTTTTTATTAAATAATGCAGAAATGGTAAGAAGATAATAATGGAGCAGAATAAAAATACTTTAATAAAGGTTTACTTTTCATACGAGAGATTTTCAGAGGAAATTTCAAACAAATATATAATTTCTACCAGTCTTCTTCACATTTACTTTTCAACTGGTGGCACTGTAGTAATTTTTCAGCTTTGTTGTTCGCTAATCTGTTACGAACATTGTTTTGCATAAACCGAAATGTTGAAAAAAGTTTCTCAATTGATGCGAGCTAGCAATTAATGAATTTAGTAAGGCCATATAATTACAAAATTCTTCATTCCCAGGAGTTGTGGCCTTTTTAGCTTTTCTGGCCATTATATTCCACCATTTAGATGGGCTCAATACTTCAGTAGAATTTGCAAGAAATATTGATTTCAGATAATAATCGTTATCCGATAACTGCAAAGTCATTAATGATATCACATAACCATTATCAATACACTATTGCCATTGTAAAGCTAGCTTTTCTTCAGCATTTGTGAGCTTTAACACCTTAATATTTTAGTTGTGGTAGATACGTCACCATACGTGCTAGTATGATGCATTAATAGTATATTTTTTGCATGACATTTTCATAAGGAAGAAGTACATCAATTACTTAGCTACATCTCTCTTATTTTCAGGCAAATAATGAAATCTCAGACAGATACTTTCTTTTGTTTATTCCTGTCTTCATCAGCTAATGGTTTTGGTTTAGATTTTACAGACAGGAACAATTTCGTTTAGTTTTTTTTAGATAAAAATTTAGATTGAATCAAAACTTCTGTAGTGAAAAGAAAAACAGTTTTAATTAAAATTTGAAAAATTTAAAGCTTTAGATAGATTAAGAATGGATTTATTTTATTTTATATAAAAAAAATCACTTTAAAACATCTTACATCTTATTTGAAAAAATATAAATGTTACATTATTTCTTTATTTTTTAAAAATAAAAATAATTTGTGGACTAAATTTCCAACTTGTTAAATCCCCTCCATGCCTATTATATATTCCCTAATTAAAATAATGCTTAGATTTGTTGATTATATTGTGGTAATTAGAAGATAAAAAATATGTAATGTATGTGAAATGAATAGAAGGGAAATCTTGAAATAAAAATAAACCTGTGCAAGCAACAAAATGTAGTTTATATACAGGCAACCCCTGAAGAACACGATGAATTGGTTCAGTGTTCTTTAAAACTGTGTTGTTCGAGACGACAAAAAAAAAAAAAAAAAAAGAGAGAGAGATTCCATTTCAAGTGTGAAACTTTTTAAAAAGTTACTTTTATTTTAATTAAATGTAAAACTAAAAATTTTTTATGAACCAATTCGGAATGGGAATATTCCTTCCTTTTATGCAGTGCAATATGAACATCGATGATAGAACTTGATCAGACGACAATGATATTTCGCATGTCTATGGCAGATGCCTGATTAAAGCTCAATAATAAAAATAATTCACACGATTAATTCATTGATTCATATTTTCCAAGGAAGTATATTAAAAACAAAGCAATTCGCGAATACTTATTGGCTATTGCCGTATGCATTTTCATTTCACTGAAAATTTTCCTACAAAAGATAATATTTTAAGAATTTTTGTGGCGCCATCTCTTATCATATAAACATACCATACCATATTCCTAATATTATTTTTTTTTTGTTTCTTAAAAGAAAAAAAAAATCTTTTAAAATTAATAAATTGTCGGTGTTTATTGTTCTTTAAAAATTGACTTTTATCAGTTGAAAACTTTGTTTAGAAAAAATGAAGGTAGATGTTTAAAATCAAAGGAAGTTTTATTTTATTTTTTTAATCTAATTTTAAATTGATCTCTTATATTTCATTTCTGCACTATATTACAGAAAAAAAAATAATTTAAAAAGAATAACCTTAAAAATATTGATATTTTATACGAGTAAAAATATGCATAGAATAATTTATTATTAAAACTTTAATGAGCAAATTAACTTGCTAAAGTATTACAGACTTGCCAAGTCTCCGGATTTCGGCCGGAGACTCCGGCTTTTTTAACAATATTTTGTTCTCCGGATTTCCGGCCAATATATCCGGCTTTTTTCTCTATTTTGTTTGGAAACGAACGAGCGATCGCTAACACCGCTTCTCTGCTCTGGGATGAACAACTGGGTGAAATCACTTTTTCTTTTTTCCCTTCTGAGCACGCAGTAATCGGCCTTCGAGCTGACGGAGGAGGGGGGTTGCCGGAGTGGAGGGGAGTGACGGAAGAGTCGGTTATAACCCGCCTACTGAGTCCCGCCTTCCGCTTTCGTGAGCGTATGAAAATGTTTTAACTATATCTGATGATCTCCCCACCCTCCGCGCTGCGGTGCGATCGATCTAATTTTCTCCTTGGCTGTATTTTTAGGTTAAAAAAAATAAATCTTAGTTTGGCAACGCTAGCATTCGTTATCGTTAGCGTCCCTGTTCCTAATGTTCACTTGTTTTTGCCGGATGCACGTGCGTTTTAGCATTATTGAATATTATTTTAATTTAACTTAAATTTATATTGTTAATGATTTTTCGTCATTTAAATCAATGGCAGCTGAATCATCTTCAAGTTGCAAGAAAAGGTACGGTACATATTTCAATAGCTCATACACAGAAGAATTCAAGTGTGTAGTAAAATCAAAGTTGGGTAATACGTATGCGTTCTGTACACTATGTTGTGTGGATTTTTCGATATTTCATCGTGGCAGAGGTGATATCATAAAACATATCAACCGGGAAAAACATCAGAAAGCCTCACGGACAGTCAGCCTCAACAAAAAGATTGACTTTTTTCCAAAAAAAGATGAATTTAGTGTTATTCGTGCTGAAGCTTTTTTTACTTCATTTCTCGTGGAACATAATTTGCCAATAAGTGCAGCGGACCATGCAGCACCACTATTTAGAAAAATGTTTCCCGATAGTGAAATTGCGAAAAAGTATGGTTGTGCGCGCACCAAAACTACGGCAATTATTAACGAAATGTCAGCTACAAATAAACAAGAAGTTATTAACCGGATAAAAGAGAGTTTATTCTCGATTGCAATCGATGGAAGTAATAAGGGGGATAAAAAGCTGTACCCCATTGTAATTACTTATAGAAAGTGCCATGATAAACAGATAGAAACAGCATTGCTGTCTGTGCCAGTTTTAGAAAAGGATGCCACAGGTGCAAATATTGCAGGCCTTATTTTAGATGAGTTAAAGGCAGCTGAGATTCCGTTCGAAAACTGCTTAGCCTTAGGTGTGGACAATGCTCCAGTGATGGTTGGAAAAAATGCCGGTGTGGCAAGTTTCCTGGTTAAAGAAATACCCCATTTATTTATCCAAGGGTGTGCCTGCCACCTTATTAATCTGGCAGCTGAAAAAGGTGCAGCATGTTTATGTGTAAACATTGAAGAGTATCTTGTTGATATTTACTACTATTTAGACAAGAGTGTCAAGAGAAAAGAAAAATTAAAACAATTTCAGGTAATGTTTGATGTTGATACAAGAAAAATTCTGAAGCACGTTTCTACCCGGTGGTTATCACTCGGCCGCTGTTTAGAAAGATTAGTGCAGCAGTGGGAACCATTGACATCCTTTTTCAAGGAGGAAGTGCAGAATGGTTTTGGAAAATCTCATCTTAGTGAATTTAAAATTCCAAAGATTAAAAAAAATGACAAATCTGCTGTGCCTAACTTGAGTCAGCCATCAACTGCTGTGTCTGTGCCTAACCTTGGTCAGCCATCAACTGCTGTGCCTGTGCCTAACTTGAGTCAGCCATCCTCTGCTGTGTCTGTGCCTAACCTTAGTAAGCCATCCTCTGCTGTGTCTGTGACTAATCTTAGTAAGCCATCCTCTGCTGTATCTTGTCTTAAAGAATTTAAATTTTCAAAAAGTAAGAAAAATGGATCTTCTGATGAGCCTATTCAGAAAAATAAAAGACCTGCCAGTGTTGCTTGCTCAGCCGTTGTAAAGAAAAAGAAAATCTCTGACAAAAGTGTGAAACGTACAGATAAAAAAATATTATCAAGAGAAGAGCGGTTATTTATGTTTTTATCCTCAGATGTTAATAAAGCATATGTGTGCTTTTTATTAAACACCTTGCCAATTTTTGAAAACCCAAATGTTGCTCTACAGGCGAATCATCCAAAGATTCACATTTTGATAAATTTACTTAGAGACATGCTAAAAAATCTCTTGTCTCGATTTGTTATTCCCGATGCAGTGAAGAAGGCTACTTCACTACTAAAAGTGGACTATCATTTAAAAGGAAACCAAAAAAGTGATTCAGAATTAGTTATTGGACAAGCTGCTTCCAAAATTGTATCTTCCCTTCCAGCAAAGAAGCAAGTTCTTTTCTATGATAATGTACGTGAGTATTATGTTAAAACTTGCGATTATATACGACTGAAATTTCCATTTAAAGAGGAAGTTTTAATTCATGCAGAAGTCGCTGATTTAGAAAAAATAACTGAAGTATCTTTTAATAGTGTAAAATATTTTATTGAAAGATTTCCTATTTTGGTAAAATCATTGGATTATGCAGATGAAAATAAACTTCTTGATGACTTGCAATCCCAATTTTGTTCGCTTCAGATAGAAAATATCCCAGAATCAACAAAATCTGAAGAAAGAATGGATGCAAAATGGTTGAGCCTTGTTAACATTTTTAAGGAAAAATATGCTTTGTTGTGCAATTTTATGCTTTTGATATTAACTATTCCACACAGCAATGCTGAATGTGAGCGTATTTTTAGCTATGTGGGTAAAGCTCATACACAGTTTAGATCACAAATGAGTTCTAAGACTTTAGAAAATTTATTAACCGTAAAGTCAAGTATGGCTGAGACATGCTTTCAGCAAAACTTTAATAACGATTTTCTACAAAGAGCAAAATCTGCTGCAACAATAGCAAATTCATAATATATGCAAAATACATATTTCTTTCATTTTATGGGATTGGCACATAAGTATCTGATTTATTATATTATTATTATTATTATTTTTTTTTTTTTACTATAAGTGTGTGTATAATTTATATATATCTGAGAGTCTTGCCCTTATGAGAACATTTTTATTAATATATATGGCCAATCATTCATGTTGATTTTTTATCATGAAAATTCCTTTTTAAAGAGTTAAAAATATAAATATTTTTAAAGCAAAAAGAAATCTTACATAGGTAAATTAACTTTTTTTTTTTTTTTTTTTATAACATAAAATGCTTAGTTCATTATAAAATGATTGTTACACTTTAAAATGTAGTATAAAAATTTAATATTTCTATAAATTTCTTCCTTAATACTGCTGCCATAGTGCCAAAAAGATGAGATTGTCTCGTCTGTGATTATTATTAAATATATATTAAAAAAAAAAAAAAAAAAAACTGGAAACTTTTAAATTTATCTGCAAATGTAGAATTAGAAATCTACTTTATTGTATTTTTATAATTTTGAGGTTCTTGATATATATAGTTACTTAGTTTAAATTTTTCTTTTGTAAATACAAATAAATTATTATTAATGCATAGATGATTGTAAATAAAATAAGTTTTCCATTGAAACATTTATTTTAAGATTGAAAATTTTTATCTATTAAAATAAAAATAAATGTCAGTATTATGAAGTAAGCATACATTAACTTTACAAATTCAGATAATTAATATTAATTAATCATTAAATTTTTTGAAACATTGCAATTGAAATTATAGTACTTTATAGTGTTTGGAAATTTATACTGTAAGTATGCAAAAATATAATTTTTTTTTTCCTTATTTATTACTGTTATTATTTTAATTTGTGTGAAAGTGTTAATATTAGCTTCACAGCAAACCATATTTTACCTTTAAATTCACATTATATTATAAAAAATGCATACCAGTTTAACTCTATATTAAAAAATTATATCATATGTATTTATTGTAATTTTCTAATTTGATAATCTTTATTTGAATGTTTATCGGTTGTTGAGATAATGGCAGTGAAATTTCAAACATGTGAAATATGGTGATTTTTCTTTACCGTATGTTTTAAAAAGATTTTGCAATTCATTTGTATATTTTTATTAATAAAAGTGTTTTGTGTAATAATAGTTTCCATATCTTATTCATTTTTTCAATTTGAGCTTTTTTTATTCCCCGTTCTACTATATATTTTAATCTTGCTGAAATTTCTATGCTTTATTTATTTTAAGAAATATTCCTTAATATATAGAAAAAAAAAAAAAAAAAAAAAAAAAACTATTAAAAAGTATATATATAGCTGCCTTAATGCAAGTAAGTTATGTTTCAACTATTTCTTTTACAAAACATTTGAAGTTAAATAAAATTGTTAGGTTATTTAGCAGTTGTGTTAAAGTAGTAATTAAATTCAGAACAAAGTGCAGTATTTAATTTTCCCATTCCCCTTTTATTTGTTCTTGTTCTTAAGCTTCCCAATTAGTTTTACTTTGTAATTCTGTATTGATAAGTATAAAAGATTTAAGTCCATATTCTTGATTTTTAAGGAGACGAAAAATAAAGTTGAAAAAATGCCTGCAGAACTTTATCTTTTTTACCAAACATGAATGCTAAATTTCTGACTTGAATCTTTTTTACCAATGGATTTTCTCAAAGACTAAATGGCATGGAGTTGAGTCTGACTATATACTTCACTCAAAATTGACATTTTTGGACTTAAATCCTTTATACTTAACAGTACAGAATTTGTCATTTATAAAATCCTATGCTTGAGGAAAAATCTTTATTAAGAAAAATCTAAGTAATCTTAAAATTTTTAAAAATGTACAATTTTACCAGTCAGAAATGTATGTAAAATAGGTATAGTTGTTGCTGCAAATCATTTCATATGTCAGTATACAAATATGAAAACGTCGATATGTCGATGAAATAACTAGTAAGGTACCTCCTGCTTTTTCATTTTTGAAACTTGGCAAGTCTGGTATTAAATGCATTCTTATTTATTCGGGCCCGGAGTAGCATATTCTATTTCTAAGGAAAAATTAAATTGTATTTATAGAATGTAAAGAAAAACAAAACACTATTAAAATTTATTTTAAATTAAATTATTTTGCCTTATAAATTTATGTGGTTTTAAAGTATTTTTATTTAAAAAAAAAAATCTGAGATTTTTTTTTTTATTTTTTATTGACAGATAATAGATGGCGCCACTCTCATATTGTAACTGAAATGGAATATTATAAATGCAAGCAAATTAAAATAATATGTATGAAAAATATTAAATATTGATGTGTGCTTTCTTTCTCATAAATTCTGTCTCTCCTTTAATTACTCCAAACATTCTTTTGGTCATATTTAGAGTAAAATTAGAAAAAATCTTCAGATTTTAATTTTATTATATAGATTACGTTTAAATTTTGTACATTGAAATTTCATGAAATTTATTCCACCTTCCCCTATAACCAAAAAATAATTGATTACAGCAGTGGATTTTTAACTGGTTAAGAGCAATGCAGATTATTAAAACAGTGATGTTTAAAACTTTATGCCGTGAAAAGATTTAAGATGCACATGATCCTTCAAATTTTGACGGGTATTAACTAGTAATTATTATTTATCTAATGATTGTTCATAATAAATTATTTATATCCTATTGAATTTTTCCCCATAGGCATTAATGGTGAAAAAAGATTTAGCCAAAGATCCCACTTTAAAAAATGAAAGCTGGGACAGATATTTACCCAAGTATGTCAGTAAAAATGTCCAAACTAAAGAACCTAAAAAGAAGAAGGTTAAAAAAGAATATACTCCATTCCCACCTCCACAGATGGAAAGAAAGGTTTGCTATTATTATTTTCCTTATTGCCAATTTCAGATATTTATTAGTTTAAACAAATGTTTATAATTTTGGTTTCGATTTTCGAATAGTTTTCTCATAATTAATTAAAATATGAAAATAATAACCTCCCAATACCTTATAAATAGCCATTAAAATATTAAAACTCGAATAAAGGACTACGTCAGAAACACCAAAGAAAAATATTGGAAATGCATACAGCTGTTTCGGTAGCTTTAAGCATGCCGTCTTCAGTGCAAAAAGGATTCTGAATCTGCAGAAGTGCTCATATATATAGGAGAGAGGCCGAATTTAGTTCAACCAATAGAATTACGGGAAAGGTGGGGAGAGTGGCCAATAGGAATTTATTAAAGTTAGCTGTGTAAACAGTAGAAAATTTAAGAAAATGTGGACTGAATATAAAATTTCCAACAGTCAGACAAATAGGGAATAGCGAAATCACAATTTACAAGGTTTTTAAAATTTTTATAAATATGAAAAGCTTCAAAGAAATCGAGTTCATGAATGGATTTAGGTCTGCAAATTATTTTAGCTGAATTAAATTTAAAATTATGATTTTCCTCCCAGCAATGTTTAGAAATAGCCGATTTATTGGTTTCTTGTTTGCAGACGTAATTCTTATGTTCTTTTAGACGAAATTTAAGACTGCGTTTAGTTTGGCCAATATATGATAAACCACACTGACAGGAAATACTATAAATACCCCCAAGAATTATGCGTATCAATGGGATCTTTTAACTGAGAAAAGGTGAGTTTATTGGAAGGCGAAAATATTATTTTAAAATCATATTGTTTGAGAATTTTAGCTATGGTTTGACTGGATTTAGGAAAATAGGGTAAGACAATACTGATATTAGAAGAGACTGACTTAGTAGACGAAATAAGAGGGAGTTGTAATTTTTGGATAGCTTTGTCTATAATGGAAGGGTCATAACCTCTGTCAATTGCAATGGCTTTCAGGTATTTAATTTCAGATTTTAATAAACTAGGATTTGAACAAATATTAAGGGCACGGTTTACAAAAGTATAGAAAGCAGCCATTTTTTGTTAGGTGGGTGACATGAACACGCATGGGGAGGAAGGGAGACAGCAAAATTTTTTCGATAGACGGTGGTTGAAAATCCATTTACAGTGCGAGAGATGAGCGTATCAAGAAATGGAAGGGAGCCATTATTTTCTATTTCATATGTAAACTGGATATTACTGTCAATTGAATTTAAAGTTTCTAAGACGTGGTCAATATTGTGATGAGATATGTTGATAAGTGTGAAGGTGTCGTCGACGTAACGGGTCCAAAAAGGAAAGGATATTTTCTTAAAAAGCTTGCTTTCGAAATAGTGCATGTAAATGAATTCTCGCTGATATTTACATGCACTATTTCGAAAGCAAGCTTTTTAGAAAATAGTTAGTTCTATACACAAGCGAAGTGATGACGTCACTGGCCGTCTGTGGATGCAAGAAAAAGATTTCCTATGTTAAACACCCATTGGAATTTTTGTAAAAAATTATTAAAAAAAACAAGGAAAATTGTTTCCCGATTTTAATCCCCATATTTGGGTATAGATATGTATTACTTATTGTGTGCATGCATTAGATTAAGTTGTTTTTGCTGTAAAATTGATAAAATTTTAATTTTAAATTTCAAAACTCTAGAAAAAAATGGCAAACTGCCATATTCGATTGAAAACATTTCATTTCCTCCAAGGATGATAGTTACACAATAAATATCCAGCTAATATATTAATTAAAAGGAAAATGATAAATATTCTATCATAATTTGAAGTCAAATTTGTTTTCAAATCTCTAAATAAAGTGTCTGATATAAGATACTCATATGTTGCAGCGGAATAAATTTCATATCTGTCGTCTTTGGCGGAAAAAAAAAAAAAATCGCCAAATGATCTGGCGAACATATTTAATTCCTTTAAAAAATGATGGTTATTTTAACAACTTATATTAAGAGAGTAATGAATAATATGAAGCAATATTTTGTACAATACATATTACAAAAATATACATCTGGCATGTACATTTTCGTATTACGTTTTTGATCGCCAAATACAAAAAACACCAAGGATGACAGAATTTTGAAATTTAAATTTCGTCAATTTGAAAGCAAAATAACTCAATCTAACACATGCACATGATTATTAATACATATCTATACCCAAATACAGGGATTAAAATCGGGAAATAATTTTCCTTGAATTTTAATCATTTTTTTACAAAAATCCAATGGGCGATTAACATAGGAAATCTTTTTCTTGAATCCACGGATGGTCAGTGACGTCACACTTCGATTGCGTATAGCTATATTCAACAGAAAATTTAAAAACGTTGTTTATAAAAAGTTTTTTATCTTATAATTATTTTTTTTCCTCCCTGTCTTAAGTTGTTTGGCCTTCTAATTGTTATTTCAGTTTCGTTTGTTTGGATATTGCCTTTGTTTCAAACAGTGTTAGAAATACGAATTTTGAAACTAGGCGTCAAAATGACGCCTAGATTAAATTTTTTGGGCGTCAAAATGAAAAATCTAGGTGCCATCTATAATTAAATATTATATTAAAAAATAATAATAATAATAAAGCATCAACTTGTAAATAATATATGCGAGATTATATAAAACATATTTATGTAATGAATGTAATTACATTGACAATATTAAACATACATATTTAAAATCGTAAATTCATTCATCGCCCAGAAGATACATCATTCCACCACAATTTAATAGCATTTTATGGGCAGAAATCTTCCAATTTAGGGCTGTTTAATTTAATCATTAACAAATCGTCAAATACTTTCATAGAGATATGATTTCTTAAATCAGTTTTTATTAGATTCAATTGACTGAAATAGACTTGTTTACAGTCTGATGGGATTGGGAAAATTATTAGGTATGATGAGGAAAAAATCCAGGCGTCAAATATGGCACCTATGATTGGTATTCTAGGTGTCAAAATTAAAAAACTGGTCGCAAAATGCGACTGACGACTTCTTATTTCTAACCCTGGTTTCAAATAGTTTTTATTTCTGATGTTAAATAAATGTATATATGTATAATGTATTAGGAACTGTCCTTGAAATGAAGAGAAATCATTTTGAAGAGATCTTTTATTGACGAATTATTGATGAGAGAGATTCGATCTTGGCTGGGAATAGGCCACCTGAGCTAAAAGTTTGCTCTCAGAAAATATCAAGAAATGTCCACAAGGCCAATCACCGGCAGTTAGCTGTAGACCACAAAGGGCAGCGAGTTTATTTAGTGCAGTATAGGATCCGTTATCCAGAATGTTCCGAAAACCAGAATGCAAAATGCCAACTACCAAAATTTTTAATTATCGTAAAATTTAAGAATTAAAGTTATACAATAGCAGCAGTCAGAATTATAGTTTTACAACCTACTTTCTTTAATGCTACGGTGCTATTCTGAGGAAATATGGTGAGCACATAATTGTCCAAATAATTACTGAAAATTTTGCAAATTTAGGTTAGAAAATTAATTTTTATTGTATTTCATAACAGATAAACATTAATAACACATACTTCCTAAAGTGTCCAATAGCAGATGAATTTTATCCTTGAACTCAGGTCGCATGCATGAAGTCCCAATTGTTATAAAATTTTTAAGTAGTTTTTATTAATTTCCATTATTTTTAGAATTCATTTCATAAAATATTTAGCATTATGTGCTAAAAATATGTGAAATGTTTATGAGCTATTAGTATCAGAGCAGAGACACATTATAAGCAAAAAAATATCATAGAAACTTTTGCAAAATCCAAATGAAAGGATTTTACTCCCAGGTCCAAAATTAAATTTTATATATGTTTATTTTTCATTTATTATTACTATTATTATTTATAGTTTAAAATTCTAATTAAGAATGTTTTTTTATTTTGTGGAAATAATTTATTAAATGAACAAATATATAGGTGTTTACATATATATTATTCATGTTTATCACTGCTATTTATGAAATTATTTTGTACCATTTTTATACATATAATAAAGTGTTCCGAATTACGGAAAAACCCCTTATCCACAATATCCCAAGTCCCAAGCTTTCTGGATAACGGATCCTATACTGTAATGCTTACATGGTGAAAAAGCTTGCCAATTGTTTGTGTTCTCGCTTTTTGTTCTAGAAGTCTCAATTCTAATTGGTTAATTATATGATAACCAACATTTTAGTGTGAGTTTCAGATATCCAGGGATTATATGCAAGATCTAACAATGCAAAAAACATATTAGTCAGCTCCAGCTGATTTTGCTCTTAAAGTTGTTTATTTTTTCTACTTTCGCTTTATGAAGTCTTGCCATGAAACTAAGTTTACAGGGAAAATTAAAAATTTATTGGCAATCCATAATTTTAAATAAGATTTATAATTTTTGAATATGTTTTTTCTTAAATTTAACTATTTTGTATTCTTTCATATATATAGATATACAAACACATAAAAAAATTTTAAATTTTAATATGAGCCATCTAAATGTATGAAAATTGAAAATTTTTAGAAAATTAACTAATATGGAAAATTTTAATTATCAAAATATAATTAAATTTTCTGTGTAACTCTTATAAGGCAATTAATAAGTATTATTTATCAGTCACAGTTGTTAAGTAATTATTGATGTAGCATATTATGGTATGCAAAATTTAAAAATCTGTTGACTTTCTGAAATAGTTGACCAACTTATTTGGCAATCAACTGGTGAAAGCTGATGCCCCTTCCCTTTTTCATAATAATTATAATTATTTTTCATGGCCCATATTTATTCATGATTCCAAAAAGAATTATTTTTACAATTTTAATTGCTAAGAAATTATTCACTTCTAATTATACTGTATATATTTATAGAGGTATCGAATATAAAATTTGAGATATCGAACAAATTTTTTAGCTTCCTTTGCAGTACTTAATGTTTATGTATATATCTGTACTGATAAGTATAAAGGATTTAAGTCCATATTCTTGATTTTTCAGGAGACGAAAAATAAAGTTAAACTAACTAAAAACTAATCAGAAGAATCGATTAGGAAAAAGTTATTATGTTGATTTATACCCTTTATACCATTCAGTGACTGTCAACCTTCATTTAATAAAGGGAAAAAACTAAATTAAATGTTTTATACCAAAGATTAATGATAAATTTCTGACTTGAACCTTTTTTTACCAATGGATTTTCTCAAAGACTAAATGACATGGATTTAAGTCCTTTATACCAATCGATAGAGAATTTTTTTCTGAGTCTGACTATGTACTAAACTCAAAATCGACAGTTTTGGACTTAAATCCTTTATACTTATCAGTACAGATATATGCCTGAAAATATTTAGCTTATAACTTTTCTTTATATAGTTTATTAATTGTTATGTATCATACTTGTGTTTTATTTGTTGTTCATTAATAATTTATTTTAATTTTTAGGTTGATAAACTTCTTGCTTCAGGCGAATATTTCTTAAAAGAAGAAGACAGGAAAAAGAAGAGGCTGGCTGAAAAAATGGTTTGTGTCTATTTTATACTATTTGAATTAGTTTTAGAAAACAAAATTTTTACCTACAAATTTTCTTTTTTTATGTGTTTTGAAACATTGGTATGGTTCATGCCAGTGATAAAAATCTAAAAATTAAAGAAAAAGACCGCAGTTTATGATAGTAGATGAAAAGACTAGTTTATCATATAATGGCTCATATGCGAAAGTATATTTTTTATAAACAATGTGGAATTTGCACACATGGGGGATTTGAACAAAATCCTATTTTTCTAGTAGTTTTAGGCCCATAAATTTAAAAAAGTTTATTAAAAATGCAAAAAAAGTTCTCATTAATTTAAAAAATAACTTTAAAATTAACCAAAAATCACGTGACTTCAAAACACTGCCTGACGTCACACTTTATGATGCTTCAATGTTTACATTTTGTTAGCCTGGTTAGTAAGCAGCAATTTGTTTTAACTTTCGTAATTATCAATTGTTTATGTGATTTCTGAGCTTTTCTTTTTCATTGTATAATCATTTAATATCATTATCACCATTTTTTTCAATTGTTTTCTTTTCATGGCGGTTGTCCAATGTTTTCGCTTAATAGGATCTTGTGGAACGCTAAAGAATAACTTTTGAGAAGCATTAGCCGTTGTATTAGTACAAAATGGTACAATACAATATTTATACTATGATTTTTTAATATCCGTCATTATTATAACATACAAAACCTATTTCACTGATTCAAAAAGCAAAGCAAAGCATGAAATTCAAATGTAAACAATGATTACTTCCGTCTGTTGTCATAAAGTGTGACGTCATGATATATTATACTGCATTTTCTCGATAGAGTAAATAGTGTGATGTTAAAATTGTTATAAATCAGTCATTAGATTTCAAATAAAGAAAATGCATGCATTTATTTTCTTACTTTTTCATTTTCTATTATATAAGAATAAAATCAGAAAATGTGTAAATTGTCTATTCTACGACTGATATCAATGTTTCTATGAATAAAACAACTCATATATTTTGATTTTATGTTGTTATTGTAAATGCAAATTGTTAATCTTATTTTGCTTTTATTATTCCTGCAAATGCAGAAAAATCTTAAATTCAATAATTAATTTTAAAACATAAATTTTACAAACTTTTTTTTTTAACCATTTGCAAGAAAATACTCTAGAAATCTGTATTGAAAGAAAGTAAGCAAGTACAATTAATTGCAAAAGCACAGAACAATTGTTTATGATCAAAATAATTAAGTACAGCCAGGGGTGGCGCCAGCTAGGGGGCCGGGGGGGCACAGGCCCCCCCATCGGGGAGTCTGTGACCCCCCATCGGGGCATACTCCTAAAATCTCTCGGGGGAACAAATACAAAATTTTCAGTTTTTCTACTTTTAACAACATTTTTCTTTCCTTTTACAAATTTGGAACATTCCAGTTTTTCCATTCTATATTCAATAGAAGAAAGTATTGGATTCGTAAAAATGTTCAGCTTCCAGTTTTCCATGAATATATACGTTTTGAGAGGTCCAGAACACGTTTTGGCAACGATATTTTTAGAAAATGTCTGTCTGTGACAGGATGATCTCCACAACCATGAGGAGTACTAACAAATGGAATGGTACAAATATTAACATTAACAGTAATATTATTAACAGTATTGCACTTTTTTTATAAATACTCATATAATAAACTCTCTTTATGCAGTGCCCCCCCTGTCGGGGAGGTGGTGTCCCCCCGTCGGGGAATTTCTGGTGCCACTACTGTCCTTTATAAGCTTTAAAAAGAATGAGCATGAGTGTAGTATAAAAGCAACAATACAATATATCAGACGTATAAGCATTGCACTGGTATAGAGCTACTTTTAATATAATAAAACTTTGGTGACTACTATTGAAGTATTAACCATGTTTACTAAACAAACAACGAAAAATGGAGAGTTAGAAATTTATTTTAAATGTGTTGATTTAAATATCTAATAGGATTATTTTTTCTGATATCTTGTAAATATTAAAATATATTTGTTTATATAGATGGATAGAAAATAGGAAAAATAAGATTTACAAATTTGTCATTCATGTGTGTAATTTTGGTGGCATTTGTTTCATCATGCTGGCTTAAAACCTATGCATTGGTAAATGCTACTTATGAAATTCTATTTAAATCAATGAAAACCACTTTAATCATTTTGGGAATATATATATATAATAATAAATATCCCTGCTGCTGTATTGTTTCATTATTCTTTCATCTATAAACCCATACATCTTGCATTTTGTTTGTTATACTCTTTGAACAACCAAACGCCTGAATTATTTTGCTTTTTTAATCCACATGACTCCAAATGTATCATCTTGTGAATATTGATTGTTTACAATGTTTGTTTTCTGTTAGATTCTCTGTTATTTGTACTTAATAGCTTATTCCACATTCTATTTCACTTCAATTATTTTCATGTACAATAGGAGGCCCACTAGTGACTTGCTATTATATAGGCATGAGAGTGCAGAAAATTAGAAAAAGAGGAAACATGCGTGAACATAAAATTAATTTCAAATTAATAATAATGCTTGCGGGGGAAAACTATACAAATGTGTTCATAAGATTTATTTCAAAAGAAAAATAATGCTCACAGGGAAAAACTATACAAAATATTTTTTTAAAGTGACAAATTTTAAACTAAAAGAATAATGCACATCAACACAATAAAACATGTGTTAAAAAAAAAAAAATAGCTAACAGTCAACATTTAATCATTGACTGGTGGTGGAAAATGGGAAAGGGGGGAGGGGGGGGGGTAAAAGGTAGCTCATGAGTGAGAAATATTAAACACAATTCTACTTCTTTATGGGTTCCAGAATATCATAAAGTAAATTTAAGATTAATATTGACATTTTTGTTGTGGATGAATAAATATTCAAAAATAAAAGGCTTCTCACAGAATGTTTGATCGGCGATAGTTAGAGATGAAAAAAAAGAGGGGGGAGGGGGGGGGCGCAGGACAAAAAAAAAATTACATGAGCGAGAAATATTGAATAATGCTGTTCTTTTATATATTATAGAATCTGATAAAGCGTGTTTAAAATGAATATTGACATTTATATTTTGGATGGAGAAAGATTGAGAATCTAAAGTCTTTTGTGGAGCGTTTGAACACTGATTGTTATTAGAGTTTGATTTAAACAAACAACAACAACAACAAAAAAAAAACGCAGAATTAACGGAAATCAGAAAAAAGCGGAAAATCACGGATCCGCGGGAAATTCTCATGCCTGATTATAGCCACTAGTGAACAAAATCGTACATTGGTGCTCAAGGGTGAAAAAGGTCTTGATGAATTTTTTTCGCCTTTCTGAGCTTCTCCTTCTTGAAATTTACTTTCATATTGGTCTATGTGGTTTCAGTGATCTTGTATCTGTTGCTTAGCTTTTACTGCATTTAATAATTCACTATTAATAACTCAATATATATATATATTAAATGTTTTTTAATACACTTTAAAAATAACTTTTTTGTTGTTGCTATTTTAAAATGATGATGCAATGATCATTTAATGAAGCAGTTAATGTTCATTGTAAAGATTCAATAGTTTAACAAAAGAAGAAGAAAAGAAAGAACAAATAATGTTGCCTATAACAACCCACTAAACTATGTCAGTTTACTGCACACGTAGTTTATTGACAATTCTAAAATTTGTGCTAGTTTTTATTTATCTTAACCACTTACACAAATAATTTCTTACCATTTCAACACTTATTTTTCCCCCTCTAGTTTACAGGTATAATTATTAATGTTATTTCTTTATTTTCTAGGAGAAGAAAGCTGAGGCTGAAGTCAGAAGGCAGGAAAAAAGAAATAAAGCATACATTCCCCCTGAAGAGAAACCGTACTGGAAAACAGACTCTGAAGAGGTAAGAAATTAATTTAAAAAAAAAATTTAATCACTATTTTTTTATATCACTTTATAAATAAAAACTGAAAAAAAATTCCATTGAAATTGCTTAAAACCTTGTTTTGAGTGATAACATATAATTTTGGACTTTTAGGTTTCTATAACCTACCCTGCTGCTGCTGGTTGTATTTTGCTACTCAATCGCTTCAGACAGTTGGTGCTGCTGTAGGCAGACTTTTTTTTAGCAGTATTTGTTGTCAGTTTTTAATCTGGCAAAAAAGGTTCTTTAGCGTTTTAGCTAAAATGCACAAGCAGTATTTTAGCTTTTTCAAAAATTAATTTAATTCTTTGGATACTATTGATTTCTTTTTCTTAACATGGTCTTTCTTTCTTTTTCTTAACATTCCCAATTTGACCAAAATAAAATTCAAAACTAGTGTACAATCAATATAAAGATTTTAAAACTTCTTTACACACCATAAATTTTAAGCCAGCACAACCGGTTTCGAAAGGATGTAGCCTTTCTTCGTCAGGTGCAAAAGAACACGTGCTACTGACTTGGAGGCAAAAGCAAGACTGGACACCTGATGAAGAAAGGCTGCATCCTTTCAAAACCGGTTGTGCTGGCTTAAAATTTATGGTGTGTAAAGAAGTTTTGAAATCTTTAAATTCCCAATTTAGTTTTTTATTTCTTTTGTTCACTGATGATTTTAACCAAACATCCATATGTGTGATTTAAAGAACATGAATCTGCAAAACTTTGTTTTGATTTCAACAAGTGCAATACTAGTACTGAGAATACATCGTTGAAGCAAATTTTAGATTCTGACATACTTATAAATATTTTTGCATTTAAATTCAGTCATTAAAAGTCTAAATTAAATCCTAATGCATTAAATAAATAGCGATTCCCAATATTTTCAGTGATTTTGTAATTTTGGCCCACAATTATTTGAAGAAAAATCAGAGGTAGTTATATAGAGATATTATATGAAATAAACTGTTTTTAGCTTTATATCAAATTTCTTACTGACTATTTTAGCAAAATGTTTAAAAAAAAAACTAATGGCAGTTTAAACCCTATTTGTTGTACTGCTTACCTTGTACTCGCTTTAGGGTTGTTTTACATGATATCCTTAAAACTACTGGAATAATTAGAATTAAATGGCCAATTAGAAATCCCTTGGTATTTTGCATCTTTTAGTACTTTCTGTATATTGTAATTCATGAGCAGATAGCCATACATACAATTGGATTTCAATATGATTATATTATACATCTTCTCATTTATCAGATTTGCTACAGTATCTGGAATTCAGGAATAATTAGAAAACTCTGGGAATTTCAAAATGTATTCAGGGGTGCCATGCTACCTGGAGAACCTGGAATAGTCAGGGAATTCGAAAATTGACCATAAAAGTCAGGGAATTTTAATGTTTTAGCCAGAATCTGGAAAAGTCAGGGAATCAATTTCATACGATGGTTGCTAAAGAGAAAACAATTTTTCCGCCATCGTAGGGTCATTTTTCTGTTTTTTTTTTCCCTTTAGCTTCCACGACTTTTTTAAACACCTCCAGCCTTCCTTTCCTCTTGTGAAAGAAATTTCTTATTCTGCTTATTAGCGACAGATGCTATCACTGTATGGAACTTTTGTCATATGTATTTTTTGTGTTTTCAAGCAGCACCGTAATTATTTCGCCTTCAACACAACCAGTGCTCAAAATATGGTTAGACTGGAATTTTCTTAGAATGCACCTGGAAAACCTGGAAAAGTCAGGAAATTTCATTCTCCTGTTTGAGTGGCAACCCTGTGTATTGCAAGAACAGGGAATTTAGATTTTTTTTTTTTTTTTTTTGGACTATCATAAGAAAAGCTTTTCATAATAAAGTTTAATTTCAATTTTTAACTGTAAGTATTTTATAATAATTTGGAGAAAAATCTTTTTTGAAATTTAAGTGCCTTTTAATAAATAGTGTGATTTTTGCCAACTATATAGTTGGCAATTAAATTAATAAAATTAATATACCCTAGTTTTATTCGAATGATTAGCAGATGTGTTAGATGCTAATGTTGTATGATTGTGTATCATCTTATTTTACTTATAAAACATACAAAGAAAACTTAAGGATTTTTTTTCTCTCAGATTTGTGTATTAACCCTGCTTATACATCATTTTACACCATTCCCCTAAATGAAAAATAAACAACGCTCTTTTGTATTTGTCTTTTTCCTTTTATCTTGCTCTTCATAAAACAATTATTGACAAAGCTGAATTATTATCATGAAGTTTCTCATATTTGGTCAAAATAAATTCTGCATTAGCATTTAAGTGTCAGGCTTGATTGCCTCCAGTTAAATAAGAAAGACATAGACATGGGTATTTATTAATTAAACAATTCACATGCAACTTATTTAATCAATTAACATTTTTTATTTTATTTTTTAAGGTTTCATCCAAGGACTCTATGCCTAAAAAGAAGAAAAAGAAATCTGTGGAATAAAATTTTAAATAGTATGTATCATACCTTTATTTATGTACATTATGGTAACTGTGAATTTTTAATTAACTAGCTTATACCAAGGTAGTATAGAGGATATCCTAAAAGGATTGAAATATGCTTTAACTTTTTTATTTATTAAAGAAAAATGGACAGTGTAAATTGAAATACAATGAAAAACGCTTAACACAAAACTAAGGGGACCGAAATATTTTTTCGTGTAAAAAGATTCGTAGAAAAAGTACAAAATTTGCCAATGTTTTCCATGTCGTCAATTTTTATTTCCATTTCCTGTAAAACTACTACTAACTTGCATCCATTAGGATAAAAATCAAGTATAAATATTATTGTTTTTTGGAAAAAAATTCAGGTATCTTTTACTGAAGTGTCTTTTTCAGCAGCATATTGTTCAAAAATTGATTGAGATCATCCATTATTTTATTCATTTCTGAAGCAGAGTGGACCAGAACTGCATCGTTGATTCAGTTGTCAGATTTGTCATCAAAATTTACATAAGCGGAATCGTTTTAATTACGAACGATGTCAAAAAATCTCATTATTGGTGCTGTACACACATGATCATCGATGGCAACATATCGTAGCATTTATTTTTATAGTTGCCACTATTATAATTTATTCCAAAGCATTTTTATCTCCGACATTAATCCGCACCACTTTATTTACAGACTATTTTTCCTTCAATATATAACTACAATAAAATAAGGAAATATTACTCTTAAGAAAAATGTGGTATGGAAATAAAGGCAGAGTTAAAAATGCTCCGGAATAAATTAAAATGTTGGCATCTCTGTTGTAGCAACCATGTCACTGAAGATCGAAAGCGAGTTTTTTTTCGTGTTAAACGATTTTTGTTTTGTGTTAAAAGAAACAAAAATGTATTAAATAGCATAGTACTCTATCCAGACCGCTATATCATTTCGTGTTAACCGATTTTTCATGTTAAGCGTTATATTTCACTGTGTATTCAAAATAAAGTAGGACATTAAAAAAAATCTGCACATTAATTTTCTAATTATTCTACTTTTATAATTTTTTTATGACCCATCTAACAAAATTTGGTTAGAAAGTTTCCCCTTCTCCCCTCCCCCCCCCTTATCAAACAAGACCATTAGACAAAAAAAAAGTGAAACTGTATCTTTAAAACCAACTGAATTAGAAAAGTTTTACTTATGCCCCTTTTTCATATCACACATAAGGCTGTTTCTTTGGGGGAGGGAATTAGGGATTGTACACAAATTAATAATGTGCAAATTTTATTTTATGTGGCTTCACCGTTGGGGCACACATTTAAAAAAAAATATGATAGGTAATATAAAAGATATTTCAAGAAGAAATTGCAATTACTTTTATAATGTGACACATTAAAATCTAAAGAGATAATTTTATGGAGCAAACATTTAGGATTTAAAATATTTTTTAAACTCAAAAGTTTTATACAGTTTTTAAAACTTGTTTTAACATAATTATTTGAAATTACTAAATTACAATTAAATGGGGGAGGGGGGGGATACTTCAAGAATCCATTTGTTAGAATGCTGTTTTTGAAAGAAAAAAAAAAAAAAAAAAAAATGATAAAGTTAAATTTGTATTCATTTTTTTTTTTTTTTTTTTTTTAAATAAAAAATGGCAGCTTTAGTTTTAAAAAATGATTTAGAATGCATGGATTGTAAATCTGCACTACACATTCAAAAATGGTTTTAATGTAAATATTACTACAGTAAAGCACTTTTTATACATATTTCAAGGGACTGGCGTAAAAAGATGTATAAATGAAAAGACGTATAATCGAAATTTTAAAAAAAATAAAACTTTGATTATTACAAATTTAATGGTATTGAAACAAAATTCATATGAAAATACTAATTTACAATTTTTTTTAAGATATACTTTATTTTTTTAAGATATACTTTTATTATACTTTATAGCAGAATTTAGGTTTGAAGATAATAATTAATAAAAAAAAAACTTATTTTTAGGATGATAATACTTTTCAAACATTAATTTACCTTAAAAATTGTCCTTTTCATTTTCACTATGCATTTCGGGTGCTTTCGCACCTTTCCTCAGGTGACTTGTGACTCTCATCCGCGTTCTTGTTTTCATCTGTGAAACTCCGGTCTCCTCCCTTCACTTCGCTTCGTTTGTCTTTGATTCTATTGATTAATCGGTTCCAGATCTTGGGGATATTGGCGTGTTCATGTTCATTTACTGCTGTGGGGTTAGTAAGAATTTCGATAGCTTCTCGTTTTAGGGCGTAACTATGGTTATTATAGTGGGCGATTTTTTTAGTTTGGATGGGGTTAATATTAATGGGGTTAGTAATGTGGGTAGAAGCAAGTGCAATGGATTGGCGGTTGTGCTTTAAATCTGCTTTGTGTTCTTTCTCCCGGTCCTGAATTTTGCATTTAGTTACTCCGATATAGCAGGCGCTGGAATTATTAGTGTGGTTGAAGTCAATTTTATAAATTCCGGATGTGGATTGGTTGTCGATTGTGTCTTTTTCACCACACTAATAATTCCAGCGCCTGCTATATCGGAGTAACTAAACGCAAAATTCAGGACCGGGAGAAAGAACACAAAGCAGATTTAAAGCACAACCGCCAATCCACTGCACTTGCTTCTACCCACATTACTAACCCCATTAATATTAACACCATCCAAACTAAAAAAATCGCCCACTATAATAACCATAGTTACGCCCTAAAACGAGAAGCTATCGAAATTCTTACTAACCCCACAGCAGTAAATGAACGTGAACACACCAATATCCCCTAGATCTGGAACCGATTAATCAATAGAATCAAAGACAAACGAAGCGAAGTGAAGGGAGGAGACCGGAGTTTCACAGATGAAAACAAGAATGCGGATGAGAGTCACAAGTCACCTGAGGAAAGGTGCGAAAGCACCTGAAATGCATAGTGAAATTGAAAAGGACAATTTTTAAGGTAAATTAATGTTTGAAAAGATAATAATTAAATTTAAGAAAATATTTATTATAGAAAAAAAATCAACCATTAATGCATGACTTGAGTACTAATCATATATTTCATATCTTGAGCATTGTATAACATATCTTGAATACTGTGCAAACACATCTTGAGTATTAATTATAAATATTGCATATTTTTTATAAATATTGTACAATTTATGTCTGCACAGGTAGTTATTTAATTTACATTGAAAAATCTTTAATATCTGCCTTACATGCTGATTGTGTGTGAGTACTAAGAACTGCATTGTAAATTGAATTGAGTTCATTTAATCTTTTTTCACTTGTTTTGACAAATAAAATAAGTTTGAATCTTTCCAATGCAGTCCATTGTGCCTTTAAAGAAAAATGTATTAACTTCTTCACATTCTACATCATCATCACTTAACCCTTTAACGATCATTGGTTTCGCAGCGAAACCAAACATTTGACATAATTTAAGAATTTGTATGCAGCAGTTTTTTTTAACATTTCCCCTCTTGTTTTAATCAGGTTTTAAACTTTTGTTTATTTTCTGTTGGCGGATACAAGCACTATTCCAAAATTTAACAAATAATGCTTCAAACTTCAAAGGAAGCTAAATGCATAAGCCACTTGAAGCTTCTTAGTGTGCACGAGTGCGAATTGCTGGTTTGATGATGCACTCATGTCTAGTTTTTTTTCATTTAATGAAGAGCTGGACTATTTTTTTCCCCTGAAACAACTTTTACGAGTTTTTGTAGTTGATAATGTTTACTTACAATGTGTTTTATTTATTAAATTAAATATTATTTGAATTTAATAAGATTAACTTATAGATGTTTCAAACCAAAAATTTCTCAAAAAGGAACAATGCTAATTTTTTATTTTTTAAATATTTATGATCAGCTATGTGTCTAAAAGCCATTTTTAAAATTAGTTTAGTAATTTTTAAAATAAATTAAGTAGTGAACGTTAAAAGGCTTAAACTAGCAACAGACATTTTTTTTTTTTTTTTTCAATTAATTCATCGATTACGAATAATTCTGAGGCCATGATATCGGCATCACAGTTCAGATACACATCAAAATTGATATTTATAATAGATTTTAGACCTTATTTTGAATGAAAAAATGATTGGTCGTGAAATTTTGTGAGTTTTAGAATAGTGGAAAAGATGTATAAACGAAGAATTTTTTTATATTAAAATGAATAGGAATGAATCGGGACTTCACTAAAAGGACGTATAAATGTAAAAGACATATAAACGAGAAACATATAAATGGTGCTTTACTGTATATAAATTATCTTTATTGAGTATGTCACAAATGTACATTTTTGTTTCGGTACTCACTCAACTTTAAGGATACAGTTACGCTGTTTCTTATAATGATGTTATTGCATTAAAATTAAAATTTTTCCAATTAAAAAGGAAAAATTAATATTAAAAAAGTATAACTCTTTGTAATTTTACAGAAGAAGTTTTTATTAGGATTATCTGTGACAGCTAAAAAATTAAACTGTGTTTCAATCTTCTTGGCACACTCTGCAAATAAATTATGTAATTATTTTATTATGATTAATAAATTTCCTGTGCTTGTTATATATTTTACTTTTTTTTTTCCATTTCAGACTGGATGAATGATTTAGCAGTTGTACATAGTAAACTCCTGTATATATTTACATTGTAATAAAATATTTGAGTAATACATGTGCTGTTTTTAATTACCATTAAAATAGTGAATTATTTTCACTCCAACTCATTAAAATATTTCCATTTAGTATCACATATCAATGAAAAACCTTTTTACTTTCTTCTACATGTATAAGAAAAATTATTGGATTTGTCAAAATTTTCAACCTCTCCAGTTTTCAATGGATTTGCATGTTTTGAGTTGACCTGAACACGATTTGACCACTTTTAGAAAATGTTTGTGTGTATCACAAATTTTGCGAACATTGTATCTCACAAACCAATGCACAAAATTCAACCAAACTTGATGTTATCTTGATTCAAATTGGTCTTGAATGACTCAACTTGAACTTCCAGTTTTCTATGGAAAAACATGTTTTAAAACATGGACATGGATAGACATGTCCTGAACATGATTTGACCATTTGTAGAAAATATCTGCCTTCCTCTCTGTCTGTGTATATCGAAATAGTTTGAACACTGTATCTCATGAACCAATGAACAAAATTAAGTCAAACTTGGTATTCAGACAATTCCAGCTGCATAAAATTAAAATATTTATTTTTAGATGTCCTTTTGCATGTATTAGTTGGTTACTACAAGCACGGCCTTACTCAATGAGCCTTACTCCTTGATCAATGCATGCCGCGGAATAAAGTAGATGGCGCTCACTGCCAACCCTGAAAATCAATTTGTGTTATCGATTCCAATTGTAAACAAATGTGAAAATAAGCATTGTATCTTGTAAAATGGTGTACTATTGTGTACCTTGCTATTCATCAAGAAGGGGTAGGAATCTGTCTCCTCTTAATTTTTTTTTCACTTTAAAAAAATTCTTAAATGGATTGTTTTCTTTTTTTTTTTTCTTCTTCTTCTTTCTTTCTAATCCTTATTTCATTTCTTTCATGCAAAACAAAAATTTGAAGAAGAGTATATTTTATTTAGGAGAAAACGACTAATATCATTTATTATTTTCCAATGAATTGGTTTAAAATTATTGCCACAATTATTTTTATGATTCATATATTTTTGTGTATCGGAACACTGCATTTTAAATTTAATTAAATCAATTTAAATGCTCTGCAAACGGAAAAAACTTATGCAGCTTCATATACAAAACTAAGTTAGTTCTGCCATGGCGGCACTGTGCGCCAACCTAACTTCCAATGCATTTGATTCCGGAAAAATCGTCGATTGTTATGGCCGCTTTCACGACGTTGGCACCGAGGAGTGATCTAGTAGGGCCGTGCTACAGGAAAGTTGACGAGTCAGGATTATGTAGGTCGATTTTAGGTCTCTAAAATGATTATCTTCAAAAAACAGTAACTTCCACTGATTTTCTATTAATTCACTAAATAAACTTCCTTTACATCATATTACTTTTAAACTCATCTGAAAATAACTTGTTTAACAATGCTCTTGATTTGTTTTCCTTAAGACATGTTGGCACTGCAATGAATGCTGATTTTAAAAGAAGTTAATAAATAATAAGCAACCATTTTTTTTTTCCCTTTAGAATTCATGCTCAAGACTTTGCCAATGAGCTCACCCTATTTTTCAGTACTCCCTCCCGACAAAACATTAATAAAAATTTGTGTTTCTTAGATTTTGTTTTTCATTCATTTTTTGTACAAACATACATTTAAGCTTTTAAGTGTACTTCTTAAATACAGGCATGAGAGTGCTGAAAATTAAAAAAAGAGGAAACACGCGTGTTCATAAAATTAATTTTAAAAGAAAAATAACGCGTGCGGGGAAAACTATACAAATGTACGTTCATAAATTTTATTTTAAATGAAAAATAAAGCTCACAGGAAAAAATTATGCAAAATATTTTTAAAGTGACAAATTAAACTAAAAGAATAATGCACATCAACACAATAAAACATGTGTTTAAAAAAAAAAAAAAAAAAAAAACGTTAGCTAGCAATCAGCATTTAATCATTGGCTGGTGGTGGAAAATGGGAAAGAAGGGAGGGGGGGGGGGATGGAAAGTAGTTCATGAGAGAAATATTAAACACAATTCTACTTCTTTACGGGTTCTAGAATATCATAAAGTAAGTTTAAAATTAATATTGTGGATGGATAAATATTCAAAAATAAAAGACTTCCCGCAGAATGTTTGATCGGCAATGGTTAGAGATGAAAAAGGGGGGGGGGGACAAAAAAAATTACATGAGTGAGAAATATTGAATAATTCTGTTCTTTTATATGTTATAGAATCTGATAAAGCATGTTTAAAATTAATATTGACATTTATATTTTGGATGGAAAAAGATTGAAAATCTAAAGTTTTTCATGGAGCGTTTGAACACTGATCGTTATTGGAGTTTGATTTTAACAAAATAAAAAACCGCAGAATTAACGAAAATCGCGGATCCGCGGAAAATTCTCATGCCTGTAAATAGAACCATGCATCCCTCACTGTGCTTGTTGGAATCCTATCTTGTACTATCTGTCCTCATCTGGACAAAGATTTACAAGTGGACTTCAGGTCGAGTATATAAATCAGATGTGTATTATGAGTCAAATGTATGATATGTAATCCCCAGTAGCAGAAACAGTGCAGCATGGCAGCGAGCGCTGCAGGTTGATTAAAACTTTCATTTAAAATCTCAAAAAGAAATGACAGACTTAAAAAATACAAATATATTTTACATTGCATCTCTAAATTACAATACTTGTATATTCTTGATTTATTTTCTTTGTAGATGCAAATTTTGCATATTCTATGAAATCAGACTTGGGTCGATATTTTTGTTTTGCTGCAGATAAATACAGAAAATTCTGCTACTGGATGTAAATCATGAAGGCCGAAATTACATTTGAGTCCTTAGGCCATAATAATAAAAAAAAATTCTTTGTATCTGTTGATGAGAAAATCAACAATTAAAAAAAAAAAAAAGAATAAATAAAAAAAAATTCATCAGAAAGTCACTCAATCCCCCTTCTAGCATCTGCTAAATGGTGCTACGAATTCTAAATTAAAAATGGCGCATCCGGAAGGACCCAAAATCCGGATTGTTTTAAAATTGCAATCATTCCCGCAGTGAACAATCTGAGGGGGGAAAAAAAGGTTAGGGAAAAAAAAAAAACGGTTTCCAGCAAATTACGGTAACTTAATTCAATCTTAACGAGGTTTTTTTTTCTCTCTCTCCATTAACCATTCGGGTACATTTGACGAGTGAGCCTCGTCATCTGCTTACTTGGGCGAAGTTACGTTACGGTGGACGAGTCTGACTCATCATCTGGATTTAAGAAGTAGGCTTTGATGTTTGCGGTACCCCGCCAGTGGCCGTTGATCACAAACACTTTCTTGGCGTCTTTTATGATATCTTACAACCATACTTATATCATCAATATAAGTATATTCCAAATTAAATGTATTACTTTTACATATTAACACTTTCGCGGCCACTGACGCAGATTCACATCATTTGAAAATCTGTAACTCCACCAGTGGCCGTTTCTTTTGCAAATGTATATCCATTTGTAATATAAATGTGAATACAGAAAATTTTGTTCTGAAATATTGTAACATGAGAGAATAACGCCCACAGGCGGACCTTACTGTCAAAAATTCAAAATCATGCGGTCGCGAAAGTGTTATTCCATATAGCAACAAATTAAATCCATCCCATGGGTATAAAAATCTCCTAATAATTCAGAACTCAAAGGGTTAAATGATAATTTCTAACCATTCTTCACTTCTTTCTAAAACAATGGGCAGACGATCAGCCTATTTTTTTTTCTTTCTCTATGTTTATCTTCAAAGGTTTTGTTTATCGTTCCATTGAGCAAAGAGATAACAGAATTGTGCGTTTAACTTTGTAATTATAAGTATTTGAGCTTTATTTTTTAATTTTTATTTAAGGACTAATTTAATAGGATTAAATAAATGAAACTTTGCACTTTCGGGTCTATCAAGTGGACCACATTATAGTCTATTTAGAAATGCGGTATTTTCACTATAGTGGGAATGCTGTTCCTATTTTATTTCTGTTATTTAACCACCATAGTTTTATAATAATTAAAGATTTAATTATCGTTCACATGGTATAAAATTATATTGCAATATGTCAGTAATTATTTCTTTGGTGTTTAATTATCAGGATTGGACTAAAATTTTTAAAATGCCCGATAAATCTATATATTTTTTAAAAAGTTTCTAAAATCTGGAAAATTCCGAATGGAATGACGTCAGTCCCGCAGTTTCGGGATTTTCGGTCCCATACTGTACTTCATATTTCTAGCTATCATTTGAACTATATATATAATAATATAAAATAATTATTTTTAATTTCACTTATCATGCTATCATTTGAATTATATATTTAATAATATATTTTATTTTAATTTCACGTATCATGTAACTATCCATTTCAGAATAAATATTTGCAAGGCGTAAATAGCATGTATTTAATGTTGAATGATTAATATGAATATAAGTTAACTAACTCATCAGTTCTCTGTCCTAATTTAGTTAACTTAATTTGATTTCATTCTTAATTAATTTTATTAAGTGAGCTATGGAGATTATTGACTCATTTACATCCTGGGTTTGTTAACAGAGCAATTTTCATGAATATTTAATCTTAAGGGAGATAGAATATGATCACGAGGTTGTGCCTAGTCGGGAGTCCCTTAAGAGGACAATAATTTCATGAGACAATCAAGTTTCATCAGGGTGCAATCCAATAAGCTTATTTTCTCCCCAACAGTATCCCTGCAGGGTGGCTACAAAAATTCAGAAAAAAGTTCCATGATTTTTTTTTTTTTTTTTTTTTTTTATGTTAACGCAACAAAATTCCGACTAGAAAGCAGCCAATCCTGTGTAATCCTGGCTAAGATATCTGTTTGGCGATCCTTCAGTCATGTTTGGAAGGCAAAAATAAAAAGTTCCATGATTTCCTGCTATTTTTACAAAATTCTTTGACTTTTCCCTGATAAAGTTCCTTGATTTTTCCATGTTTTCCCTGATTGTCGACACCCTGCCCTGTAAAAAAATTATAATAAGGCCTACATTCATCGAAATGGTTACAGGTTAAAATATTTTCCTTAGCCTGTAAAGGCTTAAAAAAAAAAGTTTAAATTACACTAATAGTTCTTGCTGTTTATGCAAGAAATAGTAGTTTGAGAGGCCTAATCTAGATGCAAATTTATTTTCATCCAATTTTGTCTGTGAGGAGCTGTCGATTAGCAAAAAAAAATATTTTTTTCTGCATAATCTTTGACTACATGATCTATATAATACACTTTTGAAGTTTTATAAAGAAAGACCTTTAAGAATTTTAGGTTTTTAGCAGTATTATTGCAAAGTGTAATTTGGTTACTACTATTTTTAGACTTGGCTAATCATTGATATTCATTTTTTAAAATAATTATTATATAAATTGTGGCGTCCAAATTACCCTTTGTGTGAACTCTGGTTTTTAGAGCATTGTAATGAAATTTTAAAAACACAATTCTATTTTTAAATGCACAAACATTCAGCAAATGTAGTTAATATAATCAGGGTTGCTACACAAATCAGCAGAAAAAATTCCCTGAGTTTTCCCTGTCTCTCTTAAAAGTAAAGTAGCAATATGCAAAGTAGTAGTATGCTGCAATCATGCAGCATTAGAATCTAACATATTCACAAGTCAATTGAACATATTTAGGGTTTATTAATTTTATTAACTTACTATAATTGGAGAAAAAAACTATAATTGATTCATTATAAAGCGCTAAAATTTTAAAAAATATTTGATTATGAAAAAATTTTCCAATGTTATCAAAATTCCCTCAATTTTCCCTGATTTTGCAATAAATTTTGAAATTCCCTGAGTTTTCCCTGCTTTTTAATAGATTTTCAAATTTCCTGAGTTTTTCAGGTTTTCCCTGTTTTCCAGGTACCGTAGCAACCCTGTATATATACAAAACTTAGGCTCAATCAGATGATAGGAATTCGCTTAAAATTTAAAAACAAATTTTGAACCAGAGTTGGAGGACCAGGCTTTTTCAAAATCCTCCCCCCTCTCCTCCTCTTTCCAACAAAAGCAAATTTTGGATTTGGGGGCAGATCCATCCCTAGTCCTTTACTAATTAAACTTGTATTGTCATCAAAGTTATACAATATGCAAAACTTTACATACATGTATGCAAAATTTCAGCTTAATCGAGCGATAGGAAACAAGTGAAAATTCAATTCTTAGATTTCACCCACACAGGCCCTGACTAACGGCAGGGCATACGGGGCAAATGCGGAGGGGGCCCCCCCTACTGGCGTATGCAGAAATTCTGCAACCTAAAGAGCTCTTATGCCACTGCAAGGGGGCCCCCCAGAATAGGCTTGCCCTGGGGCTCCAGGTAGTCTAAGTCGGGTCCTGCACCCACACACATAAACAATACACCAAGTTAAATAAAACCCTATAATAATACAACACGATAATGAAATGTTTTATTGTGACACACAAGTCTATGTACACATGAAGAAAACAACTGACATTGTAAACTGTAAAAAAATATCGGCATATAAACAATATATACAAAATAAAATCATTACAATCACATTCTCTACAAACACACACAAACATTTATTATTTCTCCTCCACTGTAAAAGTCAGTGAGGTTTCAGCTGTCTCTAAGTTGAATGAAACATTGTAGCTGAGTGTTGATTCGTCCTTTTTTACTTCAGCAGGTGGCTGAATGAAATATACACCTTGATTAGCATTCATGTACCATTTTATGTACTCGTCAGGTTTTATGCTGTCAATGGGTCCAGTAGAAAAATGAATATCTTCAAAATAGTATTCGCTCCATAGTACAACTCCATTGCACACACTGTCACTATTTTGGAGAGAAAAACATATATTATAAATTAAATACTAATTCTACACTGCTGATTAGTTTCTTTTTTTAAGAAAGAAAAGAAAAAATGCCAGTCAGAGACACAAAAAATACTCCATTCACCACCTTGTAATCAAGGTTGGGTTTCTCTCAGAAGAAACTGATTTCTTCCAGGACAGTGGAAAAAGCCAGAAGAAATAGAAGAAACCAACAAGACAAAACAGATGCACAAAATTAAAATATATTAACTATGTAGAATCAAAGCATAATTAATATAAAGTCTTAACTATAATCCAATTAACATTAAAAATATTATTTTCAGAAAATAAGTTATCATTTAATAACAAACTTAAATATAAAAAAACAGGTGATGGGTGTTTTACTCAGGGCTTGTGCTGACCTTTTGAAATGTGGGGTCCTCAGACCCCATCACTGTGAAAATTACGGATCAAGTTTTTGAAAAATGGGGACTTTTTTTTTCTCTGAAAAACAAATAACGTTTTTGTTTCTGGACATGTAAGATGTAACTGTCAATATTTTTCATAAACACAAAGATTTACACGATTTCATTTTGAAGCTTTGTATTTAACAAAAAAAAAAAGTGTTGACCTGATGCTTCATCTTTTCCATGTACGCTTATGTGTTGCACAAGTGCACTTCTCCAAACTGAGCGACAAATTTTGTTGTCATGATATTCAAGTCAAGAAAATTCCTTTTCCCGTTTTTTTTTTTTTTTTTTTTTTTTTTTTTTTTTTTTAATAGTTTCATTACAAAAGCTCCCCCCCCCCCCCCCAAAAAAAAAAAAAAAAAAAAAAAGAAAAAAAATTACAGGTCCTCAGAACCCGTATCTTAAAAATACTGCATCCTTTTAATTATAATCGGGGAGTGCACCAACACGAGCCCTGTTACCATTTTGGGGTAGGGTAGTTTTTAACTATTTCTAACATTTCTCTGAAAAAAATCCCTGATTTTTTTAAATATAAAAATACATAGTTTTACGTGTAAAGATTATTGTGCAACATATAAAAATAAGTGTAATTAATTATATATTAGCTACTATTTTTTACATGTACTCGCAATCATATTTCAATGCTAATTTTAAAAGACGAATGTTTTTTAAACTTTTTGCATAAATATTATCGCATATTATTATTATTAAATGTTCAGGTAGTACCCAGGAGCAGAATTACATCCGATGTTCTGCAACGAGACATTAAAATTTGCAGATGTTCTGCAGGTATTTTGTCCAAATTTGTCAAAGCACAGTAAAATGCAAAATAAGCATAAAAATAATATTTATTAGTAAAATATTTATTACACATTTATAATAAAACATGATTTTAAATATTTATAATCTAAAACTGAGGAATACACCCAGAATTTGCAATTTTTTCAATGGCTTTTGGCATTAATATTGTCACATTAATGTTGATATACTACTTATAAAATGTTTATAAATTTTGTCTATACATTGAAACAATGACTGTTTCCAGCAATTTCCTAGTATGCTAACAGATTTACAGATCAGTTAAACATATCTAGGTTTTATTAATTTTAGAATGTTAGCTGTATCAACATCATCCAAGTTAGGGGATAGATGAAATGTTCTGCAAAAGCCTCAATTGTTCTGTGATGTGCGTCACAGTTTTAAGCACTTTCTGCTCCTGGGAGGTAGTACAAGTGAAATATCATAGTTCATAGTAAAATCATTCTACTCAATATTTCGTTCTTGTGTGTTTGTATAAATAAGTATTTTAAAATTAATTTCCCTGAAATGTACCAGTTATGTAATTTTTAGCCAAAATATTTGTTTACTGTTTTTTTTTCCTTTATATGAACTCTAAGTTGGTATCCATTAAATTGTGTGAATACATCGAAGTATTTCACTCCCTTGCAAGTTCTCCAGTTTCTTTTTTTTTTTTTTTTTTTTTTTTTTTTTTTGTTATTTTAAATTTATCTATTCTAAGATGAGAAATCGATTGCATTATTCAACTGCTAAAAAACTTTTCACAATGTACTACAATAAGGAAAATGAGGATTTTTTTGACATTTTGTAATAGAGAAGTAATTATCACTTACTTCTTACCTTAATTAACTGGATGTTAATTAACAGCTCTTTTATCAAAAAGTAGGCAAGTGAACCATACTATTTACTACCAGTTAAAGAAATAAAATTCTTTAAATAATAAAACTTTACACTGATTAAATTGAAATTGAGTTCTTTAATGGATTTTGAGTATTTTGATACGTGACCTGATCTTGGCTAAAATTCTCGTGTAATGTAATCATTAATTTAGCGTATGTAATTAAATTTTTATAAGTATAATGAAATTTGCTTAAGGTTATTTATAAGGAAAATGCATCCATTATATCTTACAAAGTTACAACTTAACGATACATTTTTAAAGAGAATCAGTTTCTTTCATTTATTCTACTTGGAAGAAACCTACTTCCTCCCAGTTGTTTTTTTTTTTTTCTTTTTTTTTTCCCACCTTGGGAGAAATTTGCCAAGCCTGCATTGTAAACATATGTATTAACAATAATCACAGGAATAGTCATCAACATATCATATAGAAACAATACCAAAGGAAATTATGAAAAATGCAGACAGCTGTTTCGGCAGTATTGAGTGTACTGTCATCAGTGCATAAAGAAATGAAAGAAAGTTTTCCTATATATAAAAAAATAACTAGATTTTATGACTGTTTATCAATCAAAAAATGTTAAAAATGATAATTTTTTTTAAACAACAGCCGTTTTTCATTTTCTATATTTTAATCCTCCACAAGAACCTCCCTTTTGTTTCTTTAAGTACTGACGATGGCACACTCAATGCCACCAAAACAGCTGTATGCATTTTTCATTACTCCCTTAGCCATTCTATACGTTGAAGACTATTTTTCTGTGTTTATTTATCTAGTGTCAAGTCTCCTTTTCATATAAATGTATTAACAATTTAAAAATCAAATCAATTATTGTTTTTTTTTTTTTTTTTTTTTTTTTTTTTTTGTGGGTCTATTTTATTTAAATCAGGTTTCTCCACCCCCCACCCACGATAATGAAAAAAAAAAAAAAAAAAAAAAGATTGTTTTTGGTTAATGACTTTTTTTTTTTTTTACAAATTATCTTTTTCTTCTACCCTTGATACTTTCTAACAATCTAAAATGATCTAATATGGAAGATATTTGACTCTTTCAACATTTTTAAAAAACTCAACTGATTGAATTATTTAGAATGAGAGTTCAGACTTTTTTTTTTTTGCAACAACTATTTTCATACAGATATCCTTATATATTTTACAATATATTTTTATGATCAAATAGAATAAATAGAAAGAAAAGGGTGCTAGCAATAAAAGTCATTAATCTAAAAATATCTTTTAGATTGAACAGGCCTAAGTTTACAGATGAACAGGATCCACCGCCTTTTTAGAATGTAGAAAAAGAGGGGGGAAAAGGCTAAAAACCCCATAGGAATAGCATGGGAAGAAAAGCAAAAAAACTCACAATGTCAAGTGTGAAAAAAAAAAAAATTCACACCGGAAGTAATAAGGGGACAAATTTGACTAGAAAAATACATTGAACAGCGGGAACCGGGCGGGCTGGGGCATGGGTCCTATCGTCCAGGATTAATACGACTCGATTACACTAATTTTATTATCAATTCAGACATTTTTTTTTTTTTTTTTTTTTTGCCCAATTTTATTTAAATAAAAGTTTTGCATACTATATGAATTTCTGCTTTCAAAAACTTGATTTCTGTGAATCAAATCGATTGATCGATTGACAACAAATCAGGGTACGCCGATTTAAATCAGCTTGATTATAATCATGATTAAAATCGTGATTAAAATCACTTGATTTTTTTTAAAAAAATCATTGATTTAAATCAAAAATAAAATTTTATAATTTTGGAGGAATATGTAGTTTTATATGTCTCAGAACATAAGAAAACTTGAACTTACTTGTAATTTACATCAAATAGCCCCCCTCCCCCCATGCCAAAAAATTAAAAAAAAAAAGTGTTGATTAATTTTAAAAATGATTCTTTTAATTTTCCAACTCTATCTTCTATTCTTATTTTAGATTCAATTTTTTTTTTATACAAAGCCATAAGTTTTCTGCCTTAAGTGTTAAATTGATAATAATAAATAAAATATTGTTTTTCATTTTTAACTTTGATATTACTAATTGTAATCCCTATATACTTGAACTGACCAATGCATTCATAAGCAATTTTTCCTATCATTTTTTAATTAGGTTTTTATAAAATTTGAAATGAAATGGTAATGGCCTGTCCAATTATTTCAGTTTTCTTAAATTTTTTATACTTTAACCTTTTGAAAAAAATATTGAATTTATGTCTTTTATTACCATGTTTTTATTAACTTGCTTTCTTGTTTGTTTGTTTCTTCAGTACAAATCTTGCAATCAATTTTTAACTAACTTCCCGACTAGCTAGACATTTGAAACTTTTAGAATAGCTCAGAACACGATGACAATGCATTCTTTTTAATACTTTATTCAATTAATAAATGTTTTAATTTAATTAATTAATAAAATGTGAAAATAATAACCCCATAATAGCTTTAAAATTAGCCATTTAAGTTTTATTTATAATTTAATTGTCGTCAAAACAACATGAACAATAAAAAATTGTAAAAAAGAAAATAAATTATGCATCTCATAAGATTACCATCCATTATCACTTTAAAAATTTAATACACATTGATAAAGTGCTAATATAGTTCTATAGCTATAATTTCCCGGCTAGCTAGACATTTGAAACTTTTAGAATAACTCAGAACGTGAAGACAATGCATTCTTTAATACTTCTATTCAATTAATAAATGTTTGAAAATTTCTTACAATTGTTCAGTTTATTATACATTTGATCATTTTCTTTCAAGTTGATGGAATAATTAATAAAAAACAAAATAATAATAAAAATAAAATAAATGAATAAATAAGAATTTATTAATAAATACAACTATCAAGTTTATATGATTCAACAGAATATTTAAAAACATGCTATATATATATATATATATATTTTTAATCTTGTAATTATTGATAATAAATTGCACAAACTAATATGTGATATATATATATATATATATATATATATATACACATATATATACACATACATATATATATACACACATACATATATACACACACACACACACATATCGGATTTCCTTTAATTGATTGATTCTCCAAAAAGTTTCGCTTCAAAAAATTTCGTAATGTGATATTCAAGATTACGGCTTATTATATTATATGCACATTTTAATAACAACAATAATAATAATAGATCTTATATGCTTTTAAAATATTTTCACTTAAACTATTTATTAATTTTTTTTGTTGGGGGGAGGGGGGTACAGTGTATCTATGTTGGCTAATACTATAATTTTTTTAAATCTACTCTTATTATTTTTTTAATATCCTCATTTTTTTTTTTTTTTTTTTTTTTTAGTTTATTTATATTTGTTGCTTCTTATATTTATTCACATTTAAGTTTAAAAATTTTTCATGCTTAATGTCGTAATGTCAGATAATTTAAATTAAAAAAAAATCTGATTTAAATCAAAAAAATCCGATTTTAATCAAAAAAATCCGATTTTTTTTATTTTTTTAAAAAAATCATGATTTTTTCACACCCTGCAACAAATAAAGTATAGAAACGTAAGAAATATTATTTACCTGATGATTGGCTGTTCACCTAAAATATCTATTGAATTTTTGTATACATTTTTAGTGTAATCAAATTTCAGTAAATCAAACGCTTCTGTCACTGGCTTACAAGGATATTCCCATAATGGATGTGGCTCAACTGGACAGTCTGCAATTGATACTGCATTCTGAAAGAAAAATTATACATTATTTATCATCATATATAATAATAAAACTGAGGAATGAATGCGTACATTGAATTATTTCTGTAGGAATATTATTTACATTTTTTATAATTTAATTGACAGTGTGTATATTACATATATATTCAGTACAACATCTTAAATCCGGACTTCTAAAAATCAGAATTATCCAAAATTCAGACGCTGAAATTTTTATTTAATCTTTGTTTTCTAAAACAACAAATGGCTCCACCACACAAACATTTTTTTTTTTATTATTATTATTATTCTGAAAGCCAATTACAATATTTGTTACTTTTCTATTTTTAAAGCAATATAAAACTGGTTTTTCAGCTGTAAGAATCAAAATAATTAATGATTTATCCATGCAATAGTGTAGCTTTTTTTTTTCTTTACTGTGAATTACAAAACACTTGTTGACCTGTCTGCCATTTTGGATTTCGTGAATTTTGATTTTTGCTTATCATTATTTGTCCTGTGAATGGGGAAAAAAATATTATAATGAGTGGTAAGCAATTTTAAAAACAGCCTCTTTTTTTTTTCTTCTCTCTCTGTTTTAGTTACTGATTAACTGTTAAATAAAAAAATGAACAATGATTTAACTATTTACGATTTTAAACATATAAAGCTGCAAAATTTAATTAAATAAACAAAAAAAACCTTACTTTAGCTTTACTGATGTGACACTTTTTGGTGAAGTACTTTCTTATTAGGGGGCCCCCCCTCATCGTCATCGTCGGTCACTCCATTCTGTGCACTTCTGAAGATTTTCTGTAGGTGTTTTAACTTCTTTTCTCCTTTCTCAGGATATGGCGCCAGGTGGCATCTATACCTGTTGCTGGTTGGTCCAGGTTGCATGCGTTCGGTTGGGTGATAATTTCAATGGTTTCTCGAAAAAGTGCATAGTGTTATAGTTCGCGATTTTTTCGGTATTTTTAAAATCTATTTCGATATTTTCATTTTTGTATGTTTGCACCGCGCTAGCACAAACATACAAAAATGAAAATATCGAAATAGATTTTAAAAATACCGAAAAAATCGCGAACTATAACAGTCACAACTATGCACTTTTTCGAGAAACCATTGAAATTATCACCCAACCGAACGCATGCAACCTGGACCAACCAGCAACAGGTATAGACGCCACGTGGCGCCATATCCTGAGAAAGGAGAAAAGAAGTTAAAACACCTACAGAAAATCTTCAGAAGCGCACAGAATGGAGTGACCGACGATGACGATGAGGGGGGGGCCCCCTAATAAGAAAGTACTTCGCCAAAAAGTGTCACATCGGTAAAGCTAAAGTAAGGTTTTTTTGTTTATTTAATTAATGATTTAACTATTATCTGTCCCACTATATTATATTGTAGAATAAAATTTAATATATTTTTTAATTTAAAAAAAAAAAAAAAAAAAAAAAAAAAAATCGGTGTCTTTTAGAAAAGTAATTTTATTACTTTCTTAATTGTAGAGATTTTCTGAAGCATTATATTTGTATATAACTTTAACTAAGAAAAATATATATATATGATATGAGTACTTGTTGTAAATAAAAAAAATAACTTACAAATCCCACTTAAATAATATTTTCAATAGAAATTCCGATCATATTACTGATTTATGTTTGAAACTTTTAACAATATAAAATTGTACATGTATTTAAATAGATGCTTTTATTTCTGACAATTTGAGTAGATGGCACCACTATACATATTCTATTATACGGAATTCTCTAAACTCTGAAATCATCAACGTCTGGATGATTCCAGATTTTCGATCTTGTACTGTATATCTACACAGAAACATCATGGAAAAAATTAACAATCAAGTTAAACTTGTATGAAGAGAATTCAGAAGAAAATAGCGCTATATTCAAAAGCGACTTCCCAATTTGTTTCGAAAAAAAAAAGTTTTGATCTGTGTATTTTGCCTGTATTAACTAATGCTTCAGAGTTAAACTTGTATGGATTGAATTCAGAAGAAAATATAAACAAACTCCAGTTAAGAGCCGAATTAAAAACATGTGTCACACCAGATTCCCTGATGATGCCTTCTTGTATGTAGGCGAAAAGCTTTGGAAGTTTTTTATATTTTAATAAATGTATTTTTAACGTGTTTTTAATTAATTTATCAGAAGAAAATAGCGCTATATTCAAAAGTGACTTTCCAATTTCTTTGAAAAAAAAAGTTTTGATCTGTGTACTTTGCCTATATTAACTAATGCTTCAGAGTTAATGTGTAAAACTATATAAAAGCTTCAAACAACGTTTTTATTATTTGAAATATTCTGTTTTTGCATTCGCATACTCACTTGGAGGCGAACATTTTATCTACGATATTTAATCTTTGACTACCATAGGCTACGTAATAGAATTTTTTGTCTCTTTAACTCACAGAAAATACAATTAGATAAAAAGAAGAGCATTAAAAAATGTTGTTATCCAAAAACATGAATCATATGCACAACATGTATACATTGCATTGCCTCGAAGTAATTAAAAACCCTATTACTATAAAAAGTAGCTGCTTATCTCACCTCTATTCTATGAATATTTCGTAAAGATTTCTGTTGTTTTTACTGTTTTTATATGTTGAGGGTCGCAAAGGGAAAATACAATGAAAAAAGTTGCTTAAGTAGCCTTTAATTTAAAAAAAAAAAAAGTAGCATAGAAACATTAAAAAAGTTGCCTGAAAAATTAATATGCGTGAAAAATTTGGCAAAAACAAAGAATTCTACTAAATATTACATTTTTATGTCTTATGATATGCATTGACATTGAATACACAAGTACAAAAAAATTGAAAGCATTTCCCAGAATAAAATGTTTTAAAGAAATATTGCAGATTCACATAACTCATGATCCATCTGTGTCAGCACTTAGGGGCTCTGTGGCAGAATTTAGGCGACACAGCAACATTGTCGCAGAAAAGAAATTGCCACTTGCAGAAAGATTTGCTCATAAAATTTAAATATATTCCTAAATTTCAGTAGGAAATAGAAACTCATGTCTTAAATTTAAGAATTCTTCAACAGTCCATTAATAATATTCATATCTTATAATTCACTGGTCGACAAAAAAAAGTTGGGGGGGGGGGGGTGTAAGAGAAATGAAGTTAACTATTTTCAACTAATTTTGTAGTGCAGAATTAAAAAAATAATAGTGAAAAATCTGTAACACGTACAGTTTTTTTTGTTATGATTATTTAATCTGTACTGGAAGCAATGTACAAAAGTCTTTAGAAGACATGCATTATTATTATCAATATTATTAATTTAGCATGGAATACTGTTAATATGGAGATAATATACATATTGTAGACTAAGTAAAAACATGGAAAATACACTAAATGATTGAATTGTCATTATTTGTTATTTTAAAACGAAAATACAAAAAATAGTTTTTTTTACGTCTTGTATTAAATGTCTACCTTGTGATTTTAATATGAATAGTTCACAAATACAGCAAAACTTATTGGGTACGGTTTTACAAGTTCTACACTGTAAAAAGAACTTGCCATTTTGAACATGAAACTTTAACTATAAAACAGCACAATCATACTTAACAAAGAATATCTGTTAACTAGAATACCAAAAAAAAAAAAAAAACAGATAAGGTACGAATACAGGGTTGCCAGCAGAGAGGATGGCCAGGAGACAGGGTTGATAGCACGAAAGGTTACCATGTGTGATACAGTCGGCAGCAAAAGTATCTGAACACTAGCAATAATCCCTGTCTAAAAAAAAGTACACTTAATACTGCTTTGTTAAATAAATCCTTGTCAAGTCATCCTAGTCAGTCTAAGAACATGATTCGACAAGAATTTATTTAACAAAGCAGTATTAAGTGTACTTTATTTTAGACAGGGATTATTGCTAGTGTTCAGATACTTTTGCTGCCGACTGTATTGTAAAAATCATAAAAAAAAATAGTGAAATTTGCCATTTTCTGATAATTTAACAACAAAAAAAATATTAAGCAAACATGGTTGCCGGGACTCTCAAGTTGGCAGGACTCTGGGTTGCTAGCAGGAAGGGTTACCACCTGTGATACTGTGAAAATAAAAAAAAATCATGAAAATTACCATTTTCTGATACTCTAACAGAAAAATGTGACTTGGTGGGACATTTTTACTTGCAGATATTTAAATAAAAATTGGAATTAATAATAAAAATAATAATTTGACCGTTGTTACCAAACCACTGTAGACCAGTGTTATATGTAATTATGTGTAAATTAGAAAATATGTCAATAGTATTATTGTCTTGCAGAAAAGGTTTGCACGAACAAGGCTTGTTGCAGAAAGCATAAAAATATTCTGTCATGGTGCTTAGGGGTAAGGTGGGATACTTACTCCTCTTTGAAAATTCTAATCTGTAAAAAAATATTATTTTTAAATTGTATTTAAAGCTTTAAAACTATGTTGTTAGAGTCTGGATGATTATCTGCCAAATACAATTGATATCACAGAGCAAATTAGAGGTAAACCGACCCGACATGCAGATTAGGTTGACTTTAACTTTTTCCTGCAAGTAGAGTTTGAGTCGACTCGGCAGTACATCTTTCAGATTCAGGTTGGTTTGGAATAAGCTGTATAAAAAATATACTGAAAAATATTCTGAAGCAAATCATGACAGGAATGATGAAAAAATGTCAGCAGACAATACATTTTTGGAGTTCATTTGAATAAAATTTGAATTTAGAAAATTCATAACCTTAGTTTTTTTTTTTTTTTTTTTTTTTTTTTTTTTTAATCCTGAGTTTAAAAAAAAAAAAAATCAACTAAGTACATTTTTTGCATTTTTTAGCTAAAAAATGTGAAAATCCAAATTTTGGTAAATAAATACTAATTTAATGGTTATGAATTGTCTGAACATGAAAACAGAATTAAAAAAAAAAAAAATTGGTAATGAGCAATTGTGGAAGAAAATTTCCCCAAAGAATAACACAGGCTTTGGCTGTTGGCAAGGTTAGTAATTGTACATACAGAATATCCATACAGATTAATTAATTATCCATACAGAAATACAATAAACTATAATTAGATTAAAAAGTGTAATACCTGGATTATTTCATCAAATTTTGAAAGATTAAATCCTTCAGCATTGACCACTGGAGCTCTAATTTTCCATAAATTATCAAAATTCACACCCATAGCTCTAATGAGGCCACACTCAGGTATAACTTTTGTATTAGAATTTATCAATGGACTCAAAACATGCCTATAATGCCAGAAGCACACCACTTCCCATGGAAATGAACAGCTCATAAAATATGGTTCAGCCATTAAAACATCAACCTGCAAAATCAATTATATCAAAGTTTTTTAAATAGTTCACAAAAATATATAATAATTGATAATGAAAATTGTAAAGAAAAGCCATTTTTATTCTTTTTTTTTTTTTTTTTTTTTTTTTTTTTTTACATTTTAACTACTTACAAAAAATACAGTAAACTCCCGATTATCCACAAGCAGACTATGTGCAGTACGGATCTGTGCAAACGGAAAATGGGCAGGATAAAAAAAGAAATGCATTTGATATGTTTGCTTATTAACTTGATCCGCATCTTGTTTTCAAGTGCCAGCCACTTAAAAATTTCAAATTCACATAAAAAAAGGTATTTTGCTTAAAACTCCATATGTACATAGCCCTCATCTATATTTCCACCAATTCCATTACTTGATAAGAAAAAAAAAAATCAACCTACCCTTCAAAAAGAGGTGAAAGGATTTGTTTTTAATTCACAGACTTTGAAATTTTATGTATGTCTACGCATTTTGCGTAACTTTAAATAAAAAACTTCACATTTTTAATTCTCTGAATATGAAATGGGAAATCAAATCTTGAGTTTTTATATTTTTTACTACTTAAAAATGACATATCAAAGAGATAAGGCCACTGTTAAAATGTACAGAATCTAAATGTTGATTTAATTATCAAAATATCCGTTGAATGCGACAATTCGTAAAATGAAAAGAAAAAAAAATATCTTTTTTTTTTTTTTTGCATTTTCTTATGTGGAGTAATTCGTTCCTATTTATACTGTCTATTCATATAATATCAAAACTGTCACATTTACGGATTGGTTCAAAGATCTTTGTGCTTGCTGAAATGCTCCATTTATTTATTTACTTATTAATTTATTTATTTTTATATTACAACTGATAGAAAATTTAGATATTATGAAGTGTGTGTGAAGGGGAGAGGGGAAATACAAATTTAAAAATTTTATAAGGAATGAAAAAAGGTGGTCTTTAACAAATTATGCTTAATTGCCACATTTTTTCCTTAGTGGCCCCTGTAGCCAGAGGCTACTCTTCATTTTGCACTTAAATATGAATAAACATGTTTGTTTAACATTTTATAATAAACATACTTTTTCATGCTCCAAATCTTCTTCTGTTACATCTACTATATCTTTATTAATGATTTTGATTACATCAGTTTCATTATTAGTTTCAATGTAAGCTTCCATCATGCGTTGCTGAAAATTAATTGATTCAGGTGTAAAAACCTATAAAATAAGCAGAGAGATATCTTTAAATAAGTAAAGTAAAATAAATTTTTAAAGACTGGAAGTAAAGTATCAAAATATTTTAAAAGCAAAAACTGTTTTATTTAAAAGAGACAAAAATTTAAGTTAAATACATTTTAAAAACAAAAATACATATAAAAACAATTAAAAGCTAGACGTTTTGAAACCCGTCCGGGTTTCCTCATCAGTAATTACAACACAATATGCAAACATTACATGAACACTCAAGGAATTTAAAGGAGTACCGAATATTGAGGAGCCAGTGCGCATGCTTCATTGATAGTGTGGAGATGCTTGGCAGTGATGCTCTCAAGGAAAATACGTGATTTATAATTATGAAAACCAGAATTTAGAATTTTTATATTATCAAAGTCAGGAATATGATCAGTTTCTATTGAATGGATTACAATTTTAGAATTTTGGTTGCAATTTTTAAAAGATCGTCTGTGCTCTTGTAGTCTAATTTTTGCTGTACGACCAGTTTCACCTATATAAACATAATTGCAATTTTTACAAGGAATTAAATATATTACACCAGTTAAATCCAAAGAAGGAGTTATGGGTTTAAAAATAAAAAGGACATTTTTTAATTGTTTAATTGGCCGGAAAGCAGTATAAATATTATGTGACTTAAGTAATTTAGAAATAAATTCTGAAGGAAAACCAAAATATGGCATAGAAATATAATTGTTCTTATTAATCTGAGAATTTTTCATTTGCATTGGAGTAGAGGGGGAAATTGCCTGCTCAGCACAGATTTTATAGGAGATACAGTCACAAATTTTGGTGAGCAGGTTGGTTTTAGGACCTTGATACCCACTAAGATGGGATTTTACAAAATATCCCCCCCCCATTCCCCTCTGTGGGACAGAAGGCAAAAACCCCTTTATAAGCATAACTCGGCTCCAAATTACTTCATTATGAAGAAATTGCTGATGGGAAGACTAGACTTGAAATACAAAAAAATCATTTTCTGCGATTTTGAATTTTTAAGAGGTGGGGGGGGGGGGGACAATTTTCGGAGGCAAATTTAGCAAAATATGGATTTTCGAATAAAATTCTACCAATAATAGCACAAAGATACGAAAAACTGCCAAGTGTTTATTTGCAGATATTTCCGAAAACACATTTTTGTTTTTTTGTGATTTTCGATTTTGGGGGAACTTTCAAGAGGGCAAATTCAAGCCCCCCCCCCCCCCCCCTTTTAACGCAAAATTCATTCGAAAAAATCTATTGGAACTGAGGTCACAAATTTTAGTGCGTGGCTTATTTACATGTATCCAACACCAATTGTAACGGGATTTTGTGAAATCCCCACTTTCTCCAATTAGGAGTGGGGGAACAATAAACATGTTTTCAAACATAACTTTGCTTCGAATTATCTCAGTAAGATTAATTTTTATGTGTGGGTTGTTTATGCGTTTAAACTTGCACTATAAAGGGATTTTACAAAATTTCCCCTGCCCCCCCCCCCCCTTTAAGGGCTTAACTTTGCACTAAATTATCTTAGGGAGGATATTTTTGATGTGCGGGTCGGCTATATGTATCTAACTCATAGTATAAAGATATTTTGTGAAATTCCTTTCCCTTTCCCTCTTTTAAGAGCGGGGGTGAACAAAAGACATGTTTTAAAACATAACTCTGCTTCACATAATCTCAGGATCTCGATTTTTTTATGTGCCAGTTAGATATGTGTTTGCAACATGCACTATAATGGGATTTTGCTAAAGTACCCCATCCCCCTTCCTTGGAGCAGGCGGGGTAAAAAAAGCACATTTACAAGCTTTAATATGCTCCAAATTACCTTAGAATGGCGAATTTTGGTGTGTGGATGTCGATTAAGTGTAACACTTTGATGGGATTTTAAAAAACTTTCAAATTTACCCGAGAGGGAGGGGAGTAAAAAAGCAGGTAAAGTGCTACCAAAGGCATTATGGCTCCTGACTCGACTTGTGTATGCGGGAATTTTAACTTAAATTTTGACTGATTTCAATGTTTTTTTTTTTTTTTTTTTTTAGATATTTTTATTATTATTTATGATATGGTATTATGAGAATTCATTTCAATATAATGACCAGCGAAGCGGGCAAAGCCTGTTAGTTTAATATAAAGGATAAAGAAGCATGTTACTAAGATATAGTTCTTTTAGGGAAAAGGTTAACTGTAAATCTAGAAATGTTAAATTTATACATATATTTTACTAAAGAATATTTAGAGATGAGTCACACGGAAAAGGTCATTAAAGAAGCCCATTACATGAAATGGAATGTTATGAAGAGATAGCTGAAAACCTCAGTTTTTGCCTGAATTGACCGTTGATTGTATTAGTCTTTAAATAGGGATTTTTGCTTTGATTTTTATCAAGATCTAAAATAAAATTTGATAAATCAAGATTTGTTAAACCAGTCAACTTTATTTCTTTTTCCTCAAGTTCAAACAGAGATTTTCTTCATAAAATCCTTAATGCAATATAATGTATTATTCCATATTTATTTGATAGCTAGAATTAGTTATAAAGGCACTCATTTGGAATGTTTTGCCTCCATCATACAGTTTGATTTCATTTCCCATTATAATTTTCCAAATTTTACATGATTTCCCCCCCCCCACACACCCCCAATGTCTGATTCATAAGTCAATGAAGAATACTATTTAGTTTAGTCTTTCTGTAAAGATACTGAAATTTCTACAGAAAAATATGATTATTTCAAAGTGATAATGAAAATGGGCTCTTTAGCATAAAATATAAATTAAATTGTTTTTAAATAAACTTAACCACAATCCACAATATAATGAATAATTGAAGGATTTAATATTGACAAACACAAGTAGGTGCAACAATTTACACATTTAATTTCACACAGAAAAATCTTTATTTTAAACTGTTTTCTAATGACTGCTAGACATATATATATAATTATTATACAAGCTAAACTGGCACATACTAAGGTTTGAAATTAGCAGCAGTCAATCATATTTTGCACTGAAAAATTTAAGTTTGATGTGATGACCATAAAACTATACTCAATCATAATTTTCTAGGCAAATTTTTGACTAGATTTTAGAAAGTAAATTTTGTCATAGTATTTTTTTTTAATAATTAACAAAAGGTCATAGTTTGTCATAGTATTTTTTTTTTTTTTAATAATTAACAAAAGACTTGTTTTTTTTTTTTAATTATCTTTATAAAATCATTACATTGTTGGATTAAATACAAATACATAAGCTCTATCAGAATAAGCATGTACAAAAATACATAAATGCTATTTGCAAAAAAATTTTCCAAATTCACAAAAAACTTCAGATGTTATTTTTATTCTTTTTTTCCTTCTCTTCATAAAGTGAAAAGGCATAAATTAATAATAATAATAAAGAATAAAAGTTTTATGAATACCTTTTGGCTAATTCTCATTTTGAAGATGTCATGCAAAAGATTTTAAAAATCAGTTGACAATCTGTTAATAATTTTTTCTACTGTTTGATCTTTAAAAGTAAGTTTTTAATTGTATGTGAAACTAGTTTAACCCCACAGGCAAGTCACAAGTCTTGCCGCCTGCCTCCTTCCTTCCTATCTTAAGTTTCTTAAATTATTTTTTCATAAATTTTGATATAGTTTATGGTTTTAAGTTAAGATTTGTTGGGTTACTTTATTGATTCGTTTGTTTTGCAGGCTGTTAATTAATAAATCTGGTTTCTTTAAATTTGTGTATTTTATCCCCTGATTAAAAAAAAGAAAAAAAAAAAAATTTCTGAACTTCTCAAAGAAATTTATTCTTATTGGTCATTGGTGTTTCAGTGCTCTTATATCTGTTGCTTGGCTTCTACTATAGTAGAAACTTAAGTATAGTAGAAACTTAGAGTATAGTGGAAACTTAATAGATCATCATTATTATATATACACATATATATATATATATATATATATGAAAGGATAAAACGAATCAAGATTTTAAATTAATATTAAGTGATAACTTAATATTAATATCTCCGAATAACTCTTAAATTTAAAAACAGTTTTAACAGGAATTCTATTCTAGAGCCCAGGTAAAAATTAGTTTTACAGCAAAGCACGACAATATGTGGGAATCAGATTTCAGAACAACTTTTAGAATAAAGATTATACAATTGTCAAATTGAGCGGCAAAACATAGCAGAATATTTAATCCCTGATGGCCGGGATAATCAATGATAAAATGTAGGCGGGATCTAGCTCAGCTAACTATCCAATAAAAATTCATATGAAGAGTTTGTGTTTGCGCCGAATTGAGCGGTATTTAAGCTGGAACGCATGAGAAATCACGGCTTTTCCCAATATTCACTTGCCTAATAAACTCATGTTTAATTAATACTTCATTATGTAAATCTTTCTAAAGGGAATCGTGGCCCTTCGGGGTCCAGCAGCAACAATGGCGGATGATCGCCAACCATCGGCATTGTATCCGGAAGTATCCGCTCAGGATATCTCATACTTGTTCCATGACTGTATCTCTATGACTGCATCTTTGAACTTAATAAAAGAATATTAGTTTAACTGATGGTGTAAAACAGTGATTGTTATTGTGATCGTAAAATGAATTTATTTGAAATTGGCAAAATAATCTATAACTATAAAATTAAGACATCTGTTTTAATTGATTAAGTATTGAAACAATTACTTGCATCCAAAATTCAGGTTCTTTATCTTCCTTGTGGCATAAGCCAAAATATACATGGATACTACTATTTTTTGAATTGAGAATACAAATCCTAATAAAGTTTCATACCTTAAATCTTCATCTGCAAAAAAATAAGAGTACTTGCAACAATAAAAAAAGTGACTAGAAACTGTTGATTCTTGATTTCATTTCTTTAATTCTTGAAAATCTTAATTAGGGCAAACACCGGTCAGCATAACTTTCTGTTCTGTATTACATACTAGCATAATAATGAATTAAAAACCATATCTAAATAAAACTATTTACTTAATACAAATAAACTGTTTAGAAAACTATTATATTATATTGCGAGAAATTTTTAGTTAGAATCAGTTAAATTAAAAAAATATCAAGTTATTGAAGAAATATGCATTTTTTAGCTATTAAGAAAAAGCAACTTTCTTATATCAATGAAATCTCCATGTTCTAAACTAATTTTTAAATTCGCTATCGCTACCGACGATCGTTTTGAGACACGTCCTTGCTTTAAATTGACTGGATGAAAGAAGGAGCCACATAGGTCATATGATGCTATGTCACAAGATTTGTGGCCAATCGGGAACGATGTGGGCGTGGTTTATAGCGATGATGTAACTTAAACAATGCCTGTATCTTAGGGGTGGAGAAAAAAGAACAATTAAGTTTTAGAAAATAAATCTGAGAACAAAAATTTGCAATTTACAGGGCACATGTAAATAAAATAAAATATTGAAATATGAGTTAAGAATTCAAACGATCTTAAATTAAAATGTATTTTAGAATAAACAAAGAGTTAAATTAATTCAGAAAACATGAAATATTAACTAAATTATATTTCTCATAATGATAAAATTATGAAATTTTTGAATTTAAAATTTTTTAATACATTAATGAAATATAAACAGGAAAGATTGCATGTCACAATGTGACAGATGGACTCCCTCACTCCTTTATAAGATGTTCATATCACACCACTGGATAGCCAACTACTTATATTATTATACATATATATATATATATATATATATATATATATATATAATGATGATCTTTTAAGCATAGTAGAAGCCAAGCAACAGATACAAGATCACTGAAACACCAATGACCAATAAGATTAAAAATTTCTCTGAAAGTTCAGAAAAATGAAAAAAAAAATTATCAGGGGATGAAATACACAAATTTAAAGAAACCAGATTTATTAATTAACAGCCTGCAAAACAAAGGAATCAATAAAGTAACACAACAAATCTTAACTTAAAACCATAAACTATATCAAAATTTATGAAAAAATAATTTAAGAAACTTAAGATAGGAAGGAAGGAGACAGGCAGCAAGACTTGTGACTTGCCTGTGGGGTTAAACTAGTTTCACATTTATGTTAGTGTTTATTTACATTACTCAAATTTAGATTTTTTTTTTTTTTTTTTTTACTTTACATGTATAGTTATATATATATCTTTAAGTTACTGTAGCATTATGATCACAATAAATTATTAAAAATTTATTAATGAATTAAATTTCAAACTGATAATTTGTTTCATTTTATTATACAGTTAACCCTTGATTATCCATGAACTGTAAGAGAAAGACTTATTAATGAATTATAAATCATATGGCATTATTAAAAGTATTTACTTATTCTTGTAAAAAGTGGAATTTGGAGAGTTCCTTGTGCATTATAATTAAGCATTCAAATTGAGAAGAATTGAACAAAATAACTTAGTATGAAATTCAGACAGAGTAAAAATTTCAAAAACCTTGAATTCAGATAGTCCTCAAAAAGTTTTACCCCTATTGGTTGGGCAAGTAAAAATAAATAAATAAAAAAGCAAATACACAATCATATTTACTTTTCTTGCTCCCAATTTAGCTGCCATTAAAGAAAGGAGGGAACCAGTGCTAACACACAGGCAAACAGATGAGGGAGTAATAACCTGTAAATTGAAAAAAATATATAACAGTTTAAGAAAAAATTATAATACATATTTTCCTATAAAAAATAATAATTAAAAATATGCTTTATCTAAAGAACTTAAAAAAAAAAAAAAAAAAAAAAATCCAGTTTTTATATTTTCTCCAAAAGTTGGCAAAATCATCGGTACACTGAATCTGTCTTAATTCTGAAGTTGTATCATTCTATCTATTCTTTGCGAGGATATGATAATCAGAAGATTCTCACATATATACATATACATACAGACTAACCAATTGCCAAAAGCCACTTTTTTAGACTCAGAAGACCTTAAAAAATGTAAATCAGATGAAAACTCGATATTGAAATCTCTGACAAAAAACAATACCACCATTCACAGGCATTGACTATGGAGTGTGTGTAGAGAGGGGGGGAGAGGAAATTAGAGCATGCACCTCCTCTGAAAATTTTCAGAGGAGGCTGGCCCCCACCAAAATTCTCTTTTTTTACTTTATATAAATAAAGCTTCACAGAAAAACTCTTCTGTTTTTTATATATTCTTTTATGGTGTATTGAATGAAAATTTATTTTTTGCATTTCCCAACACAAGTGAAAAATGTTTATCAATTTAGTTTGTTTCTGTCTTCGCTCATGCTGTTTTTTTCAAATATGCAGGGTTGCCACCGCCCATATATTTTTCTTAAATCTTTGCTTTTTTTTTCAATTGCATAACTAAATTGAAAAAGATTGATACTTACAAATAATGGCAGAAAAAAATATGAGCATCAGCAATTCTGGATGTGTTTGAATTGTCATGAAATTTTAATATATTTCATTATGAAAAGAAAATATTCACTGCAAAATACTCGAGGTGTTAAAGGGTCTGCGAGAAATGTCTAATTTCTTGTCCCTAAGATTTTGATGGCGATTTGGAGTAAAAAATCTAAGTTTTCATTTTGCGAAAAATTAGTTTCATTTGTAGCCTACTTTTCAAATGGGAAAAACAATCACAGAAAACAAAATGCTTTTAACATTTCATTTTCAATGAAATACATCTAGATCGGCAAAAGTACTGATTGTAATATGGAAACTTGAGACCTCTGGCACTAAATTTGAGATCTGTCAAATACAGTTTTACTTTGTTCTATGACATACTGTTCAAAGTACTTGCATCTTGGCCAATTGTTCTGACTTTAGTTTCCACTAGTGTTAATGCTCGAATGGTGACAAAGCAACAAATGTTGCTCAAACCACACAAATTTTTTTTTAATTTTTTTTTTTACCTGATGAAGTATTTTATTTAATTATTTCAATCTGAAAAAACTATTGTGCATATTTCACCACCAGTGTTCCAAGAATTTTATTGCAAGTTTTTAAAAGTCTATGTGGCATAATTTATATGCTTAAATTTATCATTAAAATTTAATCTTTTTCTCCCTTATATGAATTATAATAATAAAACAAAAACACACTTGTGTTTATAGGTTAAAATGAAAATGTTTTCATAAAACCTTAACTGATGCAGTAGAAGTGGATAAAATTGTAAGTTAGAAGTTATATACCTCAAGTTTAAATTTTTGAAATGCTTTTTTTTTTTTTTTTTTTTTTTCTGCTAGGCCTATCTTGAACATAGCTGCAAAGTATTATGATTTTTGTGGCTACCAATATATATATATATAATTCTATAACAAAATACAGCTAATCGAAATTTGTAGTACCTGGCAGCTATATTTGAGTAACTGTAACTCAGGATAGTTATATTGTAACCTAGCTCAAAACTGAAATCGTAATTCCCAAAATATGAAAATATGTACAGCATTGCAGTTTTCATGCTGTACTCGTGACTACTTTTTTATCACCTGTTTAAGATGCTTAATTATTCTGACTAAGAAAAAATTGTTATGTGTTACTACATTTCTGCCTGATGACTTATATTATTAGTATCATGTCTTAATTTTGATATGCAAAATATAAATATTATTGTTCAATACTGATGTTTCCCTTGATAGTGACACAGCATGGCTAACATTAGAACTTTTCCAAATTTCCTGACTTTTCCATTTTTCACTATTTTCCCTGACTTATGCTGTTTATTTTCCACAAAAATTTCACAAAATTAGTGAAAAATTCAGTAGTTTACAAAACAAGCATTCAAATACAGCTATTTCCACAAAATTTGTCAAAATTCCTTGACTTTACATGAAATTCCCTGACTATTCCTTGACTTTTTCAAACTCATTTGAATTTCCTGATTTTTCCTGACTACTAGCCACCCTGTTGACATAGGGAACACAAAAGAGTGCTGGAGCAGAAAAAATAGCTCTTTACCTCTGAGTAGAGTTGCCAGATTGCATGTTTTTCACTGTAATTTGTATGTTTTTCAGATTTCTTTATGTTATACTTTTAAAACACTTAGGTACAATCCCAGTGGCAGAAAGTTTTGTAGCTGTCTGCAACAGGTTTTAAAAATTTCATAATCTGTCTGCAAAATTTGCATTAATCAGGGGTGAAAATGGCTTACATTCAAAAAGCCTGAAAGCTGATTGGGGGTGGGGGTGGGGTACACGAATACAATTTTACTGCAGAACAATACAGTATAAACAATTGTGTGTACTCATTCAATTAAATATTTTATAGCAATGTTTGACACAACACAATATAAATAATAAAAGTATTAGATTTAGTTTTGATACAGAATTTTTTTTAAGTGAATTGTTATTCGAAAGTTGCAGACAAATTTTTTTTATCAGTGCGGACAAAAACTGTCCGCAAGCCGTTTTTCTGTGTCCGCGACTATGTCGCCATGTTGCGGTGTTTCTGCCACTGGGAGGTACAATGATTTTTTCCATATTCTGTTAAATATTGACCTTTTAGTGATATTTTAAATAATTTACAGCTTACATTTAAGTTATCTACAAAAATTTTACTTTTTTATATATTTTTTTGCCACATAAATGTTATAAATATGTGTCAAGAAAAAAAAAAAAAAAAAGAAAGAATCGTTTTTAACTGGAATTATTCCAGGTATTATAGAAACTGTGATAAAATTTGAAATAGAATTCCTTACATACCTTTTTTAAAATATCTATGAATTTCTTATTCCTTGTTTCATCATTCTTCAAACCAACCCTTAAACGAGAATCTAGACAATGAACTTTGCACTTGCAAGTGTCATCACTCTCTACTTTAGAATCTCTAAAAATATACACAAATAATAATAAATAGCACATGACATAAATATAACATAAAGTAAACTGATCAACTGCAACAGTTATCAAACAACTTACCTAATAACTGTTATTTGTACAATCTACCTCCACTTAGATGAATAAATATCAGTGTTATTTCTGCTTCATTATTTTTCAGTATTATTTTATAATTTATTTATATTTTTGATCCGCTACTTGGCTTAAAATATATAAAATAAATTTATTATAATAAATTAAAAATTGAAAAGATTTCACCCTCAAATGAATTATTAAAAAATAAATAATTGTAATAACTGTTGCTACGTAGACAATTGAAATGAAAGTATAAATTTTAGAAAATAAAACAGAAAAGTCAATCGATTAAAAAAAAAAAAAAAAATCCAAAAAAAATCTCGATGAGGTGCACACTTGCAGGGCCCCAGCAACACATTTGCCAAATTTTGCAACTCCGCGATCAGTAGTCTGTACAACAGACTATAGACAGACACATAGATATACACATGATTCTTCTGTTTTTGCCGACTGAAAGAAAAATATGGAGTACAAGTACAACCACCATTTATTGATTGAAAATGGTACTTTACACTTTCTAGGAATTAGTACGATTGTTCATTGAATGACTTTATTACATACGACTGCTGTAGATGCAAAAATGTATGTGGATATGTAGATGTCTAATCTACACAATTGTGTAGCTTAAGTCGGAAAAGGTTATATAGATTAAAATACACCAGAAAACTATTGACAACAATATAAAATATTATTACTAATAATGATATTTTCTTTTATTTATCAATTACTTCAAAACAAAATACAGCATACTCTCGATTATCCATGGAATTGAGTGGCACAGGTTCCACAGATAATGCAAATCGCAGATAAACTGCAAAAAGGCTAGAAAAGAGGGGTAAATTTAAATAAAAAATATTCTAGATCAAAAGTGCATTTGTATTGTAAATAAAACAAAATGTAAACAGTGAAAATATTCACAACAGAGTAAAAATGTTTGTATTGTACAAACTAAAGGATGCAAAAATAAATAAATAAATAAGTGTATTTATAATGAGGCCAAAGTATAACCTGTAAGCTAATTTATACACTAAATAAACAGTACTGCCAACATTTTAATTTATTCTAGAGCATTGTGAATACTTGTCCTTTTTTTTCACACTACTTTATTTGTAGAGTAATTTTTCCCCAATATGTAATTACAATTGAAGAAGAAGAAAAATACCCTTCAAAACAGTTGTATTAAAAAAAAGAGGCATATTTTTTCACAACCATAATGGTGCTCTGGAATAAAATAAAATGTTGGCATATCTCGTACCAAATTGTATTGTACGAAAAATAAAGCAAAACCAACATAGTTCTTCATATTTACATTTTTTTTCTTTAAAAAAAAAGGTAATTATTTGCTTTTGTTTTTTGTTGGGAAAACTAACACTTTCTCTTAATCCTGCCCTTTTCCTGCATTTGTGGATAATCCAAAATGGATATAATCGGCTCGCAGATAATCAGGAATTTACTGTATTATACGAATTTTATAAACAAAACGTACTTTGAGATCGCAAACCATAGACTGTATTCATCATGAAAAGCGATGAGAGTCATTTTTTCCCCTTCTGCTACTTTGACACTGCTGGGTAAATAATAGACAGCCTGCATCCAATGATCTCTCCACTATAATAAGTAAATATTAATATTTAGAATTTTAGATTAAATTTAAATCAAAAAATTAATAAATCAATTTTAACTTATTAAAATACATTAAAATGAAATTATACACATTGCCTGCAAAGACAATTATAATTCAAATGGAACTTGTTATTTCCAGAAGCATAATAACATTTTAAATTAATAAATAAAAACAACCTTACTAGCTTCTGTTAGGTGGCATAGCACGGTCAGCTCGAAAGTGCTGCACCACCTAACAGAAGCAAGTAAGGTCGTTTTTCTTTTTTGTTAATTTAAAATAATAATTCACTTGAGGATTATTCAATGATAGTTTTAAAATTAAATTACCTTTAATCCTCAAAAGTTAAAAGCCGCTTCACTCAAATGTTTCGTTAGAATGAATGATCTTTTTGTTTTGCTTTACGAGTCAATATCAATAGTATCTAAACTGCAGGCATTTATAGAATAAAAGTTGAATTCCAAGATGATAATTGCAATGGATGTTACATAGGTATGATTAGATGAAAATTATTTGAAAGAAAAGAAAAAAAGGAACACCTTAACAATATTAAATACTAATACAGGAAAATGAGCACTGCTCAAGCACGTTTTAGTGTTTTAGAATCAATCAATATAGATTTTAGCAATATTCCTAAAACACCAAATTATGATAACCATTCCTACACTCTAATGAGAGAAGCCATAGAAATAGCCATTACCAACAATGCCATGAATGATATACAACACACATGTCTGGACCAAAGATGGCATTATGCATGCTCGAAAACAAAGGCGAAAAACAAGAAAAGCATCCAATGTTTGGCAAAGCCCTTGAGTGAAGTGGCAAAAAAGGCTTTTAATTTTTTAACCCTTTGCGGCGCAAGACAATTCGGATCATTTAAATTATACTGCCACCAGAATTCAGGAACTAAATTAAACTAAAAGAAATTTTAAGGTTAAAAAAACCGGCCTCTTCTGCTATGTTATAAACGCATATTTTTGCTAAAAAATTTCTGGGATGAATTTTTGCAGCTGGATCTTAAATTTTGCCTCTTCGCAGCGAGGACAGTGTGCGTTAAGGGGTTAAGGATTAAAGGCAATAATTTAAAACTATCAAAAATTGCATGTTTTGATATCTTGTCAAGCTAACTTTAGCACAAATTATAGGATGCATTATATCAAATTGTGGAATGTCAAAGCACATATTTTTAGACACAATACTATCAATTTTTTAAATCAAAATGAATGAACAGCCAGAACTGTTGGAAATCTGAACAACTTTTTTGGCTGTTAATTTGTTCTTTTAATCTGCTTTCTTTACATATATTTGAACACTTATCAACCCAACTATTTTGCAGTAATCGTCATAAGATTAGCCTTAATTTAACAGCAATAACAATTCCAGTATGACCCACTGAACTTCAGACCTTGATGTCATAGCTATAACCCCAGAGGCAGAAAGTTTTGTAGCTATCTGCGACAGACTTTTAAAATTTCATAATCTGTCTGCAAAATTTGTGTGTAATCAGGGGAGAAAATGGCTTACACTAAAAAAAGCTTGAAAGCTGATTGGGGGAGGGGGGGGGGGCTTGACATCAGCTGTGATCTCGTGCAACAATACACAAATACAATTTTACTACAGAACAATATAGCATAAACAATTGTGTGTGTATTCATTCAATTCATCTCATTCAATTAAATATTTTATAGCAATGTTTGACACAACACAATATAAATAATTATAAATAATAAAAATTTTAATTTTGATACAGAAATTTTTATAAGTGAATTGTTATCCAAAAGTTGCAGACAAATATTTTTATCAGTGCAGACAAAAACTGTCCGCAAGCCGTTTTTCTGTGTCCGCGACTATGTCGCCATGTTGTGGTGTTTCTGCCACTGGGACTATAACAATGTATTAAGGTATAAATAATAATAATCTCTTCCATGGTTTGGAAATCCCATTCAAAATTCATAACTTGGAAGTAATTCTGAAGTTTTCCCTGTAAAGTGTGCATCACTGTAAGGCACTTTCATAATGCAAAAGTCAGGAAATTGAACAATTTTTAGGTAAAAGTTGCTGAATAGTATGCAATTTTCCTCTGTCTGGGGTAAAATAATGCATATTAATTAATCCTGCATTTCTGTGACCTCGCTAAACTGTCAATCGTAAAGTTAGTATCCTATGAAAATGTGTAGGAGGAGATTAAGCCCTCTGGCAGTTGGCACCATAATTAAGACTTTATAAGGGGTTGTATACAAAAATCAGTACCTTTTAACTTATAACTCTTGCTAAAATAAAATAAAATCAAGTTCAACACCTTGGGACCGGCGTTACGATCATGAATAATATTGATGTGTTTGGCCATCTTTCGAATGTTCAGTATGCTTTAGTAGTTTGACTGTTTTTGAATAAACTATAGCATAATTCAAAGAAGCACAAAAAAAAAAAAAAAAAAAAAAAACTATTAATCCATTGGACTCTTTACTTGGAAACAACACTATAGATACATCTTGTGAGTAATATCTCATTACACATATATATTCCAATGTAAACAAGTCATTTTTTGTTACTTAGGGCTTAACAAATATCATTTGAAACAAGAATATTTTTTCCTTATTGACAGCATTCATAATTCCACTTCATTTATATTTACTGCATACATGTTAAATAAGCAGCCTCAAAATGTATTTAACTGATTATGATGTAATATATGGTTGAATTAAAGTATGATGTTTTTTAATTTTTTGGAAGCTTTTGGTTCATTATGGTGTAGGCAGGGCCCGAAATTTCAACTTAGGTTACACTCGCTGAAATAAAAAGTCACTCGCAACAAAATATGAATAATTTACTTTATTTTTTATGTATAAGGTGACCAGAATTTTTTATTGGAAAAAAGAGAAGAAATTACGCAATGCCTTTTATTTTATAAGAAAATAGAAGATATTCAATTTTGAAAAAGAGATCATTTTAGAGAACACAAAACTGAATGAAAATGATTATAAAAACCGATTCAAAAGCTACTTTACACAAGTGGTGGAAACATTTTTATCTCAAATGAGGAATTTGGATCAGTCATCAATACACCTTAATTTAAATTAATAATATACGCTTTCGTCGAGACGCCATTGCTTGCTGTATATTCAATGTTTAGTTTCACATATATTTATTGAATAAAAATGAACAAATCTGGCAAAAAAGATAACACATACTTCTGTGTGCCACAGTGGAACTCCAAAGGATCAAGAAATCCGGAATTAAGCCTCCATTTATTTCCAAATGACAAATTTAAAATTTCAGTTGCTTCGTCTAATGGAAGTAAAGAATATTTGAAACTAATATTTGTTCAGCTTCAGTTAAACATCTACTTCCGATCGAACTTTAAATAAACTGAAATATTTCTTTCCAAAGACAGTCGATTTTAGATGATGTAATGGCGAAGAAATTATAGCACGAATATTAAGTAGTAACACAAATACAACAATAATAAATACACATGGCTATTATATTTACTAACAACAAAAATTGAAAAAGTGCCATCTATCGATCATTACAAACGCAGATATGGATTTTTTTTTTTTTTTTTTTAATTACTAATTTTTGCTAAAGACAAAAACTTTTGTTTTTGTTTTTTTGTGGTACTTTTATTCAGTTATATAAAAAATGTTGGTAGATTTTTTTTTTTTTTTTTTTAAATCATAATCATAAAGTAAAAAATAAAATTGGCAAATGAAAAGATAAAATTAATATTCAGCAGATGAAACGATTTGCTTTAACGAATAATCATTCTTTATCAATATTTTATAAAAGTTCTCACTAGTATAATCTAAATTAGTCTTATTAGTTAATAAATTTTTAAAGTAGGTATATAAAGGGAATGTTTTCACATGTCTACATTTTGTTCATTGAAGAAAACAGTCGCTTTGTGGGAGCGTTTCTGGCAGGAGGACATAAAATGAATTCAACTAACATTTGCATATTTTTGTGAGGTGGTGGTAGTGTTACCAGTAAGGCCAATTGTCTGCACTAGGACTCTAGGCCTGAGTAGAAGAGTCCTCCTTGGGATCTTTCTAAGAGGTCCTAGCCCATATTTACGCTAGTTATGGAGAAAACCACGGAAAACTCGAAACGGCCAAGCCAACAAGTGTGACCTGGTATCCAACCCAGCACCTCCGTATACCAGCTTCCAGGACAGTACTTGGTCACTGGTGGGCCTTTTTTTTATGAGGAATGTTATTAATGCAAAAGTGAGAACACACATCAACCCACCGTGTATCAACCGGAGCACCACCTTCTTAATGATTTCATGACAATTTCAATAGTGGTTCCGTGTTTTGTATCAAAGAACAGTGCAAATATAGAGAATACTTTTTTTTTTCTCTGTTTTTCGAAGAATTTGAATAGAAATAAACCATAATATGCTTTGGCAATTATGCATTATTAGAAAATTGTTTATGGTTTATTAGAAAGTTGTTCTTTTGCTAACCTAACGCAGAAAAAAGTTCATGTTCACCGTTCCATACAGCCAACAGGCGACTGAGCATCCCAGTTTTGTGGAATTTTTGAAATTAAGGACAAAATCCTTTTCATTTGAAAAAGAGGACAGAGGATGGAAAACATAAAAAAAGAGGACTTTTAGTCCAGTAATGTTTTTTTTTTTTTTTTTTTTTTGGTTAAGAAAATAGAGTGTTGAAAAAGAAGACTGGCCTCTTAAAAAGAGATGTCTGGTTACCTTACCTAAAATTAGCATAATTTTGCGTTTTAATTTTTTTTTTTTTTTTTTTTTTTTTTTTTTTTGGGGGGGGGGGGGGGGGGGGGCTAGCACCGTATACTGTAAGAATTCTATCTGCATTTAGACCGAAATTTTACTCGCCACAGTAAAATTTCCACTCGCCAATGGCGAGCTGGCGAGCGGAAATTTTGCGCCCTTGTGTAGATGTTATGATGCAAAAGATGTCATTATTCTCAGAATATTGTGTAAATTAATGTTAAATGTTAAAATGTGCAGCAAATTCTATAAACTGAGAAATTCCATAAAAGGAATTTAAATATTTTAGAAGAGTAAAAAAAAATTCATTTATCCATACAAACATTGATCAAACACTGAATTTTTGCTGGAGCTTTTTGAAAAATTTTTCAAACAGTTGTTAAATTACAATATCAGCTGAGCCAATAAAAATTAAGGCAAAATTAAAAGTTACAAGTGACTTTAAAGAATACATATATGACACAAATATAATGACTGTGAAAACAATATTCTAGATGAATGCATAAACCGAAAATAATCACAAAAACAAAAAGAAAGGGAAAGGAAATATCCTCTTTTGAAAAGATAGGCCCAAAATGGATGGTAAAATATAGAAAATTAATAATAAATTATGTTGTTTTGAAAGGTGGTGATCTCGCATGCAGTGCTTTCAGATCTCGAAATTAATGACACTGGGAAAAAGTTGAAGTTAAATTGCAAAAACAAAACTTATTTAAAAGGTGGTATTGGTGTTGAGATTAATGTCAACTGACTGCACGAGGATCCTAGTCCTAAGAGGGAGTGCCCTAAATGGGAATCTTTCTAAGGGATCCTAGCCCATATTTATGCACATTTTGGAGAAAACTATGAAAAACACCAAACAGCTAGGTCAATAAGTATGACCTGGGATCGAGCCCAACACCTCGCATCTATTAGCTTTGAGGACTAATCCTCTTGGCTACTAGTGGGCCTACTTATTTATTTAAAAGGAAAAAACTTATTAAAATCATTGTAATAATATGGAAAAAATTATAATTTTTATATAGACAAAAGGAATTTTAATTAAAAACATATTTTATAAATTTAATATTCATTTTTATTTACTAGACATTAAATTAACTGTGAAATATTTTATTAAGATACAGTAAGAAGTGAAAATGAAGATATGTCATGACTTCATAACAATATATAACATACATGGATATTTAATTAAACTACTTTTTTATTTACCTGTGCATGTTCAGGATCAGGTTGTTCCCATGATGGACCATTGTTTAGAATCAAATCACCCTCCATATCCATTTTTAATGTCCACCACATAAAAACAACTTCACAATTACCGTTACTAAGAGCTGTCACTTGTTTGATAAAGGTTTCATTCAATTCAATAGATTTTTTCCCAGTAAAATCAAACCTGAAATACACAAGGTAAATTATTTGTTATTGCCAGCAATATATTATTTTGTTTAACTAGCATAAACACAGCATGCTTAATTGTTATTGTCCTTTCTCAGCATTAAAACTTGAAAATAAAAACTGGAATAACATAATAAACCATAAGTTAAGCTATCAAAATAATATATAGATGATAAATAATACAAGTTAAATCATTCTGTTTTATCTTTAAAATAAAAACATAAAAAAGAAAGATAGAAAAATGTGTTTACAAGATAAAATAAAATCTACGTTAGAATGTAATAACAGGGTGTCTGCTGAATACTTCAGAGTCAATTTGGAAACTTTTTTTAGAGATCTTTCGAGGACTTGCTGAAAAAAAGTCTTGACTTTACATATCAATAAGACATATTGATACACTAAATCATACTATTAAAATCTGATTATTATATGAGTCCAGCTATCTTCTCATGAAATGCAAAACACGGAAAGATGTGTAAGCCTAAAGGGGCAAAATAACCAAAAATTTCGAGTTGGACATTGAAATTAATCCAATCAGCAATCAGCTAAAAAGATATCAACTTAAAACACAAAGGGAGTACAAGATAAGCAGCACAATGTACTGTTAAAAAAAATATGCACTTACAGCAGTGCCAAGTTCCTGAAGAGGTTGGGTGGCAAAATACAACTAACAACAGAGAGATAGATTACAGAAACCTCAAAGTCGAAAATTATATGTAACTGGCCAAAATGAGATTTTTAGCAATTTCAATGGATTTTTTTTTTTTTTTTTTTTTTTTTTTTATGAAGTGGTGATATATATATATATATATATATATATATATATAAAAGTGAAACAATAATATATTTATTTTTTTATTTCATTTTAATACGGTAACCAGCAAAGCCTGCTAGTACACCTTTAAATATGTAATTCCCCTATTGGTATTTTTAAATTGGAACAAGTAAAATATAAGTTTTTCAAAACACATTTAAGCACTTAAAATAATCTAAGAAGAATTGTGATAACATATTAAAATTTTCAAGAACCACAAGAAAAGTAAAAAGCCAAATTGTAGAATGTAGAGAGAGGACATTTTGCTTCTAATTATATTCTGTTTAACTTAAATTGATACCAAAAATAAATAAAAGCACATGTTCTTTGGCAACCTGGATTATGTATCTGTTTCTTTTGGTGTCAGAAAAAGCCACTCATTCTTTTCCTTCTTTTGTTAGCATTTTCCAACCTCTTTTGTTACCTTAACAACTTTCTCTTACTTTTATGGGTATTTCATTATTGTATCTTTTTTTAAGCACAAGTTATTATCATAAACGCTAAAACATATATATAGAGAGAGTAGTGAGTGAGACAGTTTTATCTTTTAACGAGCACTTCTTTGTTTAGAGTGGGGGTTGGCCAAGAGGTTAATCTTAATAAATTTTTTTATGGTTAACAAAATTGCCATTTCTGAAGAAAAGGCAGAAAATTTAAAGAACTTGTTAACCAATTTGTTTACTTCCGGTATCAGTATATCTTGAACAAATTATAGTTTATTTCTTTTTATTCAACACAAATCAAATTTCAATTATTAGTTTCAACATTCAAAAGATAAAAGTTTGCTATATGAGAAAATGTCTAGTAGTGTCATCTCGAGTATAACTGAAACAATTTGTTTATTTGTAATTTCTAAAGGCAATTTAGTATGCTTAACAATTTTAACATTTCCATTACCATTATTTCAAATTGGTTACAATTTAGGACTTTAGGATCCTTTTACTAATTTTGTGTACATATATATATACAGAGCTTCCAACCTCATGACTAAAACTTTAGGAGCTAGACTTAAAAAATCAGAGCAACTATTATGATACGAAAATTTTAAATAAGATTCTCACATATAACCTACATTTACACAGTCTTAATATAAATTTCTTTAAATCAATTGGGGGGGATACATGACTGAGAAATAATTTTACTTCTTTATAGGTTTCTAAGTCTAAGAAAACAAGTTTAAAATGAATACTGACATTTATTTTGTGATGGGAGAGAGATTGGACAACAAAGGGCTTCCATAAAGCATTTAATTGCTAATCACTAGTTGAAAGTAAGAGGAGGGGGGGGGGGGGATTATATGAATGAGTAATATTTAATAATTATATTTCTTTATTCGTTCCAGAATCTTACAAAATAAGTTTAAAATGAATATAAACATTTATGTTGTGGATGGAAAAAGATTGGGAATCAGAAGGCTTCCATGAAGCAATTGATTCCCAATAATTAATGTTTTTTTTTTTTGTAGCGAACGATATTCACGACCTTTTAAAAAACGGAGGAAATCTATTTAACACGTTAATCGCCACGATAATATCAGAAAATTTTTCACATGGGCCATGGTAACTTTATTAGACAATTTAGTTAAAAATGCGTGTTAAAAATGCGTCGGGCACATATGACTGACATGGCGATTAACGTGTTAATAATTACTCGGCCTATATCATATTCCTTTTAGGGTTATTTCCTAGTTAAAAATGCGTGTTAAAAATGCGTCAGGCACATATGACTGACATGGCGATTAACGTGTTAATATCGGAAGATTAACTTAAAAACTGGAAAACTTCTGCCAAAAACGAAAAAGTTGGTAGCTATGAATAAAAGTGAAAATAACAAATAAAGAAATGTCAAGTTTGAAAAATCGGAATTTTCCGATAATTTTCGGATTAACAGAGCACACTGATAAAAATCGGAGAAACTCCGATTAAATTGGAGCGCTTGGCAGCTGTGTATATATATTTGAGTCTTTGGTGACTAATAGACGACACCCTAATTTAGAATTTACTTTTTTTTTTTTTACTTCTTACATAATATCCCATTTTAGCTACAAACTATTTGCATAAATTATAAAAACCGAGCTTGAAAGTCTTGAATTCTTGCTTTTTCTTTCTCAAATATATATCTTTTGTAAACATTTAATTATTCATTTTCTTTCAATACCTTTTAATAATATATTTGATTACACAGAATTGCTACTTTAACCTGGAATAAAATTTCCCTGTGTTTCCTCAATAGGTATATTTATATAATATCATCCCTACACAAATGTGATGTTTCCAAACAACACAGACATTTTCATTGCAATACCCTGTTGTTTCTATTTCTGGAGTAAACAGGGAAACAAATTGATATTTAAATAATATTGCTATTGACTTGAAAATTAAAAATATATAGAAGAATAAAGTATAATTCTTTCTTTAAAAAATAGAATAAACATAAATCAGAAAGGGGAAAAAAAGGAGAGTGGTGAAGGTGAATGTTGATTACTGCAATCCAGTTTAAAAAATCTTTGAAAACAAAATAAAATAAAACTGGATTAATAAAATGTACAACAAAAAAATTTTTTTTTTTTTTTTCTGTTTCATTACAATTAAATATCATTTCTTGGGCAGAAAAAGGTAAGAAATTAAAAGCTTCCTTTTTTTTTTTTTTTTTTTTTTTTTTTTTAAAGAACAAATTTCTATTTTCCTGTAATTTCCATTAATTTTAGGAGATTTTTCTAATACCTTATATTTCTCAGATGACGTAGCAACTCTGTTTTTGAATAACATTATTCCACCTTAACGGCTCTCTTCACTTACCGTCGCCGGAATCCCGAGCCAATGTTATTCTATGGGAAATTTTCTTTACAAATAACTTATTAACTAATACATATTTTTAAATTCTGTTTTCACATTCAGAAAATTCCCAACTGTTAAATTGACGGACCTTTTTTAAAAATGTATTTTTTTTAATTTTTAATATTTTATTTTGAAATTGCAAAAGGAAAAAAATTCACATATTAAAAATTTGTATTTTGCAGCTTCAAAATAAAATATAAAAAATTAAAAAAATATTTTTTTAAAAAAGGTCCGTCAATTTAACAGCTGAAAATTTTCAGAATGTGAAAATAGAATTTAAAAATATGTATTAGTTAATAATAAAGATGATCTATTAAGCATAGTAGAAGCCAAGCAACAGATACAAGATCACTGAAACACCAATGACCAATAAGATTAAAAAAAAAAAAAAAAAATATCAGTGGATGAAATACACTAATGTAAAGAAACCAGATCTATTAATTAACAGCCTGCAAAACAAACGAATCAATAAAGTAACATGTTAGAATGGTAATTCTAACACCTTTAAATTTAATAATATTTTTTATCAAATCCTCAGGAAAATACTTTGGCTCTCATTTATTTCATGTATCTTCCCCATTTAAAATTTTAAAAGTTTGCTCTTTCAAAATTCATTTCATACGCTGCAAAATTTCAATCATCGAGCACGATTTATTTATGTAAAAGATCTCCGTTTTTACTTGAAAATTTGCGTTTTCAAAAATAAAATAAAATAAAAACTAATCCAGCAAAAAACCAAAATTATCTTGTCAACATGCTGTATTCCGATTTTGCATTTAAAATTATTTTCCATATTTTATTTCCATGCAACTTTAATTCCATGAGATTGCCCATTAAATTTCCTTTAATTTGAGCCATCACTCATAAAAATAGCTAAAAAATTAATAATTTTCTTGTCCAAAATTCATAAGTCCGAAAATACCTTTTTTATTTACTAAATTCTCAAAATCGGAAGGCAGCCATGATTGCTTAAAGTCTTCGTACTTTCCCGCGCTTTCAGAGGGGGAAGAGACCTTCTGGAACATTCCCGAGAGTTCTAAGCGTCATCTCTGACATCAGTCGCGTCCCTTCCGCGGGAGCTCATTGGCTGGCTCGGGCACGTGCGAAATTGGATGGAGCATTTTTCCCTTCTTGAATGTAAGCTCTGGTAGGTGATAGACGTGTTTTGCAGCCGGTCCGTGGCATGGCTAACGGCCATTGCGAGCGTGCTGTGTCGCGGACAGGCTTATTTAAAACTACTACAAATCTATATGCCTTTAAAAGTAACACAGGGTATATCTGTTCATTATATATTTATCTTATGGGACATGTGCATTTTGGTGATGGATAATTCTGACGGGGACCTCCAGACAGTGTCTAGGCGTAATTCCAGGCCGGTGTAATCCGTTACAGCAAAGAAGAATCTCCAATGCAACGAAACAACAGAAATATATATTTAAAGTGTATTCAAAAGAAAAGGTTCTTCCTGCTTATCATCCAGCAAAGATGTGTGCGCGTACTGATGTCATATTTTCCGAGCGGAGCTACCATTAAGTAAAAGGCTCATCGATCCTACGCATCGCAATATTGAAAATCCCTTACATGCCATATGTGACTGAAAGGATTTTAAATCAGAAATCTCCATTAAAAATCTCACGGAGAAAAATAAACCCGTTTGCTGTGAATTTTGCGATAAGTGATCCTCATCGACATCGTCTTGTGATATATTGATAAGAAGTGTGCTCAGCTCCGATGGGAGCATAAAATGGAGCTAGATAGCTCAAAACTACATAATAATGCCAGTATTAGAACGTGAACCTCAGATCAAGCCGTGAACTTACCACGAGCTAGTTTATCTTTTTATATAAAATGCTAAATAAGCAATATTATGATGAGCACAATATAAATAAGTATGATGATTGTAAAAGGAATAGCAATCGGGAAATTTGTTTGGTTCTGATCTGCAGGGAAGTGATGAGTTAATCTTGTGCATTTTGAGAAATAATGTAAAGTGCCGGCACAGTGATTTTTTTAATTTAAAATGTGCAAAATAAAGAGAATTTGTGTTTACACATAATTGTGTTTTAATTGATCAATGGTGCCCTTTGGATTTTACTAATTTTACTTTCAGGTGTTTACATTTGATGATGGGGTAAGTTTATCTTTAAAAAAAAACTTATTAATTTTTCTAATTTTAATTTATTTTATTTTGTTTAATTTAAATCTTTATCTTTATTTTCAAATTTTAGTAATTTCAAGTGTTTGGCATATAAAGTTTATTTAATGAGCCGCGGCACCTCGTATTTATGACACTATACGAACCTAGGCCATCCACTAAAAGTTTACTAACGATTATTATATTTATTTACTTTATTATTTATTATATTTTCAAAATTCAAAAAACCAAACTCTAATTTTTCTTTCCTAACATAACACAACAAATCTTAACTTAAAACCATAAACTTATCAAATTTAATGAAAAAACAACCCAAGAAACACAAGATAGGAAGAAGGAGGCAGGCGGCAAGACTTGTGACTTGCCTGTGGGGATAAACTAGTTTCACGCCGGCAACACTCCCCCAGCCTGCCATGACCAGAACAGGAACCACATGGATTTAAAAAAGCAAAATTTCAAAGCAGATGAACAACAATGATACCACGAAGCAACAATGAAATTCACCGATTGATCACATTGTGTTTAACAGTATAATTAGAACATTAAATATAGTTGACAACTCAAAAAGGAAGAAACTGAAATTTTATTGGAAAAAGAAAGTTTGCATAGTAATACAAAGCAAATGCAACAAGCCTTCTACTCTTTTTTTTTTTTTTTTTTTTTTTTAATTTAATTTCACAAAACCACCCAACCATCCAGCAACACCACCCCACCTCCGTAATCAAACATCTGCCCACCCAACCGCCACCTTTTTTATTGTCAATTTTTATTATATAATAATTTTTTTGTTGATATACACGAAAGTGTACACAGCTTTTTTTTTTTTTTTTTGTACTGACAGAGACATGGTTAAGGATATAAAATAGAAAATACAAAGTTTTTAGAAAAACCCATTTTAGCAGTGGCTGTGATCAGTTTATTAATATTCTTGTTTTTAAACTTTGCAGAGCATAAATTTTTAATTCGAAATAAATGGTTAATGATGATGTTTCTAAATACTGAAAGATGCAGACATGAATTAAAATGCGTAAATAAGTTTACTTTAAAACTAAAATCTTGCCGTTTGTCATAGATATCTGTGTAAATTTTATTACCATCGATGATTATTTTGAGATCTAAAAAGTTAATTGATTGATTAGTTAGAGTATTTTGAGTTAGCTTTAAATTAGGTGGATAATTGAAGGAAAAGCCATTTTGTGAGTGCTTGTTGAGATAAAATACAATAATATCATCGATGTAACGATAAAATCGAACATCATCATTGCAAATTTGCTTTTCATAATAATAAAGATAGAGATCTGCCAAAATACTGGAGCTACAACCTCCTTGTGGGATGCCTAATTGTTGCAAATAGATATTGTTGTTGTGGAAGATATAATTATTATGGATAACAAAGTTAAGAAGTGTTTTAAATTTTTCTGCTTTAAAATTGTGAGGAAGATTAATTTGAGCTTTATATTCTTGAAAAAGACTGTAAATGATATTACTAAGATCTAATAACTCAATATTGTTGAAAAGATCTTGAAAGTCAAAAGTCATAAATTGTCTATTGAATCGAGCTATTTGATGTATTGAATTAATTGAAAGCTATTTTTACGACAGTGTAAATTATCAACTTTGCAAGTAAAATTGCAAATTTGTTTTAGAATATCCAGTAGAGCTTTATCAGCATTGTTGTTATAAGTGTTACACCCAACAGTGACAGTGTGAAATTTAATTGGAGATTTGTGAAACTTAGGTATGAGAACTATATAAGGATAATTAAAGTTATTGAAGGGAAGTTGAAGTAGTTTATAGTAATTATGTATTTTTCAGTTATTAATAATAAGGTTATTATTAGTTAAACTGAAGATATTACTATTAGTGACTGAAGAGTTTAAAATAGAGAGATAGTAGGATTTACAAATAATGGTATAATTATTAGGTGATTTGTCAACATAAGTGATCACAAAGTCATCCTGTAGTGATTTGATTGAGTTAAGAAGTACAGATTTTTTAAATAACACCAGATTTGAAGAATTGATAAATAATGCATTTTTAATTTTTTGTAACACTAAAACTTTCCATTGAGTGAAGTACGCAATAGGTTTATTATGAGTAATAGATATTTTATAAATAAATAAATCTAGGTCATAAGAAAACTGTTGAAAGATTTGTGGAATGCTAGTTTTAACTGGAAGTCTAAATTTGGTGCCAAATTTCATGAATTTTTTTAATTGATAATTATCAATAATATTGAGATTACCAGTGACAATGTGTCCATGGTCTCTGTCGATAAATTTTGAGAAAGAAGGATCATTGCATTTACAGGTTACAGTGTTAGTAAAAGAGGTAGACTTAGATACAGAATTATAATTGAATATCTTTCTGCCAAGAGGAAGAGGATATTTGAAGGTATGAGATAGATTTAAATCTTTAATCGGAAACAAACATTCTTTGTCATTAATGATGGACGTAATGTTAATACTGTTCAATATTTGATTTGTAAAAGTCACAATTAATTGAGTATTTGTTTTAAATTTGTTGGGCTTTTTATTAATTTTTTAATTAAATTGTTTGATTTTGTACATTATAACAGGGTTGCCAACTTTTCAAAAACAGTTTGAGGAGTATTCAGAGAAATTTTGGGGAGCATTTTGGCTACTTTGAGGAGCAATTTTAAAAATACATAAAAAAAAAGAAAGAAAAGAAAAGAAAAAGAAATAAACTACTAACAAAAATAAATTAACAATATTCATATGAAATTAAGAAATATTTATTGATAATCAAATATATTTAGCAAAACAGTGAAGAGAGATAAGAATGGGAAATGATTAAGTCTGAATATAAGCTTAAAATCCAAAAGTAATTTGTTTTTTGCATAATGGCATATTTTCCATACATAAATAAAGACAATACATGAAAGTAGATTATTCAGTTACATAAAAAAAAAAAAAAAAAAGGAAGAAAGAAAGAAAGAAAAGAAAGCACAAAGGGGAAAAAAAATACCATATGTTTTGTAAACTTTAGAATTTTGCAGATTATTGGTCATAATTTGTTTACTTAATTTTTTTTTTTTTTCCCCCAGATACAAATGAAGATATAATAATAAATCATTAATGCTTTAAGTGAATGATAAAATAAATGCATAATTATTGCAAATAAATCTTAAATAAAGCGTTGTCAATCCGCCTTAAAGTTCAGTAGCTTTGAATCCATTATTTTTATAGATAAATAATTAAAATAAACAATTTTTTAACGACCTATTAAGCATTAAGATAACTGAAACATTGATATAGTTTAAATGAAAATCAAAACACTGCATAACCATAGCATTCGGTTTCTTTCTTTTCGCCTTTCAGCTTGTGGTTTTAATTAAACACACTCTTAGCTAATGTAAACAAATACTTATTCCCGTTCTGAGTCAGCAATATTTTGATTACGCAATGCCTAGCACTAGAATGTTTTCCATCCTTCTTCTCCCCCCCCCCCCCCTTTACTATTTATTTATGAGTATTGTACGATGAAGCGAGTGGTTCTTCAGCTAAATTGTAAAAGTTAGTTTTGTTATTTTTTTTTTTTATTTTCAAGATACGTTGAAGCGCTTTCATAGACAAAAAAATAAAATAAAATAATGTTTTATGTGGCAACTGTTGGAAAGGCAAAATCAAAAGTTGATAAGGATTGGAACGCGATTTCTGCCTATATGTGTGCAAGGAAAAAAAAGGAAAAGAAAGAAAAATAGTTTTTTTTTTTTTTTTTCAGTGTCTGCAACTATTCAATTTTATGTATTTAATAAAAAATATTTAGTTAGGTGGTCAAGACTGAATATGCGGAGCATAAACATTACTTCGCGGAATTGCGGAGTTTTCAAATTTTTTCGGAGAAACTCCGCAGAAATCGGAGCAGTTGGCAACCCTGTTATAATATCATAAAAAATGTCTGAAAAATGTTTATTATAGGATTGGCTTTGAAAGACATTCAGAAAGTTTACTAAGTATTTCTTTTTAATTGCAAAAATAAATTTTAAAATAATGAACCAGTTATAGTTAGATAAGTAGTTAGTCTGTAGATCTGAAATGAGTTTAATAATGGCACTTTTAGAAAAGATTAAATCTGTTTTTTTACTACCTCGTTTAGTTCTAGAAGTTTTATTGTTAATTTTGTGATTGAGTTGTGCATAAATAGTCGAATAATCATGTAGAGGGTTGATGTTAGAATATGCTTTAATAGTTTTACTAAAGTATTCGGAATTTAGGCCATATGGATAAATTGTATTGTAATGTTGCATAAATTTTGATTCAAGAAATAGACGCTCACTTTTATTTTTCTGAATTTTGACAATCTCTATGGTACATGAATTAAAATCGTTATTTGTAAAGAAAAGTTTCCCATAGAATAACATTAGCTTCGATTTCCGGCAGCGGTGAGTAAAGAGGACCCTTAAACGAAAAATATGCTATTTTAAAAAGAAGTCAATAGAAGTCAAAAGAAATCTTTTCAGGAACTTTAAAAATCAAAGTCAGAGGAGAGGGTGTGAAGCAAAAAATAAATTATAAAAAGTTGGGAACCTACTTATAAATAATCTGCTTTCTAAAAGTTTCAAAAAAGAAAGAACTATAACTTTATAAATACAGTTTTTATTATAGCAATTTTTACAAATCTTATTTTAAGCACTGAAAAACAGAGTAAAAGGAAAGAAGAGAGTTGTATTGGTTGTACTGTCAAAATCCCAAAATAAAAATAAATAACTGAGAAAAGATTAAAATGTTTCTATTGTGATAATAGCGTAATAAAATGTTGAATAATAATCAAATTGTAAAGTCGGAAAGAAAATTAATAAAACTTACTGAAATACACAAACTGGATCTGTTATGGCTATAAACTTATCTCTTGGAATTTGAGACAATTGTAAGTCATGAACAAATGGCATGCCTACACAAGAAGCTGCATTAACTGGAGGTTTAATAACTTTATCTGACGTCACTTGAGTAGGCAGCAGCTTATTCCACTCAGATACCAAAGGGGAGTCGATAATTTCGATATAGACAGATGCAGAAGAAGGTATCACTATGGGATTTGGCTAAAATATACAAAACAATTAAATATTTTATTTATTACAGATTTTTGATGGATTAGATGACATTTTTAAATTAACATCCAAATACTATTAACTAGGCTATCCCAAGCAATATCTGATCCTCACAATTTGCATATATAAATGTTAGAATTTTTCATTATTATTATTTATTTATTTATTTACCAGTTTTGAGAATACAGATGCAGTTGTACAGATGAAATTTTATTTATTTATTTAGTTCCTCAACTACTATAGCAAATATAATAGTGAAAAGTCCTGCAAATCAGCATCTCAAATTAAAAACATTATAATCAAATTACTTAGACTAGAACCCCTTAATCTTTTTCTATCTTGCATCAGTCATTCAATAGAAATATACAATTCATTCACATATCACCTGGATGACAAATGAACAACCAATGTAAATTTAAAAAAAAAAACTTTGTAGGAAATATGAAAATATGGTTCAATTAGATCAAAATACTGTAAAAGCACTTATTTTTGCGAGGATTTAATTTTCGCGAGAATTTAAGCCTCGTGAAATACTTTTTTTTTTTCGCCTCAAATAATAATAAAAAATCAGGAAATTTTCATTTACCAAAGCTCACAGGCATGGACAGTCCGAATCCAAGAAAAGCGCAGAGGGTGGGGTGATTACATTTTCGGTGCAAAAGGGGGGTTCAGAAGTCCCTAGTTGATAAAGCGCGAGGGGAAAAAAGAGATTGAGAAAAGAAACTTGTTTGAGTTGGAATGTGTGTGTTGAGCCAAGGCCAAAGTTGATGTATAAGCACCGTTGTAAGAATGAATTGTTTTTAGAGCGATGGGGAGGGGGGGGGGATGAATTTTTTGGACAAAAAGAAGTTTTTTAAAATGCCTTATGCAAAACGGGTTCTATATTTAGGTACTTTTTAACTTTAGGATTTTTCAACTTTCAGTTCTATTCATATAAAATTCGCGAAATTTTCAGCTCGCAAAATCACCGATATCTTCATTTTCGCGAAAATTACGGCTCACGAAAATAAGTGCTTTTACAGTACCTGAAATCAGAGGTAACCCTTCAACATAAACACACCTGTTATATGTAAGGGATGGTGGGAGTGATGATCAAGAGGGTACATCACAGATCTTTAAGGTCAGCCAAAGCCCATGTTATTTTATGGGTAAAATTGTTTACAAAATTACACATTACCTTATTGTTATTTTTAAATTCTGTTTTCACATTCTGAAAATACACAACAATTAGTACTCGTTTTCCAAAAAAAAATTTTTTTTTTTTTTTTTTTTAACTTTTAAATTTGGAGTTTAAAAATGTGAAAAATTAACTAAGTGCATTTTTCTCATTACTTTTTAGATGTAAAATGAAATATTAAAATTTAAAAAATTCAATTTTGGGAAAACAAGTACTAATTTAATAAATAATAGCAGGAGACTTGGCGTTGGAATATTAAAACAGGAATAAACTACTACGTCAGAAACGCCAAAGAAAAATTATTGAGGTGCATACAGCCGTTTTGGTAGCCTAAAGCGTACCGTCATCAGTGCAAAAAGAATTCTGAATCTTGAGAAGTGCTCGTATATATAGGAGAGGGACCGGATTTAGTTTAACCAATAGGAATACGGAAGAGGTGGGGAGTGTGGCCAATAGGAATTAAGAAATGTGTAGCTGTGTAAACAGTAGAAAAATTAAGTGTTCAAATCCTATTTTATTGAAATCTGAAATTAAATACCTGAAAGCCATCGCAATTGACAGAGGTTATGACCCTTCCATTATAGACAAAGCTATCCAAAAATTACAACTCCCTCGTATTTCGTCTACTAAATCAGTCACATCTAATATCAGGATTGTTTTACCCTATTTTTCTAAAACCAGTCAAACCATAGCTAAAATTCTCAAACAATATGATTTTAAAATAATATTTTCGCCTTCCAATAAACTCACCTTTTCTCAGTTAAATGATCCTATTGATATGCATAATTCTTGGGGCATTTATAGCATTTCCTGTCAGTGTGGTTTATCATATATTGGCCGAACTAAACACAGTCTTAAATTTCGTCTAAAAGAACATATGAATTACGTCCGCAAACAAGAAACCAATAAATCGGCTATTTCTAAACATTGCTGGGAGGAAAATCATAATTTTAAATTTAATTGAGCTAAAATAATTTGCAGACCTAAATCCATTCATGAACTCGATTTCTTTGAAGCTTTTCATATTTATAAAAATTTTAAAAACCTTGTAAATTGTGATTTCGCTGTTCCCTATTTGTCTGATTGTTGGAAATTTTACATTCAGTCCACATTTCCTTAATTTTTCTACTGTTTACACAGCTACACATTCCTTAATTCCTATTGGCCACACTCCCCACCTCTTCCGTATTCCTATTGGTTGAACTAAATCTGGTCCCTCTCCTATATATACGAGCACTTCTCAAGATTCAGAATTCTTTTTGCACTGATGACGGTACGCTTTAGGCTACCAAAACGGCTGTATGCACCTCAATAATTTTTCTTTGGCGTTTCTGACGTAGTAGTTTATTCCTGTTTTACTAATTTAATAGTTGCCAAATTTTCTGAATGTGAAAATGGAATTTAAAAATACCAATTAAGTAATGAGTAATTTTATAAACAAATTTTGCCATAGATTTACACGGGGTTTGGTGACCAGATGCAGAGAATGAGTAGTCGTAAAGGCTGATTTGCTTACTCTTGGGACCTAGCAGAGTGAAATTCCCTTTTGGGGACCTTTCTAATGCATCCTAGCCCATATTCATGTAAGTCTGGGAGAAAACCTCAATGACTTCATACAGCTACGTTAACAAGTAAGACCTGGGTTTAAATCCATTACTTCCCATCTATCAGCTTGAAGAGCAAAATTTCTTTATCTATGGTGAGGCAACTGTAGGTATTAGGGAACTTTGATATTAGTGAAAATTTTTACCTTATTTTTGACATTATTACACCCTGTAAGGTGAGAGGAATTCAAAAAACACAAAATCAATGTTTTGTGTTTATTTGCAGATTAGATTTTGTTTGTTAGTTCGTTGGGCAGTGTAGGCATTATCTCAAGAAGAAATTACTGTAAAAACATTGGACCAGTTTTTAAATATCATTTATGATACTGGCAAAAATACAATTGATTTTCAACATTCTAATTTGAAAATTTCATAAGTTATTCAAAAAAAATGAAAAAATTTATAATATGACAGAATAGTCAAAATTTTTACATAAAATTGGATCACAGACATGACTGTCACGGAAATAGCATACAATTCCATGAAAACTATTATACAAAACTGATACCAGTAAAATAAAAAAAAAATATTATGATAAAAAAATGTGTGTTTGGAATCAATTAGATATTTCAATTACATGGCAATATATACATACACACACACATATATATATATATATATATTAAGACTAGCAGGCAACGCCCGCTTCGCTGGTCCCTATTTTTAAATGAATCACTATAATGAATTCTCAAAATTGCATTAATTTTTATCACGTGAAAAAAAAAGAGAAACAAAATCTGAGTAGGAAAAATGTCGCACCGGGTTCTCACTGCCTTCGGAAAAAATTCCCAAAATGCTCTAACCCTTATTTCTATTATTTTCCCACTTCGCCCCCCCCCCCCTCCTGTCTATCCTAATAATTTTACAAATTTGAAAATGTCCGCAATCGATTTGTAAGTATCAAAAACCTCTATGCACCAGTTTTGAACGATATATCTCCATTTTTATTTTTTTGCCGCTCTACTGCCCCCCCCCTTCCCGCCCTCCCAATAATTTTAAAAATTCGAAACTATCCGCAATCGATTTGTAGGTATTGGAAACCTCTATGTACCAATTTTGAATGATCTAACTCTATTTTCTTTTTTTTTGCCATCTGCCCCCCCCCCTTCCCGGCCCTCCTAATAACTTTACACTTTCGAAAATATCCCCATTCGACTTGCAGGCCTCTAAAGCCTATCTGTACCAATTTTGAACGGCCTAACTGTATTTCTATTTGTTTTTGACCATAGCCCCCCTTACCCCCCCCCTTCCCGACCCACCTAATAATTTTAAAAATTCGAAAATATCCGCAATCGATTTGTAAGTATCGAAAACATCTATATACCAATTTAAACGATCTAACTCTATTTTTATTTTTTTGCCCCCCCCCCCTTCCCTCCCCCTTTCCCGGCCCTCCTAATAACTTTACACTTTCGAAAATATCCCCATTCGACTTGCAGGCATCTAAAACCTATCTGTACCAATTTTGAACGGCCTAACTGCATTTCTATTTGTTTTTGCCCCATAGCCCCCCTTCCCGCCCCTCCTAATAATTTTACAAATTCGAAACTATCCGAAATCGATTTGTAGGTATCGAAAACCTCTATATACCAATTTTGAACGATCTAACTCTATTTTTATTTTTTGCCCCCCTCTCCCCTCCCCCCCCTTCCTGCCCCTCCTAATAACTTTACACAATCGAAAATATCCTCATTCGACTTGCAGGCCTCTAAAACCTATCTGTATCAATTTTGAACGCCCTAACTGTATTTCTATTTGTTTTTGCCCCTTAGCCCCCTCCCCCCCCCCCTGCTGCCCCACCTGGGGGTGAATTTCTAAAATTCCAGAAATTGGTTTTTAGATATTTGCATTAGCAATATTTTAGAGCAAAAATTTCACGCATATCTATTTTTTTGTTTGAGATATATAGGATTATGCGAAATCACGTTTTACGCATGTGAAATCACGTTTTGCCCCCCCGCCCCCCTTGGGGACCGAATTTTGAAAATTCCAGAAATTGGTTTTTTGACATTTGTATTAGCTATATTTTAAAGTAAAAATTTTATGGATATCTGTTTTTTTGTTTGAGATATGAAGGATTTTGTGAAATCACGTTTTGCCCCCCCCTCCCCCCTTGGGGGGTGAATTTTGTAAAATCGCTTCTTAGTGGATGCCTACGTCATAGAAAGAACATTGTCACAAAATTTCATGCTTCTAGGTCCAGGGGTTTGGTCTGGGCGTTGATAGATCACCCCCTCACTCACTCACTCAGGAAGTGTTCTTTTATATATATAGATTTAAAATCCTGCGCCATTTAAAAAAGTTTAGAATATAGAAAAAATAATAACAACAATTAATTCGCTTCTTCTTATTATTATTATTTCTATGTTCAAGAGATGAAAATATTGGATTCATAAAATTTTTCGTTTTCCAGTCTTCGATGGATTTACACATTTTGAAATGCCCTAAAAATGATTTTACCATTTTTAGAAAATGTCTGTCTGTCTGCATTTGACAAAAATTTACAACAGCTTTAGATTGAGAACTAATGCACAGAATTCAATGAAAAATTATATTTAGTTGCACCTTAATAAAAACTGGTGTTTATCAACTCTTGGTGTAGATCACTCAACAGGTGTAACGATTGTCCTGCCTATTCCAAATTCTTAACATGGCAGAATAAGACAAAATTTCAGATAAATTTACACAATTAGGATTATTTTTAACTAATTATTGTGAAATTAAAAAATTTTATTTATAATTCAAATAATCATCCAAAATAAAATTTTGTATATGTAGGAATATTGTTTCTCCACCCCTCAATGTAAATTTTCAGTATGAATATTTTTTAAAAGAACTCATCATTATTATACATTATAAGGAATACTTTTTAACGAAGTTTATAATACATATTTAAAATTAAAATACCTTTAACATAACTTCGTACGGTCAGAATTCTTTTTCGGCAGGGGATCCCCTCCTTCAACGGTGCCGACTGCACTTCGTTGTTGGCGGTCATCCAAAGACTGATCTTTTCTTTTATAGCTGTACATGTGACACCACACTTTGTCTATCTCCGCCGATTCCTGGTCATTTATCACGTGATGATTGTTCGCGATTTCAATTATTTCTCTGAGATATGCGTAGGTTGAGTTATTAAAATTAGCTATTTTGGTGACATTATCAAAATCTATTTTTATATTGTTTTCTAGATAATTTTTAGCTAACGTGGTAGTATTCCGGTTGAATTTAATATCGTTTTGATGTTCTTTTATTCGGGTTTTTATTTTTATTTTAGTAACGCCTATGTAATTGTATTCTTTGTTTTCATGATTTTTGAGGGGAATTTTAAAAATTGCTTATTATTATTACTTTTAAATGAATACTTGAACAATGCATGTGAGATAATTTAAAGTAAATTTATTTATTCATTTATTTCTCATAAAGGTTCATTTTTAGAAAACATTTTTTTTTTTTTTTTTTTTTAATCCAAATTACATTAATGTGTATAAGAAATTACAGAAGAAAGTTTTGTGATGCCCACAACATACTTATTCAAAAATTAAATTAGAAATTCCTTGATAATTTAACAACAGAAAATAGCTTGAAAGCAATTTATTTCCTTTCCATGTTTTACAAATACATTATATACCGTAAAATCCCGATTATAAGCCCTCCCTCGAAAATAAGCCCCCTCCCCACTTTTAGGCAATTTTTGATTTTTTGCATAATCCTGAAAATAAGCCCCCTCTATTTTTTTCATTTTGAGTAAAAAATTATTTTCTGAAATCTTATGTATATTTAATGATTTTAAATAAATGTATTCTTTTAAAATATTTTTTTACCACAAAATTTATTAACTCCGTTTTTCTTCTTCTGTTTTAACAAAATAACAATGATGTGGGAATGAGAACTATGAAATAAGTACAGATCTATATTGAAATTGTAAACCTACTCTCCAATAGATGGCAGCAGCACCAGTCTTAATTCTAGAAAATGTTCTTACAGGCTTCCTCAATATTCAATAAAATAATAATAATAATAATTGAATCTATAAGTAAACTTTTCCTTATTTACCTTTCATATACTAAAGAATAAATAGAGGTTCTTTTATTTACTTATTTAATAAAGGTTACATAAAAAAAAAAAAAAAAAAAAAAAAAAAAATTATTAGCTTTTCTTTTAATTTAATTATTTCAATTAAAAAGATTGATGTCATATTTTTGTAAAATGTTATGTTTAACAATAATATATAAAAGGAGTTTTATGCATTTAATATTCACCTAAATATATACTCTTATTAATTTATAAACTACACTAAATTGATTAATGTTTAATAACCTTTCAAGATTTACCTTGCCTTTACTTTACCAAAATCAGTCTAATTTTTTTTATTAGTCTTTCATATTAAAAATATGAAAAAATTAATTAAAATTATCAATTTAAATTAATAGTAAAATAATTTTAAATTGATAATTTAAAATATTTATTAATAAATTAGTTATTTCTGTAAGTTACATTTAGTTCTGGATTAGATAATAAATATTAGTTTTATTCTCTGGTGGTAGATGGCGCCACAACTTTTTTTTAAATGAAATTTCTAATAATCCTGATTATAAGCCCCTCCCTACTTTTTAATGGTTTTGTACTTGAGAAGTGGGGGGCTTATAATCGGGATTTTACGGTATATTAAAATAGCACCTACGAAAAACAAAACAACATTCAATTGACATGTATTTGCTAAAAGAAATATTTTACCTCAAGTAATTCCTCAATTGCATGCTGAAAAGTTCTTAGAGCACCTTCACCAATAAGTTCTGTATCAAAAACTTCAGCAACTAAAATATTTGCTCTCTCTTTCATATCACCCTCTGCAAATAAGAAATCAATTTATATATAAATGAAAATACAAAATGCAACCATGACACACACATAATATATATATACAGGGTGTCCAAGAATTATATTTACAACTTTGAAATTTAATAACTTTTGAAATAAAAAAGATATTCACATTCTGTATTCTGCAGTTATTAGTGCAACTCATAAAGTTTTTTTTTTTTTTTCTGTTTTCGTTAGCCAGTTGTAACTGAGCATGTGGACCCCACAGGAGAAAGCACAATGTGTGGTATGGTTCATTGAGAGCAAATCGGACACACAAGTTCAACGCAATTGCAGGACTAAATTTGGCAAGGCGCCACCATCCAGACCCACCATCCGTGCATGGCACACCAGCTTCATCACCACAGGCTCAGTGTTACATAAAAAAGGAGCAGGACGACCCAGCACAAGTGATGAAACTGTTGAGCGGGTTCGTGAAGCATTCCAGCGCAGTCCAAAAAAATCAGTTCGTTTGGCTGCTACACAATTAGAAATACCCAGATCAACAGTCCACAAGGTGCAAAAAAAACTTTATGAGTTGCACTAATAACTGCAGAACACAGAATGTGAATATCCTTTTTATTTTAAAAGTTATTAAATTTCAAAGTTGTAAAGATAATTCTTGGACACCCTGTATATATGTAAAAGAGGCTAAAACTTTAACTTAAGACATCAAACATTTATTATTTCTAGGGGCATAATTACATAAGGGGAGATTTAAAAGACTCAGAATTATTAAATATGTCTCAGAAGTTTCCATAACTAAGATAATCGGATGTGTATTTTCGCAAGGCTCGGAGTTACTACACTGGCGGGATCCAACAAATTTTTCTCTCGTTGCCAAAATCCGAAAAGAATCTCTATGACTAAAACTGTGTTGCCATTTGTCTAAGAGAATCTGTGATCGTACTTGTAGCATTCCAAACCACAGGAAATTACAGCAGGTGCCGTGAAAGAAGAAAAAAAAAATATGCTTGTTTAAATCAAAATGCGAACTCGGTTTTATCGGGAACATTTCACAGCTAGTTAAATCCACAGAACAGGAACATTTCACAGCGAGCCCACATAATTTGTAAAAGAGGCTAAAACTTTAACTTAAGACATCAAACATTTATTATTTCTAGGGGCGTAATTACATAAAGGAGGATTTAAAAGACTCAGAATTATTAAATATATCTCAGAAGTTTCCATAACTAAGATAATCGGATGTGTATTTTCGCATGGCTCGGAGTTACTACACAGGTGGGATCCAACAACTTTTTCTCTCGTTGCCAAAATCCGAAAAGAATCTCTCTGACTAAAACTGTGTTGCCATTTGTTCAAGAGAATCTGTGATCATCTGCCAATGATTGGGAAAGTACCAAAGGTGTGGGATAACATCACATGTTCACATATATATATGAAAATCATTCATTTATTTTTAATTTATTTATCAATTTATTTATTTAAAGGGCATATTTACATTTTTATATAATTTTATATTCAAATTAAATTAGAATATTTTCAAAAAAGAAATAGCAAAAAACCTTACATTCTAAATGAAAATTGTGAATCACTCATAAGTTTCAACTTAGATAGTCAAATTACCTTGATTTTCTTATTTATGTAGCTTGTAGTAATTATGTAGATTTACTTATATATGTAGCTTGAGTTTGTTAGCTGACTTATATCTTTACCATTACGAACAAAGCTTGCGTAATGATAATGTCATTTTCTACAGATACATTGATAACATTATAATTTTTATGTTAATAATTATACTTCATCTTCATTAAAATTTCAATATCCTTCTCACCTAACTTTAACTCATAATTTTCTTAACAATAGTTGCATTAGTTTTTTAGATTTAAAAATTAAACTTAAAGGAGATAAAATTTCTACTGATCTATATGACAAGCAACAAGATTCTTAAATTTAGTTTCATTCTTAAATTTATAAAAAAAAATAAAATAAATAAATAAATAAAAAAGGACGCAAAGGATTACTGCAATTACAGGATACATCTGTTTTTTTTTTCTGATAGTTTCAACTCTTCATACTTAAATTTTGTTATTATTAAGTTTAATTTTTCACACTTAAAATTTCATTCCATGCGTAATGAAATTTGATGGTTTAATCACTTTAATTGAACAAATTATCTAGTTTAAATTTAATATTTAAAAAAAAGAAAAAAAAAGATTGTAAAAGAAAAATTAAAAAATTTAATTCACCAATACTCAAAATGATTTAATCATAACATGTGGCCATTTTGATGAGATTGCTTAAGACTAAACAATAAAATAAAAACAAAAGTAAACTTCGACTGTTAAATCATAAATTTTCTTTAATTACTAAGTTGTAAATCAATTATTTCCCGTTAGATGGTGCTAGCACACATTACGTTGAAATTTTAAAAAATAAACTGTACATTAAATATTGCGATTAAATATTGTTATTAAAAATCCTTTTTGAATGAATTAATGTTATGAGCTTTAATAAATTAATGATAATCATTTAATGCATTCATTAAGTAGCACCTAAATCAATTAATTGTTACTTTACTATTTAACATTTCCTTATTACTATTGTTCGAATGGCAACCTATTAATTTTTACTATCTCAGTTTGGTTTCGTATGACATGTGGATTTATTAAAAATGCTTATTCCTTGTTTCAATGATGGTTTGTGTTGGTGATTTATCTAATTGCTTTTTCATTTAGTTTTGTTGCAAGATAGATGAACTGTATTTTTGGCACGAATTAGCTATATAGTTTTCCGAAATCTTGCACACCCTGCTGATAGAAATGCAAGTTTCCTGACCAATGAACATTTCTATTTTACAGCATTTAATATTCCAATTCTCAATTCAAGAATTCCTTTTTTATATGATCTCTGATATTTTTTATCCTTTTTCCATTTCCGTTTACCTTTTTCATAATGCTGATAGTTTCAATAACTTTAATGGTTTTTGCAAACATTCCTCTCATCGTTAGGCTTATGTGTTATGGTTGTGGCATTTCACTTCTGAGTAAGTAATTTAACATGATTTACTATTCACTGGTATTGATATTAAATTATAAAAAATCTGTGATAACAATTATAATTAAAATACAATTTCTTTTAATTTTGTAATGTTGGTATTTTTATTTAATTTTGTAATGTTGGTATTTTCATTTATCTTTTGATTGCTGAGTGTTATAATGGTATTAAATTATCTAATACATATATATATTTAACTAATTTAAATTCATCAAAAAAGCTCTAATCCATAAAATTTTCAAAATTCATCTGAAGACACATTTCATAATACTAAATTACAGTGGCGTAGCGTGACATTTGAATCTGGGCATGCTCTGAAGCCACCTATAGAAAGAACACCACTCATCAAGGCGATATCATTTCATCAAATTTAAGTGCAGATTTTTCCAGTTTCTTGGTTGGTTGATTGTAGGATTCAAGTTCGATTGACTGCACATTGGTCTTAGAACTATAGATAAAACACCGTCTGTGGGGGGGTTTTCTAAGGGGTCCTAGCCCGTATTTACGTGAGTTTCGAAGAAAACCATGGAAATCTCTGAACGGCTAGATCGATGAGCGCGACCTAAGATAAAACCCAACACTTCCCATCTACAAACTTTGAGCGCAGAACTGCTCAGCTGCTGGTGGGCCTCCATTTTCTCAGAATAGTGTAGAAAATTTTATATACAAATTTTGTCGCTTTAAATTCAAATCATATATCTAAAGGATTCTTATATTAACTTATTGACGGTTGTTTCGTTCGATTCACTGATCGTTGTATTTAAATGAATTTTCAAAGAAATTTAATCACAATTTTTTATATCACTTTAGAAACAAAAACTAAAAAAGAAAAGGAAAGAAAGAAAGGAAAAGGGTGATTGAATTATTGATTTATTTTATTGAATAATAACATTGTATATTTCAATTTTTTAGTATTGTGCTTTTAGTATTATGTATTTAACCAGTAAAATAAAAATGCATAGCCTAATATTTTGTATTTAAATATTTTATAGAAAAATATAACTTTTTTTTTTTTTTTTTTCCTTTTTTTAATGAATGCTGATATTGCAAGTTTATAAGAAAAAGCAATAATTCTGAATGTTAAACAAGCTTGAATTGCATCTGAAATTCTTATAATTACCATGAGACAAGAAAAATATTAATGCTTTCTGGACATGTATAAATTGCAATAAATTTAATATTTGCTCATACAGATTTTTTAAAAATTTATATGTCTAAGCAGTAGGGCCCACCGCGGCCAAGCGGCTCTACGCTCAAAGCTGGTAGATGTGAATTGCCAGATTCAATCCCAGGGCGCGCTCGTCAGCCTAGACATTCAGAGTTTTTCGTGGTTTTCTCCAAAACTTGCATAAATATGGGCTAGGAAACCTTTAGAAAGACCCCCCCCCACGGGGGGCACTCCCCCTTAGGCCTAAGACCCTAGAGAAGTCAATCAGCCTTACTCCCAAAACACCAAAAGTCCAAGCTATAAACAGGTACAAATATTTATACAATCAGTAATAATAATAAATAGATAAAAATTTATTAATAAATGATAAGTGTAGTAAATACAGATTATAAATATAATTATTTTCAAATTCATATTAATTTACTGCCCACATATATTATGTTTTACTTAAAGAAAAAGAAAAAAATCCTGTATTCCTATGTTTTCATGGCTTATGTGAAAATTCATAAGTAACTTTGGAATTTTAGAATTTCATAAATATTAATATAAATAAACATACAAAATATGTCTATGCATACTTCGTATATATTTTTAGTTATAAACCAGTTAATTTACCTAATTTTTTATAAATTGTCTACAAATTGTTTTAAGATTTGTTAATTTGTAAACAGCATAATATTTAGATAGTCACTTGTATATGGCAAATATTACTAAATCCCATTTCTAACCAGATTCTAGCTCATTTATAGATTTTGAATTTTTACAATACAGGTTTTTGACGGTAGAAGTTTCTGATGGGTTTTTGACGGTTTAAACCATTGTCATGTCAAAAACCCAACCCTGGACTTTTGCCAAATATCTAGAAAAATACTTGATAAATTTTCCTGACACTTTGGGCATATAAAGTATGTGTAGTAACTCATATATTTTGATAAAAGTTATGTCTCAAGAACAAAAAAGGGCCCAGTAATAAATTTTAAAAAAGCAATATATTGGGATCACCCTATAAAAAATAATGCATAAAATACATTCATTGCAGCTGTAGTATGTGACAGGTTTTTTATAACAATTATTCACATAAATTTGTTGAAGAATGAGAATTTTTTATTCATTAGAGTTACTATGAATTAATATGATAAAAACAAATGAAATTTTAATTGAGAAAAATAAATAGAAAAAGAATAATAATAAAGTTTTGGCTAATAATGCATTTTAGTTGGCAACAAGTTTTTTCTGATAATGTTAATTCTATGGGATATATGATACATTCACATTTCACATATATCTCATGAGAAAAATCTAAAACTGGAATTTCTATGTCATGTGTTTTCTTCCTAAAATTTATCTTCTTTTACCCATCTTTACAAGTTTTTATTTATTTATTTATACATATCTTTAAATGGTAAATTTCTTTGTAAAACTTTATCACTTAAAAACTATACATTTTTTAGAAAATAATCAGAAGTGGCAATCACACTACTTTCTCTTACCCTATATTACTGTAGACATATTAGTACAGTTTAAGGTGTAACATATGAAGTATATCTCTAAACATATCTAATACATTTTAACCCTTTGATCCTTTAACTTTATAGCCTATGAAAAGGCCTTTATAGTCTATGAAAAAAATGTCTAAGGGGGTACATAAAGTTGAATGTTAAAAATAAAGTTTAATTCTAAAATTTTTAACAAACTGTAGAATTTCAATGAGTGTTTGAACCCTCAATCCCTCTCCCCCCCCCCTCCCCCCACTAGCTATAACCAAGACATTTGAAAAGAACAAGATTTAAATGTTTTCTTCACTGGCTAGTTTTTATTTGTACTAAAATAATGCTTATTTCAAATTGAGATTTAAATGTAACTGTGTACATGATTATAATACTTATGGCTTATTACTTAATTTAAGACCTTCAAACTTGAAAAGGTTAAAAATTCAAAATAATATAATTTAAAATTTGGTGCATAGTGGAAAAAAGAACAATTTAGTAACCAGATATATCCATCAGCAGCGGTCAGATGGCTAAATAAGAGTTTAAAACAGGTTTATTTGACAAAAGTTTCTATGTGAGGGAGGAGGCTAGTGCCCCTCAACCCCCTATTTTAAATATTGCAGTCTTAAAATATTTAATGCTTTTACTAAATTTTATTTCAGATTATTCAGAGAATTGCTGTCCAAACTATTATCTGAAACTTATTATATTAATTCTGAATAGCTCTGTATATTATCCAGAAATTATATACGTACCAAACAATGTACTTAAACTTAGCATAGCCTAAAGAAAAAACAAGTAATATAAAAGAAAATTTTTTAAAGTCAATTCCTACTTACAAACACTATCGAAAAAGTTTTTTTTTATAATTTTGAATTAGGAAATAAGAAGTGCACATGCAAAATGAAATAAAAATAATTATAAGATAAAAAAACTTTTTATATACCATGTTTTAAATTTTCTGATGAATCATTGAGCTCTTATCAATGTGCATAAAATTTTTAAAGTGATAATGATGTCAATTTTTGTGAAATGCATAATTTAACTTTTTATAATTTTTTAATGTTCACGTTTAATTAAACGTATTTATATTTATCTCAAAAGAAAATTAACTCGTAAATTTTTTTTTGGCAACAATTAAATTATAGCTAATATTTTAATGGCTATTTTAACGCTACTAGGATGTTATTATTTTCATATTTTAATTAATTACAAGAAAACTAATAAAAAATTTGAAAATCGGACTTCAAAGTATTGTGTTGTCACCGTGCTCTGGGCAATCCTGAAAGTTTCAAATTTCTAGCTAGTTCAGAAGTTAGTTAAAAGTCGATTGCAAGATTTGTACAAGATATATATAGGGAGAGTGTGAACTAATAGTAGGAATTGAAAAAAAAAAAAAAACATGAAATGCACTTTGACTCATTTTAAAACATAGCACTAACCTATTGAAATTCTTTTATGTGACCTGGTACACAAAGGATAAATATTTCCATACCATATTTTATGCTAACCATGCTTTTGTCCATACAAACAATGTATGTTAAGCTTAATGCAATTTGAATATGTTAAATAGTATCTAACAAAAATTTCACCCACAGACATAATTTATTTGAATGTTTCTGTATATATTAATCTACAAAAAAGACAGACTTAAAATGTACAAAAAAGCCAAGCTCAAAGAAAGAAAATTGATTAAAGTTGTGTCTAAAAAGGGTGTGATATCAAATTCCCAAGCTTACATTCAAATACTTATTTAATATTCCCTTTTAACTAAATTTTCACATGTGAATCAAGTGCCTTATGATATGTTGATAGAAATCCTTCTTTCCTGTACTAAATACATCATAGCGTGTTTCTGAAAAATATTATTATTTTTATTTATGTATGATGGGCTTGGCGGCCATCTTTCAAAGTTTTACGTTAGTTTGAATTCTATAAATCTCATCAATTATAGGATGAGTTGGTTGATTGGTTGGTTAATTGAGTTTTATATCGCACTAGTGCTGCGCAAGGAGAAATAATTATAGGATGGGAGGATGGGAGTGCGCCAAACTTAACACTGTTAAAACTTAATTTGATTCAAGTTGTGTGCTTAACGGGGCTTTTGCGATGTTTTTAATGCATTTTTTTTTTTTCTTTTTTAATCTGAATATTTCAACCCCTGTTGAATGGAATAACCATATTATTTTTACGAGATATTTATTCCAAGAAGCTAAATTCAAATTGGGTAAATATAACGGGGGGTGGAAGCTTCTATGCTCCCCCCTCTCCTTCATGTTTTTACGTTAATTTAAATTTTTATATTCTTTATTCCCGGCATTTATAGGATGGAAGTGCACTTAATACTAAATAATTATAAGAAATCATGTTATCGAAATATTTCCGTCTCTGTTGAATGGAATAGGAAAATTAATTTTATATGAGATATATTTTAAGAAACTTCTTTTAAATTGTGTGAATGTTTATTCATTACTTGAAAGATGGCCGCCAAGCCCATCATACATAAATAAAAATAATAATATTTTTCAGAAACACGCTATGATGTATTTAGTACAGGAAAGAAGGATTTCTATCAACATATCATAAGGCACTTGATTCACATGTGAAAATTTAGTTAAAAGGGAATATTAAATAAGTATTTGAATGTAAGCTTGGGAATTTGATATCACACCCTTTTTAGACACAACTTTAATCAATTTTCTTTCTTTGAGCTTGGCTTTTTTGTACATTTTAAGTGTGTCTTTTTTGTAGATATCATTTATTTTTTTTAAATAGTTTTTATATTTACTGGAATTAACCTGATACTTTACATCAGATATGTCCTGGATTTCAACTCAGCTTTCGTGCGATGTTGTTCTTTGCGTTAAACTTTCCATAATTCTGGTTGCTAGACATTATCCATGGGTTTTCTATGCAGACTAGTATGTCGTGTCCATCACAAAACTTTCTTCTACATTTTCCTATACATATTAACGCAGCACAAATTATTTATTATTTTTTTCATTATGAATGCTGAATATTATCAACTCAGAGAGGTATTGTTGCACAAAATGTCCAACGGAAGTAAATTTTCACCATGCAGATGGCATCCTTTCAGTTCTAAAAAAAAATTGTAGTATATGAGCTCCACTTATGGGCCGATAGGCATCGAGATTGAATCAGCATGTCTCATAATGGCCTTTTCACATATTAAGTTGTGTTTCATTATATGCAACAGAACCTTTCCTTAAATTGCGAAAATCGCTGTATAGCAGCGCCACATGTTGAGATATTGGTACAAAAGTTGATAAGCACTATAATTTGTAACAATGTAAATTTATTTGTAAATTTATGCAATTCCATGTATTAGTTACTCAGATATAGCCTTCTCTGAAATTGCGGCAATCACTGTATAGCAGCACCATGTTGAGCAATTGACACCAAATATTGATAAACGCTATTATACATCAAGGTTCAATTGCATATAAATTTATATGTAATTCTGAGCAGTAGCTCCTGATATCTAGTTGGAACAAAACTTTCGCCACACACATAGAAAACACACACATGAAAATAGAAATTTTCTAAAAATAGTCAAATTGTTTTCAGGAGCTCTTACAACGTGTAAATCCATTAAAAACCGAAAGTCGAAATTGATTTCAATAAAATGACAAGCGAAGCGGGCAAAGCCTGCTAGTATACTATATAGAAGGAAGTAGAAATCTTTATGCATCATAATTATCATTGCCAGATTGAATTGAAGGATATTAAAATTGGATACTATATCGTGTACTGACTTTCTTATTCTAAGGTATGAAAAATATTAAAAAATCAGCAATTCAAGCTATAGATTTGAAACAAATGTTATTCAAAAATGTATTCATTTCTATTTTCAGGGATATAAAATTTAAAATTGTACAAAATAATAAAAGCAAAGATTCTTTGGTTAAAAAAATAACTTATAAAAAGAAAAAGCAGCTCAATTTGAAATTAATATTTTTCGGGTAAACTGAGATGAAGCAATTTCATATTTGGCGATTTATGTCTCTTTGGCGATATTTAACAGTTTTTCAGCAATTAAGATAGGAAATTTTGATTTTTAAAAGCTAAATTTTATAAAAGTTCCTAGATTAAGAAATTGTCTATCTGAAAAACCAGTTTTCAAAGAATTTTGCACATTTATGAATTCTCTAGCTTGTTTTTAAAAAAAATTCTTGAAGAAGAAATATTTTCAAAAAGTTGTCAAAACATCTAATTTTACGCTAAATTGAAAATGCTCCCATTTTTTTACTTATAAACTTAGAAAGTTCGGTTTTATCTCAAATTAAAGATCTCGTTGATACGAATATTTTACTTTTTGTTTCATTTTACTGTGATATTTGGTTCGTCCAATATTTAAAACTTTACGAAAAAAAAATTTGCCGATTTAACATGAGAAAGTTGGTTTCTGTATAATAAGCATTTAACGATCTTGGGTTATTTCTGTCGATTTTATTATTGGCGCGTTCTGCTTTGTGTTAGTGGTAGTTTGTTTGTTTTGCTTTTCTCTGAGCTTGGCTTGGCAAAATGACCCTTTCTGCTTGATACGTGAACCATTTATCTGATTTCAATAAAAAGTTTTAAGTATCTTTTCCATATAAAACAAAATTTAGAATGTTGAGTTTGGACATCCTGCTATTTGTTCTTGAATTATGCTGATAAGATATTCACAGAGCCTGACTAAGGCAGGGGCAGTTGCCCCGGGCCCCCACATCAGAGGGGGTCCCCAAATCGAATAGAAAATTTATTTTACGTTTCCTTCTTTGATGAACTTTTTAAAAATAAAATATCAGTACAGTGTAAAATCCGGCTTAATTGAGCCATCGTAATTGTGAAAATTTAGCTGAATTCCACCCTAATGTCAGCAAGGATATGAATTTTTTGCAGCTAGACGAAAAAGTTAACAATCAGAAATAAAATGGATAGAATGATATTTCGTCTGACCATTAGAAAAGGGGGGGGGGACTTTACAGCTATTTTAGGTTCTAGTCAATTTTCTTGTTATATATCTATAATGAGGTGAAAAATTTAAATACCTCCATAAAGTTTGGTTCTTCATTACTGAAGTAGTGAAGCAAAGGGGGGCCCCGAAAGAAGTTTTTGTCCCGGGCCCCGATCAGGGTAAGTCGGGCCCTGGATATTCACAGACAGACCAACTGCTAAAAACCCGATTTTTGGATTCATGGGACCTCTCTCAGAGAAAAATCATAAAGTATTATATAAATAACATGAATAAATACATACCATATATTAATAAATAACTAATTAATATAATAAATAACCTTCTCCAACTTTCATTCTTGTGGAACGCTTTAAAATAATCTTTATTTTGTCCTCAAATCCATTTTCTTTTATAACTTCTTCTGCACATTTTGCAACAGGACGAAAACACTAAAAACATAAATATTTATAACTAAAAATAAAAACTGTTTATAGATACAGGATTTTTAAAATATTTCTTTGGAATCTTACACTTTTTTAAATATTTTAAAACAAGAAAAAAATAAGCCTGTTTCAAATATTTTAACTTTGTTTTATTATTATTATTAACCTTCAGTTACCACACTGGGTTAGCATAGCTCAAGAAACTTTGATCGGCAATAACTTTTGTTCTAATTATCTAATTTTGTTGTTATTGTTGTTTTACTTTGAAATTATTGGGTAGAAACTCAGAAATCCAAATATAATATGCAAAAGCTTTGAAAACTTTTGAACCAATCAGTATTGCACTGTAAATGAAATTGTTATTTTCTAAATTACATAAAAAGCTATATTAAAACATTAAAAACCTTTTTGAATTTCCCGCACGAGCGCTTTCAGCCGCTAAAACCACAGCCTTCTTCAGGTGCATCTCGGTGAAATGGATCGTCAGGCGGTCTTGTCATTTGTCTACAAAACTTGCCATTTGTCGTGCGGACTTGTCATTTGAAGACAAATGACAAGATCGCCCAACGATCCAGTGCACCGAGATGCACCTGATGAAGGCTGCGGTTTTAGCAGCTGAAAGCGCTTGTGCGGGAAATTTAAAAAGGTTTTTAATGTTTTGATATAGTTTTAGAATTTACCTTTTATCTAATTTTAAATACATAAAAAGCTTTTTTTTCTGAATTAATTGTTTATATGAAAAAAATGAGAATAAAATAAAATCCCTTGATCATTGAATACTTCAATACACGTGGTTAAAAAGGGCAGTATAAACTCTTTTTTTTTTTTTTGGGGGGGGGGGGGGGGGGAGGGGGGGTGATTAAAGTTAGAAGCTTTTCAGTACTAGTGTAACTACTTAAAAAAAAATTCTTAACTGTTATTAAAAAAAGAAAAATTCATGTAATGTTGTAAATAGACTGGGATTGATCAAGAAACATTAAAATACATAATGGAAATAAAAATAACTTTATTTGTCAAACTTTATACAAAATTTTTTGAACATGCATTGATTGCGACCATATTACTCCGAAGCACTCACGTTGACGTTGACAAATTTTCTCAACATCTTTATGGTAAATATTACATTTAAATTATTATTAGACAACATAGAATCTTTGTAGATTATTTTTATACTGAAATCAAACTTTTTATTTACTTTGCTATTTTGTGTTCTTCACTTTTTTGTGGCGATTGTATTCCACATATAGTTAACATAACCTGTAGGTGAAATTCTGACAAACGTAATCTGTATAATTTGCACAAACTGATGTAGGGCATCATTTCCTAGGTTTATAGAGGAAGGATGAATGTTTCCCCCTCAACACTCCAAACCTCCTCTCTCTCACTGTTTGAAAATACTGCATTGCAAACAACTTGCTCGGGTTAATATAACCCAGTGTGGGAACTGAAGATTAAAATCATATAAATATTATCATAATGTTTGTTTCAGTTTTTGTAAAATTTTAAAATTAATAGTCCTAATTAATTACAAAAAAAAAAAAAAAAAAAAAAAAAATGTAGCCTTTTTTTTTTTTTTTTAACTGTAAGATAATATTTAAATTCTAAATAAAATTAACATATAATGTGCATTAAAATGCTCCCAAAACTGCATAATATAGAACGAATTAATTATATAGAAATCTGAAAAAAGCAAAAAATGTACGAAGTTTCCAATTAATCAATAAAAACAATAAAAATATTTAATTATCCTAAGATAATAATTCTTTCTATAGAATATAGTTTGGGAAACACAATACAATTGTATGTTAATATGTATATTCTAAATCATTAAGGGCCCGCTTCACTCACCGCCGCCGAAAGCCAAAGCTAATGTTATTCTATATGGGAAGTTTTTCTTTAGAAATGACTTATTAACTAATACATATTTTTAAATTCTGTTTTCACATTCTGAAAATTCCCAGCTGTTAAATTGACGGACCTTTTTTAAAAATTATTTTTTTATTTTTTTATATTTTATTTTGAAGCTGCAAAATACGAATTTTCAATATGTGAAATTTTTTCATTTTGCAATTTCAAAATAAAATATTAAAAAATTAAAAAAATACACTTTTAAAAAAGATCCATGAGTTTAACAGTTGGGAATTTTCTGAATGTTAAAACAGAATTTAAAAATATGTATTAGTTAATAAGTTATTTGTAAAGAAAATTTCCCCATAGAATAACATTGGCTCGGGCATCGGGCGACGGTAAGTGAAGAGGGCCGTTAAGTTATCTTGTGGAACATTAAATAATATTGAATTTTTTTTTTTTTTTACATTAATTTTATGATTTTCCAAAAATTGAAACAAGCCTTAAACATCAGACAGATTTCCGCGTCATTTTAATAAGAACTAAAAAATCTTTGATTAAACTGAATCAGACTCATTTTTCGCACATGCAATAATATTTTAAAAAGTATGAGACCCTTTAAATATTTTTCAAATTTTAATATTATATTTATAAAAAAAAAATACCAATTTGGGTGTTTAAATTATGCAAAATATTTATAAACTTTTTCATTTTATTCAATATTTATTTTATGTGACTTAAATATTACATCAATTTCTGCTGCACTCCTGACTACTCTGTTCACCTGACAGATCGTTGTGGCTTTATTTATACCACTGTTGTGAGTTTTTTGCAATTTATTCATAATTCTTTATTTATTATTTTTCAACACCAGTTCTCCTGTGCATTTTTATTATTTGCAGATACCCAATTAATTATGGAATATAAATATAAATTATGAGAAACAATTGAACAAATAAATAAAACAAGCTATAATACAGCAAAACTTGCTAAAACAATATCCGATACAATGATACATCCCTGTATAGCAATATCTTTCAGTCAAGGTAAAATTCTGTACAATATAATATTAATCTCCACTTGATATAACAGTATTCTCTATAACAATAAGCCTCTATAAATTGATATTTTAAAAGTGGTCATTATTTCTTATCCCTCTGCAACAATATTTCAGTTCTCAAAAAAAAAAAAAAAAAAAAAAAAGAACACATTTTAATTTTTGACATATTAAGCTTTTTACTTTTTATGACAAGTGCATACATTTTTATTAATACCATGGAATATTGATCTTCACACTTCTTTCTCACAATTTGTGAAGAATGCATTACTAGCTATTGCCCAGTTTACACCTGTTGTTTATTGAAATAAATATAAGATAAATCAAGAAAAATGTATAAACAAAATTTTCAGTTTTGATATATACAGGGCGATCGGAAATTGTCTGGCTGAACTTCAATCCTTTAAATTTTAGCCAGAGAGGACAAATATAAAAGTATTCTCAGTATAATGCATGTCTGGAAATACTTCATGATGTTGGTAGAGGATGCTGTGTAGGGCAGTCAAAACAAGCCAGCAATTTGAGAAGCTGTTATTTCCCATTGTGATTTTATACTGCATGCAATACTTTGCGAATACTGAACTACAGTACAAAGCTGAAAATCCGGACTCCAAAAATCCAGAATTGCCAAAAATCCGGAAAATTTCAGCCGCGTTAATCATCATCATCAACAGCTTTTTTTTTTTTTTTTAAGTATAAATATATCGAAAAAAAAAAAGAAACGGAAATGTGTTTTATTTCTTATTAATCTTCAAAACCGGCATTTGCAAAGTCTGGAAGAGGAAGGGAATGAAAATTATAATAATAGTAACAATTCTCAAACAATCATCTAATTGAGAGCTAAATTCTATATTCTATTTCAATTATGCCACAACTTTTAATTGAAAAAATCTAAAATAATGTTAAAAAAAAAAAAAAAATCACACATGTTTTTCTTATTTAATTTCTTTTATTGTAACTTGTAATAATTTCTGTATGCAAATATTTCATTAAATCTTTTGTTTTTCAAATTTAATTTATAATCTTATTTATTTTTATTTATTATTATAGTTGATAAAAAGAATATTACAGAATATGTTTAAAAATCATAATATATTATTTTTCTACTAGAATTTGCATATTATCCAAGTACTTAACCCAAAACATTAAATTTTTTAGGCATGACCAAAAATACGGAATCGCCACGGTCCCGACGATTCCGGATTTTCGGCTTTATACTGTAGCAGGTACACATCTGACATAAAAATATAAATTAATACCACATTGCCGGTTTGTTTCGACTACCCTACATGGTGCCCTCTACCACCTTTCAGTGACGTTTCCAGACATGCATTGCATTGTGAAATCTTCCTATATTTATCCCCTCTAACCCCTTTTAAAGTTTGGCCAGACATTTTCTGATCACTCTTATATATATATATATATACATACAATTCTTTAAATTTTATTACTTCACATGCGATAATACTATCAGCTCCACAACGAGCAGCCATCATAGAAAGCAGACCAGTCCCTGTACCAATATCTAAAACTTTAGCTGGTCGACCTTGCTCTTTCATACTCTGGATACCTTTTTTAATGGCAACATAATATTTTTCATTCTATAAAAAGAAAATATATGTATAAAAGAATAAATCTGAAATTTGCTAAATCAATAGTTGGTACAATCAAGTTACTTCAAAAATAAATAAATAAATATAATAATAATGAATGAGATTTCAAAATAATATAAAAAATTTTATTATGAGACATAAAAGTAATACATTACAATTAAACAGATTTCAAATAGACGTTTCGAAATCCATCTGAATTTCCCCATCAGTATATAAGTGCAACATTTTGCATTCTATTGTAACTTATTTTTAAATGTAGTGTATTATTTTAATGTCTCATAATAAAAAGTTTTTATTTTATTTAGTTAATAATTGGACAGTATAGTGTTTGAATATGTCAGAGATTTGAAAAAAAATAATCTATATCTATATATATAAAATCGTTTGTCCTAAGTGAGTGATTCATCATCGCCCAGCCCAAACCCCTTTACCTAGAAGCATGAAATTTTGTGACAATGTTCCTTCTATTATATAGACATCCACTAAGAAGCGACTTTACAACCTTCCCCCCCCCCCCCCCCCCCGCGCCTCCTCCCATCTCAAACAAAAAAAACAGATATCTGTAAAATTTTTGTTTTAAAATATAGCTAACACAAATATCTAAAAACTAATTTCTGGAATTTAAGAAAATTGGTTCCTCAGAGGGGGAAGGGAGCAAAACGGGATTTCACATAATTCTATATATCTCAAACAAAAAAACAGATATACATGAAATTTTTGCTCTAAAATATAGCTAATACAAATACCTAAAAACCAATTTCTGGAATTTTAGAAATTCAGCACCTAAAGAGGGCAGGGGGTAAAATGTGATTTCAAATAATCCTGTATATCGAAAAAAAAAAAAAAAGATATATGTGAGATTTCTGTTCTAAAATATAGCTCATACAAATATCTAAAAACCAATTTGGGGGGGGGGGGGGGGGGGGGGGTTGACTATAGGGGAAAAAATAGAAATTCAGTTAGACCATTCAAAATTGGTACAGATAAGTTTTAGATGACTGCAAGTCAAATGAGGATATTTTCGAAAGTGTAAAGTTATTAGGAGGGGTGGGAAGGGGGACAGCTGGGTAAAAAAATAAAAATAGAGTTAGATTGTTCAAAATTGGTACATAGAGGTTCTTGATACCTACAAATCAGTTGCGGATATTTTCAAATTTGTAAAATTTTTAGGGCAGCCGGGAAGGGAGAGGGTGAAGGCACAAAACAATAGAAATAGAGTCAGACCGTTCAAAAGTGGCACGTAGAGATTTTTGGGACCTACAAATCGAATGCAGATATTTTCAAAAGGAAAAAATTATTAGGATAGATGGGAAGGGGGAACGAAGGGGCAAAAATATAGAGATAAGAGTTAGAGCATTAAAAATTAATATTATTAGGTTTTAAGGCCCGATAAATCGATTGCGGGTATTTTCGAAAGTGTAGAATTATTACGAGGGGCAGGTAGCAAAAATAAAGAAATTCAGATGGAACATTGGAAATTGGTATTATTATGTTTAAAAGCCCAAGAAAATGACTGCGGATATTTTTGAAAGTGTAAAATAATTAGGAGGGGCAGGAACGGTGGGCAAAGGAACATGTTGTGCATGTGTGCATATGCTGCCGCAGGCAGTGGGGGCCTAGATCAATTACTCCACCAATGAGAGAAGAGTTTTTTTTGTATTTTATATTTATGTTTTTTCCTTACGATAATATAGTGATTCATTAAGAGTGCTGAACATAAATGCGCAAGTGCAACGCACAATGGCCTGCACTCCCGAAGGCAGTGGGGACTCAGTGTGACATTTTTTACTGATCAGAATTTTTTTTTTTTCTCTTTTTTTTTACATGATAAAAATTAATGCAATTTTGAGAATTCATTAATTATAGTGATTCATTTCAAAATAGTGACCAGCGAAGGGAGCGTAACCAGCTAGTATACACATATACAAAATTGAGCAAAAATTACTAATGGTAGAAATCTAAATTTTGTTAAATGGATGAAATCTTGGTTCATTAGCAAACATTAATCAAAGAAACACATTTTTTTTTCCTCTCTCATTCTCTTTGCTAATTTCACGTTAACAATAAACTTTTGTAATGTATCCAAATTTTCAGATTATCGACAAAATTTCCCATTTTTCTCAATTTGTGATTTTTTTTTTTTTTTTTTTTTTTTTTTTGGGGGGGGGGGGGGGGTCTAAGTTGGTCAAATGGATTATTATTTATTTACTTTATATTTTTAAAAACTTGTCATAAAATATGGTAAAAGTTGTCATTTTTAAGGGGATACTTCCCCTACTTTGAGTGGCTGTCTAACCCCATGTATTCTATGGAAAAATTTGTTTTGTAAATTAGGTAATCATTAACTTTATGTATTTCTTTCTTTCTTTTTTTTTTTTTTTTTTTATTCCATTTTCACATTTAGAAAATGTCAACCATTAAAATGCTTCTCGTTTATTAAAAAATGAATTTTTAATATTTTATTTTGAAAGTATGAAGTGCAAAATAAAGCTCTTTGTTATACTTTGCTTTTTACAGCTTTAAAACAAAATATTAAAATTAAAAAATTTAATTTTTCAAACACAGGAAATATTTACAAGTTTGTAAATTTTCTAAATATGAAAACAGAATTAAAAAAAATACGTTAGGTATTGATTTATTTATAAAACAAATTCTTCGGTAGAATAACATAGGATTAAACTGCTGGTCAAATTAAGTGAAGTGGGTAGGTAATTTAGGTAATGTCTATCAACTCCCTTAAGGGAATGGTAGACATTATTAAATGCTTTTGTAAATTACTGTCCTAGAGTTATTAAATTTTGCATAATTTTGTTTCAAATTTTTAAAAATGCCCCACATTAGCTTTTTAACTTTTCCTTTGATTTCACATCATTATAGTTTAACAACATAATATAAACAGAACTGGGTATTACTTTGCAGATTCATAGATTTTTTCTTTTTTATTATTATGCTTGTATATAAAAAATTTACAAGGAATTTCAACATTTAAAGCAGACCTGCCGACCTCCTAAACAGGGCCTGATTACCCAAAAGGCTCGGAAAGCACAAGCTTCCCCTCTAAAATTGAAGAGGGGCCCCCAAAATGACTAAAAACAGGGTCTTGAATTTTCTGTTTTATATTTTCATACTGAGATTGAATTTTTCTGAGAAAATTCGCCTAAAGCAAGATAAAATACTCACTATTTCGGGAAAAATCTATTATTTAACCTCAAAAATCTGAATGTTCTTAATTAATAAGTTATACGTAGTGTTGACTCTAGGGCGATTTAGCAGGGCGCAGCGCCCGGCGGCCCTTTACTAACACATTTTTGCGCCCCGCGGCCCTTATTAACTTATTTCTAGTGCCCCCTTATTTTTATTTTTCACAGAGTTGCCAACTGCTCCGATTTCTGCGGCGTTTCTCCGAAAAAATTTAAAAACTCCGTAAGTTATTTTTTATGCTCCGCAAATTCAGTCTTGATCATCTAGCATCTAGCTAAATATATTTTATTAAATTCATAAAACTGAATAGTGGCAGACACTGAAAAAAAAAATATACATATATACTATTCTTTTTTCTTTCTTTCTTTCTTTTTGCCTTGCACACATCTAGACAGAAATCGCGATCCAATCCTTATCAACTTTTGATTTTGCATTTTCAACAGCTGCCGCATAAAACATTTTTTGAATTTTATTTTTTATCTATGAAAGCGCTTCAACGCCTCTTGAAAATCACAAAATAACAAAACTAACTTTTACAATCTAGCTGAAGAACCAGCTTCATTTAGTGTTGACTCTAGGCCGATTTAGCAGGGCGCAGCGCCCGGCTGCCCATTACTAACAAATGTTTGCGCCCCGCGGCCCTTACTAACTTATTTCTAGCGCCCGGCGGCCGTTACTAACTCATTTTTAGCGCCCGGCGGCCGAACTCTTTTCACAGGGTTCCCAACTGCTCCGATTTCTGCGAAGTTTCTCCGAAAAAATTTAAAAACTCCGCGAGTTATTTTTTATACTCCGCAAATTCAGCCTTGACCACCTAGCTAAATATATTTTATTGAATACATAAAACTGAATAGTGGCAGACACTGGGAAAGAAAAAAAAAAAAACTACTATTCTTTTTTCTTTTCTTTTTTGCCTTGCACACATATCGCGATCCAATCCTTATCAACTTTTGATTTTGCATTTCCAACAGTTGCCGCATAAACAGAATTCTTTTAATTTTATTTTTTGTCTATGAAAGCCCTTCAACTCCTTTTGAAAAAAAAAAATAAATTAACACAAAAAATAACCAAACTAACTTTTGCAATCTAGCTGAAGAACCAGATGCTTCATCGTACAATACTCATAAATAAATAGTAAAGAAAAAAAAAAAACATTCTAGTGCTAGGCATTGTGTAATCGAAATATTGCTGACTCAGAACGGAACCAAGTATTTGTTTACATTAGCTGAGAGTGTGCTTAATTAAAACCGCAAGTTTAAAGGGGGGAAGAAAGAAACGGAATGCCATGATTGATTATCTTCATGGGTTATCTTAATGCTTAATAAGTCGCTTAAAAATAATACTTTCTAACAAAAAAAAATTGTTTATTTTAATTATTTATTGATAAAAATAATGGATTCAAAGTTACTGAACTTTAAGTACGATTGACAACGCAAGGAATCTAAGACCAGGAAGAGCTATCTTCCGTGGGAGACTTTCTAAAGTGTCTTAGGCCGTAATCACGCGAGTTTTGGAGAAAACAGTATTTAGTCAGACTTTAACGGAGGAATTGTCCTCTGTAATAGGAAACTTTCTTAAGTGTTTTAATATACAAGTTTCTGAGAAAATCATGGAAAATTTCAAACTTTATCGTACCAAGTATCTACCTTTGGAGAAAGAAAAAGAATATTTTCTGTGCTTTTTGTTGGGATAACTGAATACGTGATAACTTAGTTTTTATAGTGCGTGGGTGATTCTAAGAAATTTTCATATCTGAAAATGGGACTTTTCACAAAAATCGTCGGATTTAAAATGGATTCGTCACAAAAATAGCACAAGAAAATTGCGTATTTTATAAATCAGCCGCAAAAAATGACATTTCAGTAATTAAAAAAAAAGCTGATTTATGACTAAATAATTACACATTTTTAGAAAAATAACATCTATTTTAGCAATTAGTTTACGATTACGTAATTTTAAAAATTACTTGTAAAATAATTCCGTATTTCTATAAAAAGCCACAAAATTATACGTATAATGCAAATCATGATTGAAAAAAGCAAGAAATTCATCGATTAGCATCAAAAGCCTTTTTATGCAATTAATTGCGATTAAACATAAATTTTGTTAATTAGCGGCAAAATGATTGCGTGTTTCCGTTATCGGCTACAAATGTATCGTGATTTACTGAAATCAACTGGGGAAAAAAAAAAAAAAAAAACTTTATTGGCTAGCAGCTAAATGATAGCATATAAAAAGTAAATTTTTTATTATTAGTGGGTAAGCGATCCCATATTTGCGAAATCTACTTCAAAATTATTCCTGATTTCCGACATTCCGCTTTGAAAAAAAAAAAAAAAAATGCAAATTTCATTGATTAGTGGCAAAATAGTTGAGTATTTAAGATTCAGCTTTCAGAAGAACGCATAGTTAATAGATTAGTAGCTAAATAATAGCGTGTTTCGGCAATCAGCCGCATAATAATCGTGTATTTCAGAAATCCACTTTGAAAAAAATGCGCAATTTTTTACCTATTAGGAGAAAAAAATAATTTAGTTTCGAGTAAACGTATTTTTTGACAATTAGCTGTGAAATAATCCGGTATTTTTTAATTCATCTGTAAATTTTCACATATTTCTGGATTAGGTTTAGGGAAAGTGCGTATTTCATCGATTAACAGCAAAGTTTGGTATTTGGGAGATGTAGCTTTAAAAAGGGCTCAAATTTCATCGATTAGCAGCCAGATAATTGTATATTTCGTTAATAATTAACCCTATTTTCGATATAATTAACTGCAAAAATATCGCAAATTTTAGGAATCAGCTTTGAAAGAAGAGTGAATTTTACCAATTAGTTTCAAAATTATAGTATATTATTAGCAATTATTTGCTATTAAACGTAGATTTTGTAAATTTGCAGTGAAATAATTACGAATTTCGGCAATTGGTCGTAAAAATATCACAAATTCTGTCAAATACGGGAAAAACAGCATATTTATTTAATTAACGGTAAAAACGTAATTCTACCTCCCCCCTCCCCTTATATTTTGTAAGTGACATATTTCATTCAAAAATGTAAAAATTTTCAAAATTGTTTCTCATAAAAATCTGATTTTGTCTTGGTACATTCTATGATATAATATTATCTGTACAGTCGGTCAAAAAAAAAACGAAACACCCCCACCTAACTCATCAGTAAATTGTTGCAGAAAGACACCGAAGGTACCATTCGTCAGGGAATTTTGTTCTCTTTTAAGCTAATTGGAAAAAAAATAGCTTAAGGGGTCGTCTCCATATTGAAATCGTGTCAAACTTTAATTTTTTCAATGGTAACATATAATTTTGATTTCGGATATCGATTCTACAGTCAATTTCATCCCCAGATATAAATTTGGAAGTCATATGGTGTATAAGTTTAGGAGTTATACACGTCTAAACTTTCGAGCTTCTAATGTTAAAGTCTGATTACACATTTTTATTCATATCTCCTACATTTTTATTTTTTTTTACCTGGTTTTTTTTATGATGTTAATAACAGGTTTTCCAAACATATTTATGAGTTTCATTAAGATTTTAATGTTTTTTATCTATAGAATAAAAAATATTAAATTAATATTTTAAAAAATTATGTATTGTGACCTATAATTTTTCTAACAGATATCGATTTCTAGCACATAAAAATACGCGTATGCAAATTTGCAGCTCATTGGGCCAAATAGTTCTCGAGATATTCCAGAAAAACGATTGAAGATCAAGTTTGGGGGCCATATAACGATTACAAACTGTATTTACAAGTAGCATTCACAACAATCAGTTTTGAATTTTATTGCAGACGATATTAAGAAAAAAAAAAGTTTTAATTCACTTTCATATATTTTTAATTATTTCAACAATGGTTTTTTTTTTTTTTTTTTTTCAGCTGAAATAAATTGGAATTTAATTCTGAAATAAATTGTATTATAATATTAGACATGCAATTTAAAAATGTAGTTTAACATTTATTTATTTTTTTTAATTTATCTCTTTCCTTACTATATTATATAATGTTTTCGTAATTTTCTTTAGAAGAATTGTGATTTCTAATTTATATAGTCGCTATTATTAATAGTGTTGGAAATATAAATTAACCAATTAAAATAATATAATATTATTACAGAATAAATTATTTCTTTGAGTTGGACAGAACTTTATAGCTGAGAGATCAGATTTTTACTTTCCGAACTTACGTATGTAAAGGAAGTATTGTAATCGTGACAAAAAACCCGACCTTTGAGATTATGGGTTTTCTATACTTTTGAATTACACTGAATTCATTTTTACTAGTTTTCGATTATGAATGGGTGTATGTGTGTGAGTGAATACGACAGTGCCTAAAGCCTCTGTTCAAATAAGTTGAAATATAGTAAGTTATTGTATGGCACCATAGCACGATCACTGTTGATTTTGATGAATCTAGCACTTAAAAGTACTTTTTACAGGCACAAAAAAGAAATATTCTTTATCGTTATAGACTATAGGGCCAAGTTTTTCAAACTGCGATAGCGTCTAGATACCATTTTCTTTTGAGCTAATACGCGTGTTATAAATGTCCGTCGCACAAAGTGTATAGATTTTGATGTATCTAACATTAATAGTTTTTCACAGGGACACAACAAAACAATCTTTATCATTATTGTCTATAGATCCAAATAAAATAAAATGCGATAGCATTTAAAAGCCTTATTCGTTTGAGTTAAAAAAATTTTATAAATGTTAATAATCACTCTCGCACAAAGTGTATAGATTTTGATAAATCTAGCATGTATAGTTTTTTTTTTTTTTTTTTTTTTCCTTTTTACAAGGACAGAAAGAAAAATTGTCATTATGGTCTATGGGCCCAATCGTTTTAAAATGCGATAGTATCTAAACACCTTATTCTATTAAACTGAAAATTTATGCACATGTTATACATTACCGTCGCGCAAATTGTATAGATTTTGGTAAAGATAGCCTTTATAGATTTTTACAGGAACACGACAAAAAATTATATATCATTACGATTTATGGTTTAAAATTATATGAAGTGCAACAGCGTAAAATTAAGCAAGGGGAGAAAATACTTGAACTCCCTGTAATATTTTACCATATTACCATGTTTTTATTAACTTTGATTCTTGTTTGTTTGTTTATTTGTATGTTTTTTTTTTTTTTTTTTTTTTTTTGTCCAGAACAAATCTTGCAATCGATTTTTAACTAACTTCCGACTAGATAGATATTTGCAATTTTCAGGACAGCTCACAACACGGTGACAATACATTTTTCTAATAATTTTAGTCAACTATTTCAGGTCCCACTGCCTTCGGCAGCGCTTATATGATTCGACAGAAAATTTATTTAACAAACTTCCCGACTAGCTAGACATTTGAAACTTTCAGAATAGTTCAGAACACGGTAAAAATGCATTTTTTTAAATACCTTTAGCCAATTGTTTAGGGTATCTGCTGCCTTCGGCAGCGTTATCAGTACGAAGCTTCCAATTGATTTTTCACTAACTTTCCGACTAGCTAGACATTTGAAACTTTCAGGCTAGCTCAAAACACGGTGACAATACATTTTTTTAATACTTTTAGTCAACTGTTTTAGGTCACTACCCGTTTATATGATTCAACAGAAAATTTATTTAACTTCCCGACTAGCTAGACATTTTAAACTTTCAGAATAGTTCAGAACACAGCGAAAAGGCATTTTAAAAATATTTTTAACCAACTGCTTCGGGTTCCTGCTGCCTTCGACAGCGTTACCAGTACGAAGCTTGCAATCAATTTTTCACTAACTTCCCGACTAGCTAGACATTTGAAACTTTTATGATAGCTCAAACACGGTGACAATACTTTTTTAATACTTTTAGTCAACTGTTTCAGGTCCCTACTGCATTCGGCAGCGTTTATATGATTCAACAGAAAATTTATTTATCTAACTTTCCGACTAGCTAGACATTTGAAACTTTCAGAATAGTTCAGAATACGGTGAAAATGCATTTTTTAAATATTTTTAACCAATTGCTTCGGGACCCTGCTCTCTTCGTTAGCGTTACCAGTACAAAGCTTGCAATCTACTTTTAACTAACTTCCCGGCTAGATAGCCATTTAAAACTTTTATAATAGCTCAAAACACGATAGCAAGGGATTTTTTTAATACTTTTTTCCAATTGCTCCGAATTCCCACTGCGCTCAGTAGCGTTTATATGATTCAACAGAAAATTTAAAAACATGGTATATAAAAGTTCTTTATATCTTGTAATTATTTTTATTAACTTCGCTTCTTGTTTGTTTGTTTGTCCAGTACAAATCTTGCAATCGATTTTTAACTAACTTCCCGACTAGCTAGACATTTGAAACTTTCAGGATAGCTCAGAACACGGTGACAATACATTTTTTTATCACTTTTAGTCAACTGTTTCAGGTCCCTACTGCCTTCGGAAGCGTTTATATGATTCGACAGAAAATTTATTTAACTAACTTCCCGAAAAGCTAGACATTTGAAACTTTCAGAATGGATCAGAACACGGTGAAAATGCATTTTTTAATTCTTTTAGCCAACTGTTCCTGGTTCCTGCTGCCTTCGGCAGCGTTACCAGTACAAAACTTGCAATCGCTATTTAACTAAATTAACGACTAGCTAGGCATTTGAAAATATCACCTACTTTTATTTGAATTTAGGCATTTTCATTAAAAAAAATATCTCTATTTTCAATCATGGACTGGATCCTGCTTCCTTCTTTACCAAATACTTCAACACGCACAAATATCAGCTACCTTTGATTAAATTAAATTGTATTAAAATATATATATATAAATAGAAAGGAAAGAAAGAAAACAAGATACACAATAAGTATACAGTTATAGACTTGAACCTGCCTCATTATTTACCAAATATTTCGATACACACAAATATTGCTTGAATCGATTACATTCTCTCGTACTAAATTTAAACAAAATAACAAATGAAGTCATGAACTGGAACCCGAATCCTTTTTTACCATATACTATGACAGCGAACGCTAATTTTTCTGTATAAATCCAAACTTTCTGCACCTCCGAAAACACTTAATCCCAAACTTTCATCAAAATCGATACATCCGTTTCCGAGTAACCCGAATTTTGGCGATATTTTGCAATTTGTCGATAAAGGTTTAACTGATCACGCCATTTTTTTCAAAAGATGAGAATAAGTCCAAACATTTTTGCATCCCTAAAAACACTAACCACAAACTTTATTTGAAATCACTATATCCATTTCCGATTAAGCCTATTTCTAAAACTTGATGCAACTGGTCGATATATGGTAAACTGCGAAAAAAAAATTTCTGAAGATAAGGATATGTCCAGTTCTTTAAGCACCCAGAAAGTTTTTAACTCCAAACTATCATCAAAATCCCTATATAAATTTCTAAATAAACCCAACTTCTGCTATAATTTGCAACTGGCCGATAAAATGTTAATTGAGAACGCGATTTTTTCTGAAGATAAGGATAAGTCCAATCATTTTTTCTCATCTAAAAGCCGTAACTCCAAACTTTCATAAAAATCGCTTTGTCCATTTCCGAATATACTCAATTTCGACCGCATGTTGTAATGTGTCGATAAAGAGTTAACAACGAATGCGATTGTTTCTAAAGATGAGGATATTTCCAAAAGCTTTTTCTCATCAAAAAGTCCTAACTCCAAGCTTTTATGAAATTCGCTATGTCTATTTTTGTGTAAACCGTATTTCTGGCAAACGTCGCAATGGGCTTTTGAAGGTTTAACAGAGAACAAGAAATTTTCTGAAGAATAAAATAATTCTAATCAATTATGCAACCTCAAATTTTCATCATAATCCTTATACCTATTTACAAGTAGACCCAATTTTTGTCATATGTTGCAATTGGCCGATAAAGGGTTAATTGAGAACGTTATTTTTTTTTTTTCTGAAGATGAGGGAATACCATTCGTTTTAGCAGTCCCCGAAAAAACTTAGTCCGAAATATTCATCAAAATCGCTATATCCATTTCCACGTAAACTCAATTTCTGCTATGTGTTGCAGTTGGTCAGTAAAGGGTGATGCTAATTTGTGAATGCTAATTTGTCTGAAGCAGAGATCCAATCGTCTTTTCTCATCAAAAAGCTCTAACTGCAACCTTTCAGAAAAAACGTTTTCTCAATTTCCGTATAAAGATAATTTCTAACATACGTTGCATTTGGCCTTTAAAGGATTAACAACGACAAGGAATATTTATGACAGTAAGGATAATTTCTTCATCTAAGAATCCCCGAAAGCACTAATGCAAAACTTTCATCAAAATCCTTCTATCAGTTTCCAAATAAACCCAATTTATTTCATTTGTAGCCATTGGCCGATAAGGGGTTAACAGCCAACGCAAATTTTTCTGAAGATGGTGGTAAGTCTAATATTCCGAAAAAACTTGACCCAAAACTTTCATGAAAATCCCTAGAATCATTTTCGAGTAAACCCAACTTCTGCTATGTATTGCAATTGGCCGGTAAAGGGTTAACTGTAAACGCTAATTTATATGAAGATGAAATCCAATTGTTTTTTCTCATGAAAAAGCCCTAACATCGAATTTTCATAAAAATCGCTTAGTCCATTTCTGTGTAAAGCCAATTTCTGACATACGTCACAATTGTCCTTTAAAGGGTTAACAGAGACAACGAATTTTTATGATGATGGGGATAATTCCATTCATTTAAGCATCCCCGAAAGCACTTAATGCAAAACTTCCACCAAAATCCTTATATCAGTTTCGAATAAACCCAATTTATTTCATTTAGTGCCATTGGCCGATAAGGGGTTAACAGCCAACGCAAATTTTTCTGAAGATGATGGTAAGTGTAATATTCCGTAAACACTTAACCCCAAACTTTCATCAAAATCCCTAGAATCATTTTCGAGTAAACCCAACTTCTGCTATGTATTGCAATTGGCCGGTAAAGGGTTAACTATAAACGCTAATTTATATGAAGATGAAATCCAATTATTTTTTCTCATGAAAAAGCCCTGACTTAAATTTTCATAAAAATTGTTTAGTCCATATCCGTGTAAAGCCGATTTTTTGATATAAGTTGCAATGGCCTTTAAAGGGTTAACATAGACAGCAAATTTTTTTGGCGATGGGGATAATTCCCTTCGTTTAAGCATCCTCAAAATCACTTAACGCAAAACTTTCATGATGTCCTTTCATCAGTTTCCGAATAAACCCAATTTCATTTGTTGCCATTGGCCGATAATGGGTTAACATCCAACGCAAATTTTTCTAAAGATGGTGGTAAGTCTAATATTCCGAAAACACTTAACCCCAAACTTTCATCAAAATCCCTAGAATCATTTTCGAGTAAACCGAACTTCTGCTATGTATTGAATTGGCCGGTAAAGGGTTAACTGTAAACGCTAATTTATCTGAAGATGAAATCCAATTGTTTTTTTTTCTCACGAAAAAGCCCTAACATCAAAATTTTCATAAAATTTGCTTAGTCCACATCCGTGTAAAGTCGATTTCTGACAAACGTTGCAATTGTCCTTTAAAGGGTTAACAGCGACAACGAATTTTTATGACGATGGGGATAATTCCATTCGTTTAAGCATACTCAAAAGCACTTAACGCAAAATTTTCATCAAAATCCTTTTATCAGTTTCCGAATAACCCCAATTTATTTCATTTGTTGCAATTGGCCGTTAAGGGGTTAACAGCCAACGCAAATAATTCTGAAGATGATGGTAAGTCTAATATTCCGAAAACACTTAACCCCAAACTTTCATCAAAATCCCTAGAATCATTTTTGAATAAACCCAACTTTTGCTATGTATTACAGTTGGCCGGTAAAGGGTTAAATGTAAACGCTAATTTATCTGAAAATGAAATACAATTGTTTTTTCTCATGAAAAAGCCCTAACTTCAAACTTTCATAAAAATTGCTTAGTCCACATCCGTGTAAAGCCGATTTCTGACATACGTTGCAATTGTCCTTTAAAGGGTTAACAGCGACAACGAACTTTTATGACGATGGGGATAATTTCATTCGTTTAAGCATACTCAAAAGCACTTAACGCAAAACTTTCATCAAAATCCTTATATCAGTTTCCGAATAAACCCAATTTATTTCATTTGTTGCCATTGGCCGATAAGGGGTTAACAGCCAACGCAAATTTTTCTGAAGATGGTGGTAAGTCTAGTATCCCGAAAGCACTTAACCCCAAACTTTCATCAAAATCCCTATAATCATTTTAGAAAAAGCATAACAGAAATCTAATTTCAATTAAAATCTTTTGAAAATGCGATAATAAAACATCAATTTTGAATGCCGGTGCCCCTCCTCTTCCCCTTCACACACACAGGTGTTAATAGACCCTCCTGTGTTAACCTTTTTGGACAGAATATTTCTTATAGTTCGAAATTTCCACATTAATATGCTCATTGAAATTATATTCCTTTTGATGTATTTAGAAATTTGTAGATGAATGAAACGCATTGAATAATAGAAGAGAGTTCTAATAAATTCGTTGAATCTGACCTAAATGATAAAAAAATAAACTTGGAGATAACCCCCTAAAGAAAAACCTTAAATATCTCAGGAACCAATGTTGATATCTTCGTGCAAATTTATATCTAGGCTATTTTGATGCTCTAGAATCGTTTTCTGTCGTCAAATTAGTGGGTTAACATTCGAATTTTCAAAGTTGGACCCATTTTTAATATGTAGACGACCCCCAATGTCATTTTTTCCTACATACAAAAAAAGTAGACATAATTTCCTGATGATTGGTGCCTACTGCATGTTTCTGCGATAATTAGGTAATGAGATAGGTGGGGGTGTTTCGTTTTTTGTTTGACCGACTGTACATGTTTTTTTTTTTTTTTATATCTGATTTTCTTTTATTTTAAAATTTCATTATTTTGTTTATTTATTTATACCTTGGAATAGAGGTCTGATCGGGCCGAAATTTTGAGGCCCGGCCCGTACGGAAGCTTTGCTTACCCGGCCCGGTATAAAAATTCGGCCTGGACAAAAACCGATAAAATCAGGCCCGACCCGATTCAAAAAAATGTAAAATACCAAAAAAGAAAAAAAAATACATGCCTTTCTATGAAAAAGATTTTTAGTATGTGTTTTGCAGAAGTTTTATATAACCAAACAGCAGGGTTGGGTTTTTGACGTCAAAAAGTGGTTTTTGACATGACAAAGGTTTAAACCGTCAAAAACCTGTAATAAACCTCTACTGTCAAAACTTGTATTGTCAAAATTCAACATCTATAAATGAGCTAGAATCTGGTTAGAAATAGGATTTAGTAATATTTGCCATGTACAAGTGAATATCGAAATATTATGCTGTTTATAAATTAACAAATCTTAAAACAATTTGTAGATAATTTATAAAAATTTAGATAAATATACTGGTTGATAACTTACGAAATATATACAAAGTATGTAAAGATGTTTATTTATATTAATATTTATGAAATTCTAAAATTTCAAAGCTACTTATGAATTTTCACATAAGCCATAAACACAGGAATACTGGATTTTTTTTTTTTACCCTTTAAGTAAAACATAATATATGTGGGCAGTAAATTAATATGAATTCGAAAAAAATTATATTTATAATCTACATTTAGTACACTTATCATATTGACTACTCTAGTGTCTTAGGCCTAAGGGATGGTGCTCTCCACGTGGGTCTTTCTAAAGGGTCCTAGTCCGTACTTATACAAGTTTCAGAGAAAACCACGAAAAACTCGGAACGGCTAGGCCGACGAGCGGGTTAAATACATAATAATAAAAGCACAATACTAAAAAAATTGAAATATACAACGTTGCAGGGGTGCAGAACATGTCCGAACAAGCTTCGGGGGAAATTTAAACTGACTGGGGAAATTTTGAATATTTTTTTAAGAGAAAATAAAAATGTAAAATAAAAATGTGTAATCAAAAATAACAATTTGCTACTCTGAAGTGCTTATACACTAACAGCGATATTTTTATGTTACACTGTATACTTATTCTCTTAAAGATTTATTACATAGAACAAATGACTTTGCATAGCAAAGTAGATTTTTGCATTATTGAGGGAAATTTATACTGTGTTTTGGGGAAATTTCCGAGGTTTGAACATTTTCTGCACCACTGCAATGTTATATTGCAAATAAAATGATTTGTCAAATCAAAATGATCTATTAATGATTTATACATTATAAATTTTTAGAAGCCTAAAGTTTTGTTTTTATATTACTAATCAAAATGTTATTTTATTATAATATATAATGTTTCTCCAAAAACATTAATATGTTTACCTTTTAAAACATACTTATAAATAATGTCTTATTGAAAACAACTATATTTTTAAAGTAACACATAACTAAGTTTAACATGTACTATATTAAGCATAGTTATAAATAAATTTCGTAATAATATATAAAAGTATCACAGCATACTTTGAATGAACATAGAAATAATTCATAATAAAATTTTAAAGCCTAATGTTTTGTTTTTTATATTAATGAAAATGTTGTAACAATATGTTTTTCAAAGAACATCAATCTATTTACTTTTCAAAAAATCTTTATGAACTATATTTTATTAAGCTAAGATTTTATAATGACAATTAAATTATAAATATAGGTTTATGACAGTTTTTGACATTTTTGACAAGGAGGTTTTTGACATGACGGTTTTAACCATGGTTTAAACCGTCAAAAACTGTCATGTGTCAAAACCCTGCCAAACAGTAGTACGTTCTTTAACAAAACTACTGAACTTTTACAAGATAATTATATATAAAGAGAAATTCATTATTATAGACAAGGCACAAAGAGAAACAGAAAGTCAAATCGAAAATATTAGCATTCATTAAACAATACAGGAAGGTATTTAAAATGGTTAATACCACTAAAAATGCACTTTTCTCTTATATTCCGTAACGTATCCGAATCTTTCATGTGATCCGGTAAACAAAACTTTAATGTTAATCCTACCATATTGAATAAAAAAGTTGTTTTTGACCATGATAAGAATGATGCTACTTTCATCCACTGGAGAAAAGGAAAAGGGGCCTTTAGAGAAAAAGTTAAAACGAAAGGATTTTTATCGCCTTCATACCACCTAAACGCAACAGATCATAAGAAACAAAGCCTTATACACAGTAATGTATCTAATTTATTTTGTTATGTGTATGTATGCAAACTGGTAGTGACATGCATACTATTTTGAATAGGAAACCATCTAATATTACTTTAAATAAAATATATTAATTTCGAAGCATGCTAAAAATATTTGCGAAAAATCAGATTTCGAACAGACAGACTGATAGACAAATTGAAGTTAGAGATTTTTTTAACAAAATAGAACTTTATGTGACATACCAGCCTGTAAAATTATGTAAAATAAATGACTGAAAAAATATTTTTATCATTTTCTTTTTTCGTTAATTAACAAGGAAACCAGAAAAAAATTCGGCCCGACACGGCCCGGAGAAAATTTCATTCAGGCCCGGCCCGGTCCGAATATACACAAAAAAACTGAGCCTGAGCCCGGCCCGAGCCCAGCCCGAGAACAAATATAAAAATTCGGCCCGAATCCGGCCCGTGCAGACATCTACCTTGGATACATTGCTGCTATAAAAAAATTTGTAAGTTTTTTTTTTTTGTTGTTGTTGGGGGGGGGGGCTACATTTTGTAAGTGATATATTATGAAGATGTTATAGTGCCCTTTTATCGAGTTCCCCCCAGCGGCCCTTTTGTTCTAGAGTCAACACTAATACGGTTTTAATGTTGTGTGTAGATAGAAACCACCCAGATATATGAATGAAAAAAAAAAAAAAAAAAACTATAAACACACACTAATATTTGGTCTATACCTATAGCATTTTTATATTACAATATGTAACAGGAAAACAAAATTTTCTGAAATGAAAGAGGGCCCCAAAATGATACTGAGCTTCCCCTAGCTTCAAAGCTTAATCGGGCCCTGCTCCTAAAGCAAAAAAGCTAACAAAACAGTGTAAAAAAAAGCATGATAAAGACAAAACGTGTAATCAACAGCATAATATATAAAATTGTACTTACGTTTTCATGGTTATAAAATTTAAAAAATGTTTTTTTTTTTTTTTAAATATGTACTCTATAGCAAAATCCTGAAACTATTCAGTGTAAATTCTAAAGAAAATTTCATTATATCAAGTTCTACATTTTGAAAGGGAAACATAATACTGAAATTATAAGCAATGCATTAAAACAAAGAAAATAATAGAAATCACACAAACAAAGACAAATGTAACTTTTAATTAACCCAACGTAAGTAGCAGATTTTACTTTTTTAAGAAAATCAATTGAAAATTTCAGATTGTGACATTCTACGGTAAGATCACATTTTGCAATCAACATAGATTCTAACATATATGTCGAAAAAGAGCTTCTAGTATTAGTTCTTTTTGGCCACGAAAGATGGCACCCACGAAATGTCAAAAATTAGCGTTTTTAGTTCGATTTTTCGAAAATATTAGAAAAACGGGAGAAATACACATTAAAACGTAAAAACGGTAGATAGGATTAAAAAACGGGAGTCTCCTGTGAAAAACGGGAGAGTTGGCAGCACTGTGTGTGTAATAATGAACTTCTGTTTATATATAATTATCTCGTATAAGTTCAGCAGTTTTGTTTAAGAACATTCTATTGCTTGGCTATATAAAACCTCTGCAAAACATACTAAAAATCTTTATCATAGGCATGAAAAGCGTTCTTTTTTTTTAATCTCACATATTTATTAATAAGGCCAGGCCGGGTTGAGCCTGATTATATTGGTTTTTGTCCAGGGCGGGATGGGCTATACACTGGTAAAAAATATACGGGCTGGACCGGGCCCTGAAAATTCCAGCCCGTGCAGACCTCTAGCTCAGAGTCCCAGGGAACCATCTGAAAGTATCAACACATTGGCACATGCCTTAAGAGGACTCTCTACTTATCTTCTCCAAAAGCCAAAGCCAATGTTATTCTATGGGGAACTTTCATTAATTAATATACATTTTTTAATTCTGTTTTCTTATTCGGAAAATTCACAATTGTTTATCACTTTCTAAAAATTGATTTTCTTAATTTTTAAGATTTCATTTTCAAGCTAAAAAATGAAAAACTTCACATTGTGAAAATTAGCATTTTATAACTTCAAAATAAAATATTTAAAAAATGATTTTTTAGAAAGTGATAACCTATTTAACAAATGTGAATTTTCTAAATGTGAAAACAGAATTTAAAAATATGCATTAGTTAATGAGTTAAAGTTCACTATTGGCTTTGGCTTTCGAGGACGATAAGTAGAGAGTCCTCTTAAGGTAGCAAACTTTAAAATTCTTGGAATTTCAGCCACATCAGATTCTACTTACAGCCAAAATAAAGAATATGATTATCAATAGGTATCTCATCTATATATATAAAAGAACACTTCCTGAGTGAGTTAGTGAGTGAGGGGGTGATCTATCAACGCCGAGACCAAACCCCTGGACCTAGAAGCATGAAATTTTGTGACAATGTTCTTTCTATGACGTAGGCATCCACTAAGAAGCGATTTTACAAAATTCGCCCCCCAAGGGGGGGAGGGGGGCAAAACGTGATTTCTCAAAATCCTTCAAATCTCAAACAAAAAAACAGATATCCGTAAAATTTTTGCTTTAAAATATAGCTAATACAAATGTCAAAAAACCAATTTCTGGAATTTTCAAAATTCGGTCCCCAAGGGGGGCGGGGGGGCAAAACGTGATTTCACATGCGTAAAAACGTGATTTCGCATAATCCTATATATCTCAAACAAAAAAATAGATATGCGTGAAGTTTTTGCTCTAAAATATAGCTAATGCAAATATCTAAAAACCAATTTCTGGAATTTTAGAAATTCAGCCCCCAGGTGGGGCAGCAGGGGGGGGGAGGGGGGGCAAAAAATAAAAAGAGAGTTAGATCGTTCAAAATTGGTATATAGAGGTTTTCGATACCTACAAATCGATTTCGGATATTTTCGAATTTGTAAAATTATTAGGAGGGGCGGGAAGGGGGGGCGGGAAGGGGGGGCGGGAAGGGGGGGCTATGGGGCAAAAACAAATAGAAATACAGTTAGGCCGTTCAAAATTGGTACAGTTAGGTTTTAGATGCCTGCAAGTCGAATGGGGATATTTTCGAAAGTGTAAAGTTATTAGGAGGGCCGGGAAAGGGGGAGGGGAGAGGGGGGGCAAAAACATAAAAATAGAGTTAGATCGTTCAAAATTGGTATATAGATGTTTTCGATACTTACAAATCGATTGCGGATACTTTCGAATTTTTAAAATTATTAGGTGGGGCGGGAAGGGGGGGGGGCTATGGTCAAAAACAAATAGAAATACAGTTAGGCCGTTCAAAATCGGTACAGATAGATTTTAGAGGCCTGCAAGTCGAATGGGGATTTTTTCGAAAGTGTAAAGTTATTAGGAGGGCCGGGAAGGAGGGGGCAGAGGGGCAAAAAAAAAGAAAATAGAGTTAGATCATTCAAAATTGGTTCATAGAGGTTTCCAATACCTACAAATCGATTGCGGATATTTTCGAATTTTTAAAATTATTGGGAGGGCGGGAAGGGGGGGGAGTAGAGCGGTAAAAAAATAAAAATAGAGATATATCGTTCAAAACTGGTGCATAGAGGTTTTTGATACTTACAAATCGATTGCGGATATTTTCAAATTTGTAAAATTATTAGGATAGACAGGAGGGGGGGGGGGGGCGAAGTGTGAAAATAATAGAAATAAGAGTTAGAGAATTTTGGGAATTTTTTCTGAAGGCAGTGCGACATTTTTCCTACTCAGATTTTGTTTCTCTTTTTTTTCATGTGATAAAAATTAATGCAATTTTGAGAATTCATTATAGTGATTCATTTAAAAATAGGGACCAGCGAAGCGGGCGTTGCCTGCTAGTAATTTAATAAAAACAACACATGACTGCATCATCTTCTTGTGACATTCCACATATATAAAATACTATATCTTAATTACACTTAACTATACAAGCAAAGTCTATTGATAGCAAGATTTTTAACAAATTATTTTTAATTTAAAACAAAATTAATGTGATAATCTGATAATTTGTAAAAAAAAAAAAAAAAAAAAAATCTTACCCTTTCTTTGTCATGCAACATATCTGCGTAAGATGATCTACAATTAGAAAATAAATAAATAAATAAAATATTTTATCATTTTAAAATCAATAAAATATATATATATAAAGCCTTAACTCATTAAAATTACTAATTCTGAAGGAATTACAAAATTTCCATTCCCATATATACTGTTCAGGTTTTAAAATGTCAGATTGTGATTTCCTTTTTTTTTTTTTTTAACTTTCTTCTATATTCAATAGAAGAAAGTAATGGATTGTAAAAATTTTCAACCTCAGAATTTTGATGGATTTACGCGTTTTGAGAGCTGTAGAACACGATTTGACCATTTTTAGAAAATGTCTGTGTGTGTGTGTGTGACAAAATTTTGTGGCAACTGTATCTCAGAAACTACTGCACAGAATTTCATACAAATTGGTATGTAGTTTAGTTACACCTTGACATAAATTAGTGCCTATCAACTTTTGGTAAAAATTGTCTTATAGGTTGTGTTGCCATTCTGCTTTTTCTAAATTTTAACATGGTGGTATAGGACAAAATTTTATATAAATTTGCATAAAGAGAATTATTTTTTAATAATCATTACGACATTTAAAAGAATTATTTATAATAGAGATAGCCAACTGGGAAAAAAATTTTCTGTATGTAGGAGCCTCACCTCCCCCCTGGGGTAAAGTCTCCCCTCGAGAGGAGTCAACTTTCATGATGGATATCTTTCGAAGAGCTTGCCAATACCTTTAAAACGAATGGTTGGACCATCGATCTGCGATAATTCAAAATAAAGTTATCGATTTTTTTCATTTTTAACAAAAAAAAAAAAATAATAATTAAATGTAACATTGAGAATAAAATTGACTTTTTTTTGTATATATATATATTTAGTGTTATACTACTTCTCTATATGGAAATCGTCTGCATTATCATGGAAGATAATTTTTTTAAATAATAATTTTAATAAATTATTTTTACTGAGCGAATTTGTATAGGAAAATATAGGAGAAAGTCATGTGTCAACATACTAGTTTTTTTTTTGTTTTTTGTTTTTTTGGACTAAGTTGCCTTATTTTTAACATAAAAACTATAAAATAAGTCATTTGTCCACATTTTTTTTTTTTTTTTTTGTGAAACTTTTATTCATAAGTAATTTCTTACTGACACGTCTAGAAAAATATACATACTTAAGGGTTAAATTACAGTTAATTAAATTACAGAAGAATATTTTCAAAGTCTCATATGCTGTTTCTGTAATCCATTATTTTCTGATAAACAGAATCTGTTAACACTACCAGCAGTCACACTTTCTGCATAACTGTTGGCTTGACTATACAAATCAGCATTTACTTTATAGAATTTCTTATTTGCTTCAGCAGCATCAATCTTGTCAAAATATGTTTTTCCCAACAAAGGCTTCATGTTTCTTAAAAAATTCATTTTAAACTGTGTGTGAAAATAAATATGTACTACCTTGGTCATTTACTTGGCTTACATACTTAGATGCGCTGCAAGCGTATTTGAGTACACAACACTGCCAGTGTAAATGCACTGCAAGTGTGTCAATGCCTATAATCTCTTAATTTAACTTAAAATTAGCAGTGTGTGTCAAGAACTGTGATGTTAAGAGATCCCAAAAATATTACAAGATGTTATTAAAACAAAAAAGATAGAACATTCACATAATCCATTGTTATTTCCAAGAATGAAGATAAAGAATATGTTTGCCTTACAATTAATTAAAAATAACTTATCTCACATGAATTTTTTAATGAATAATTTCAATCAGAACAAAATGTGCCTCCCAAGAATTTTTCAAGGTATAGCTTTGATATCTGTCGTCCTTGGTTTTTGGATTTAGCAGTCAAAAATGTAATACGAAAATATACGCCAGATGCACATTTTTGTAATATATATTGATATATTGCACGAAACACTGTTTTATATTCTTGATTACTCGCTTACACCTTATTAAAACAAACACCATTTTTTAAAAAGAATTAAATATTTTTGCCAAATAATTTGGCGATTTTTTTTTTTATCGCCAAGGACGACAGGTACCAAATCAGTTCCTTTTCCAAATTACTCCAAAAAAAATTTTTAGAATTTGGTATATTCGAACAGACAAAATATATAAAAAAAATAAAAATTGAAGAAAGAAAACGTACATAATTATGAAAAAGTCATTTTAGATTACTATGATAATAATTTAATTTAACGCTATCGAAATACATTTTATGCGAGAAATCTAAAACGTTTTACCTCTTGTATACAACACAATATTTTGATACTTCTACAATACCTTAAAATCTAGAAGATTAATAATCATGCGTACATTACTCAAAATTGGTAAAATGCATTAAAATAAAATAATTTCAACATCTATATTTATACAATATAAATTATTATTATTCAGAAAAATGATAATGTAAAATACCTCGCTACTTCTTGATAAAAATCATAATGTTCAGGCTTGACGATCACTTCTTTTTTACCGATATAAGGATTTGTTTTTAATGCAAAAACTTTTTGTTTGTCCATTATTACACTGGAATGGTAAAAAGGATTAATAAATCTGTAAAATTTTCTAACGTTCACGTGTTTACCGGCAATTACCATCAAAAGGCTCAAAACAAAACAAAAACATTTTAACTGGTTAGTTGGTTGGTTGACATGGGTTCGCAAAGCTGTTAACAGAAGCAAGAAAAATGGCATGCTCAGCGAAGCTGACCAAACGTCCCCATTTTCTGAGAACATTCTTTATTTTCATAGATATAGTAATATACATAGATCTATCATCCCCATGTTAACGTGCAAAGATTTTTGATGCCGAAAAAGTTTTTGGCATCAGCCATGATGAGAGAGTATAAAACTCGAAAACAACAATGGAATAGAATGTTGATATCATAGATATAGTAATAAGACATGGTTGATATATATTGAAAATGCCGAAGTACTGCGCGGCTTTTAATTGTAGAAATAAATTTATCAAAGGAAGTGGAATAAGTTTCCATAAGTAAGTTAAATTTAACTAATTTATGAAAAATATGATTCTTTATAATCAGTTGCTTTGTTATTATTATGGTTTAAATACTGTTTTGATTTTTAATGGAATACTTTTTTTAAATTTTTAATATTTTTTAAGTTTTTATATTAGTAAGTAATATCGAATTTTCAAAATTCTTTTAAATGTAGTTAGCAGTGGCAGAGGTAAAACCCGCTTGGTTTAATATATTATAACTAGTATTACCACAAGACTTTCTTCTCTATTTAATCCTATACAAATTTATTCAGTACAAATTATTTATTAAGTTATAATTTATTAAAGATATTTTCCATGATGAATGCAGACGATTTTTTTCTTAAAGTAGTATAATAATAAATGCTGAAAAAAATCATTTTTGTGCAGACATGAAAAGATATACAGTCGAATCTTGTTAACGTGAATCTCATCAAAAATCTGTTCATCTTATCAGTAGTTCATGCTATCAGTAACTGATCGTCATATAACTGAAGTAATCTTCATTTTGACGGGGATTGTGGTAACAGTTCATGTTAAAAGTAATTCACGTTAACGAGGTTCGACTGTATATATATATATATATATATGTCTATACTATATATACATTATATATAACATTAAAAATAAAAGAAATCGGTAGCTTCGTTTTAAATTAATACAAATGTATGGTTCAACCATTCGTTTTAGAAATATTGACGAGTTCTTTCTAAAATATCCACATTGAAAATTTACACAGGCCCCGGGGAAAGAGCACTTCCTTCCCAGGAGGAAAGCAATGCTCCTAAATGCACACATTTTTTTTTTTTTTTCAAGTTTATTACTACTATTATCAATAATTCATATAAATTTTACATTCATGCGTTAAAAATAACTCACATTGTATACATTTATATGAAATTTTGTCCTATACTGTCATGTTAAGTACTTAGACTTTAGTACTTAGTCTTGTTTTTCAACCGGCGGATGATACGTTAACAGCGCATGCAAATTTTCCTGTAAAAGAGAATAAGTTAAACGAATTCTTCATCCGTAAATCATTTAACTCTTACTTTCTTGAAATTCATTATGTGTGTTTCCGAGTAAACCCAATTTCTGCAATATTTTGCAACAGGAAAATAAAGGGTTAACAGCTAAAGCAAGATTTCCTGTAAATGAGGATAAGTTTAATTAATTTTTCATCCCAGACACTTCTTAACTCGAAACATTCATCAAAATTATTATATTTATTTCCAAGTAAACCCGATTTTTGCCATATTTTTCCTCATTAATATGCAATTTTTGTCATATTATTCCAAGTAACCAACAAATAAAGGTCTAACAGCAAACCATGATATTTATGAAGATGGGGATCAGACTAATCGTTTTTTTACCCTAAAAAACACTTAACTCCAAGCTTCCATCAAAATCGTTAAACCCATTTTCAAGAAAACCCAATTTCTGCCATATTTCCCAAACGGTAATTAAAGGGTAAACAGTAGACGCGAATTGCCCTGGGGATGAGAATATGCCTAATTGATTTTATACCTCTAGAAACACTTAATCAAAGACTTTCTTCAAAATCAATACATCCCTTTCCGAGTTAACCCAAATTCGGCCGTATTTCTTAACCGATTGATAAAGGGTTAACAGTGAGCAGGAACTTTTCTGAATCGAAGAAAAAATCTAATTTGCACCAAATATCTATCGGTTTATCTATCTATCTACCTATATATATATACATATATATAGAACGAGAGATGCCAAGTTATTACGGATTTCCGTAATCTTAATACCAGAAATTTTTTTATGTATTCCTTTGTAATAACACTGCTCGGTATGAAAATTGTATCTGACCCCATTTCAGCCCACTCTTATGTAAAATGACCTCCTGAATCCCAATATGATCACCATTTTGCCCAATCACACACCCTTTTTTCTTGATACGCCCCCTCCCCCATTTTTATCATTGTTTGATAATTTTATACTCATCAGTTTGATTTGGAGAGCAACGATGATTATTTTAAACGTTAAATGTCTTCTGATCTGAGGAGCTAAAGTGGTAGAAAGTTCTGAAACACGAACATTTGTAGTAAGGAGGATACTTGAGAGGATTTGTGCCCAGAAAAAAAAAAAAAAAAACAAACACTTAACCCTAAAATTTAATCAAAATTGTCACATTCACCTCCGAGTAAACCCATTTAATGCTATAAATTTCGACTGGCCGTTAAAGGGTTAACGCGATTTTTTTCTGAAGATGAGGATATGTCCATTCGTTTTAGCTCTCTAAAGAACACTTAACCCCAAACTTTTATAAAAACCATTACATTCATTTCCGAGTAAACCTAATTTCTATTATATGTTGCGACTGGCCGTTAAAGGGTTAACGCAAATTTTCCTGAAGATGAGGATATGTCCAATCGCTTTATCTCTCTAAAGAACACTTAATCTCAAATTTTTATAAAAATCGTTGTATCCATTTCCGAGTAAACCTAATTTCTATTATATGTTGTGACTGGCCGTTAAAGGGTTAACGCAAATTTTCCTGAAGATGAGTATATGTCCATTCGCTTTATCTCTCAAAAGAACACTTAATCCCAAACTTTTATAAAAATCGTTATATTCATTTCCGAGTAAACCTAATTTCTATTATATGTTGCGACAGGCCGTTAAAGGGTTAACACAAATTTTTCTGAAGATGAGGATATGTCCAAACGTTTTAGTTCTTAAAAAAAAAAAAAAAAAAAAAAAAAAAAAAAAGACACTTAACTCCAAACTTTAAACAAAATCGTTATATCCATTTCTGATTAAACTCAATTTCTACTACATGTTGCGATTGGCAATTAAAGGGTTACCACTAATTTTCTTGATGCTAAGGATGTTCCAATTGTTTTAGGTCTCTAAAAAGCACTTATCCCAAACTTTTATTAATATCTTTATAACCATTTCCGAGTAAACATAAATTTCTACTCTATACAGTTGGTAACAAAAGTGTCCGACTGCATTGCGATTGGCAATTAAAGGGTTAACTCTAATATCTCAAAAGATGAGGATAAGTCCAATAGTTTTTTCGACCATAAAACTTCTAACCAGACAGAAATAGCACATAGAAACGATAAATTTCTTTAAATGTCGTTATTCCATACAAAAAAAAAAAAAAAAAAAAAAAAGGAAGAAGAAGAAAAGAAAAAGAAAAGAAGAAGAAAAGAGAGAAAGAAAAATGAGTATCTAGAGTTTTTTCATTCATCTTTAGTACATAAATTATTCATAAATTTTATTTGCTAAATTATCTTTGTGTCGTGTATATTCAGTCGGGGAAAGACATCCACAAGAGAGTAAAATGGCCGTCTTTTTCCGAAAAAAAAAAGGCATCACTTTTTCGGCCTCGCTGATCAATCTATGTCTTATTACTATATCTATGTTTATTTTGAAGGCATTTTCCTAAGTTTTAAAAAAATTATAGAAAGTAAATTATGTATCACTGATATTTTATTTTTAGTCCTTATCCGCGATTGTAATGCAATGCGCGCCCTCTGGTGGGCTAAGGTGAATATATCATACCACTGATAGCTTTCACGCTCAAACAACGATAGAACAACAAGAAAGAACGTGACTATTATATTTACTAAAAACTGCAGTTGAGAAAGCTCCATCTATCGATCATTACAAACGCGGATTTATTAAGGATAAAAAATGCATCAATGATTGGATAATTATAGCAATTTTTATTTATTTTTTCTGAATTCTAATACACACAAATATAGTGTTAAAAATTTGTAACTTTTAATAAATATGTGTATTTATCTGAAAATAAGTATTATGCACTTCTAAAACTTTCAAAATAAAAAATATGTACAATCCTTTAAATGTTAGATTGTTTTGCATATAAAATATATTGTTGCGTACTTGGGGGTTCGTGAGTTGTCCGAGAATGAAAGGCCAAACTTACAAAAATTCAGTAATTTATTCACAGAAAGTTCCAGAAAAATACAGGTCTATAAACCAAGTATCAGCTTCAATTCAACCAGTAAACACAGCTTAAACAACAGCTGTCAATAGCAAATCCACAGATCAAACTGTATAGCAATAACACTTAAAGCAAGTCTCTTTCAAAGAGGCTCAAAATAATGCAAGCATTAGCGAAGCTGGGTGAGAATTGAACAGAACTAGCCTTGGCGAAGAAAACAGCCTTATATACCCCTGTAGAAAAGTGTGGAAATTTCCGTATCTCATCAGCCAATGAGATTAGAGCTTCCATACTTGGTATATCCCTTATAAGGATTTTCTCTTCAATGTCGCCAAAAAAATCCGCCAAGGTGGGAAAAAATCGTCAAATTTGGCGCCAAATCCATTACCTGCCTTATTGGGGCTTTTTAATGCGTTTTTAAGGAAAAATAAGGCTATTTCAACGCTAAAACGATTAGAAATGCACAAAATTAGCACTTTATCAACTTACTAAGCCTCTTCAAAAGAATTTATACAAAAATAAACACAATTATTTACAATTTTGTAACACTGCCCCCCCCCAAGGACTGCACGTCCCGGGCAGTGCAACCCTTGGTCAAGAGGCGAAACTAAAAAAATTTACACAATCTAAAACACAAAAACTAAGTTGCATATAACGATAAAATAGAAATATAAATCAAGTGAGATATATTTACAAAATTCACAAATAATTACAAATATTTATATACAAATATTTACATTACGCATGCGCAAATTTTATTAGTATTTACATTTTAAATTTTAATATTACTGTTAATTGTGGTACTTGGCTAGCCTGTTATAGTGCACCACTTTCGGTTTTGATGAAGGTGTTTTAGTGATCCGCACCACTACATCATTCAGCCTTTTTAAGACTGTGTACGGTCCGTCCCAGTTGCACTGTAACTTGGGAGAGAGTCCTTTGCGTCGAACAACATTCCACAACCAGACCTTGTCTCCTTCCTGGAACTCATGTTGTGTAGCCTTCAGATCGTACCTTGTCTTCATTTTCTCCATTGCCATGTGAATCCGCTCCCGAGCAAAGTTGTGTACGTCCTCAAATCGTGCCTGGAGATCTTGGATGTACTCCTCGGGAGATGAAGGCGCATCGGGTGGACAACCAAACAGGAGATCACAAGGGAGACGAAGTTCACGTCCAAACAGCATTTGGGCTGGAGTATAGCCGGTGGTTTCATGGACAACACTTCGATAAGCCAGCAGGAAGAATGGCAACTTCAAGTCCCAATCTTGCTGGTTCCTTGATACTAGAACAGAGAGGTTATTCAAGATGGTACGGTTGAACCTCTCGACCATGCCGTCCGACTGGGGATGTAAGGGTGTTGTCAGCGTTTTGTCTATGCCAAGTAGTTGACACAGTCCTTTGAAAACAGCTGAAGTAAAGTTCGGACCTTGGTCGGTATGAAGTTGTAGGGGCGTGCCGTACCTTGACACCCATTGCTGCACTAGGACCTCTGCGACTGTGCATACCTCCTGATCGGGAATGGGATATGCCTCAGGCCACTTGGTGAAATAGTCCATCACGACGAGGATGTATTTATTTCCACTGGAGGTCCGTGGCAAAGGGCCCAAGAGGTCGAGTGCAATCCATTCAAATGCTGCTCCCACGTTATATCGTTGCAGTCTTCCTCGACTTCGTTTCTGCGGGCCTTTACGTGCCGCACAAGCATCACAGGATTTACACCATTTCTCCACATCCTCCCTTGCCTGCCTTGTACCAGTAGAAGCGTTCCCGAACTTTCTGCAGAGTCTTTATTACCCCAAAATGGCCTCTGGTAGAGCTACTATGCAGTTGTTCTAAAACTTCTGGAATTTTTGATCTTGGTAATACAATCTGCCATCTGAAACTTTTCCCATCATCAGATTCCCACTTCCTGTATAATACACCGTTTCTGATATGAAGAGAGTTCCAAAGTGCCCAATAACTTTTCGCAATGGGACTAAATCTGGAAATGTCCTGCCAAGTAGGACTGTTGCTGGTCGTCTCCTTCAGCTGTAATATTGGCTTTATGTCAGGATCTTCCAACTGGGCTTGTCTAAGTTCTTCGTCACTCCATGGATCGGTACCTTGATTTGATAGTGTTGAGACAGTAACTTGGCAGACACCCGGATTTATCGGCTGGTACTTCTGTTTGGCTCTAGAGCAGTACTTGCAGCTTTCCGAGCAGGGCTTCCGTGACAAGGCATCTGCATTACCATGTAGAGTCCCTTTACGATGACGTATCTCGAAGTCATATTCCTGGAGGCGTTGTATCCACCTGGCAATCTGTCCTTCCGGGTTCTTGAACTGGAGCAACTACGTTAAAGATGCATGGTCAGTCCGGAGCAGGAATCTTCTGCTATAGAGGTAATGATGGAAATGTTCTATGGCTTTTACGATTTCGAGTAGCTCTTTCCTGGTGGTACAGTAATTTCGCTATGGTTTAGACAGGCATTTACTCCAATAGGCAATGATATGTTCTTAACCATCAACTTCCTGCGACAGAACAGCACCGACACTCTCATGGCTGGCATCTGTATCAAGTATGAACTGTCTGTCGGGCTGTGGATACGTCAAGATAGGCGATGATGTTAAGGCCTCTTTAAGTCGCTTGAATGCTTTTCACATTCATCTGTCCACAGGAACTTCTGTTTGGCTTCCGTCAGCTTGTGGAGTGGTCTGGCAATATATGAGAAACCCTTGACAAACTTCCTGTAGTAAGTGCATAACCCCAGGAAACTTCGTAGTTGGTGTACATTTTCAGGGCGACTCCAGTTCTCGACTGCAGAGAACTTCTCAGGATCAGTTCTCACACCTTCGGCAGAGATGATATGGCCGAGGTAGCTCACTCCACGACGGAACAAGTTACACTTGCCTGGATTCAATTTGAGGTTAGCCATTCTGAGTTTCTCCAGCACCTTTCGGATGTTTCGAAGATGGTCTTCAAAGGTGGGCCCCACAATGATAATATCATCCAAATACACCAGACAGGCTTCATAGGAAAGTCCTTTTAGCACTGTCTCCATCAGGCGTTCGAAGGTGGCAGGTGCATTACATAATCCGAACGGCATAACTTTAAATTGCTACAGTCCTTGTCCCGTGGTGAATGCAGTCTTCTCACGATCATCAGGAAGTAATTCTATTTGCCAGTAACCGCTCTTCAGATCCAAAGTCGAGAACCATTTATTGCCAGCAAGTGTGTCTAATGTGTCGTCAATTCTGGGAAGAGGGTAACTGTCTTTCTTCGTAATGTCATTCAAACGACGATAATCCACGCAAAATCTTGTTGAACCATCCTTTTTCCGCACCAGTACTATGGGAGAGGCCCAAGGACTCGTTGATGGCTCGATGACATCATTGTGCTGCATTTCATTTAGAAGCTCAGAGACCTCTTCCTGTTTAGCAAATGGAAGTCTTCTTGGATGTTGTTTGATTGGAAGATGATTTCCTGTATCAATTCTGTGCTGGGTGATGTTCGTTCTCCCGACGTCTTCAGGTGTTCGAGAAAAAAGATCTTTAAATTCTTGGAGTAGCTTCTCCGCAGCACACCTCTGTTCACTTCCTAATTCTGCATTCTTGAGTAGTTCCGTTGTTAATTGCTCAGAAGACTTGGATTCGGTTGATTGTGTGGGGCGGTTTATGTATATTACAGCAGTGCAGGCTGCTAACACCTCATCCTTCTTCACTGTTCGGACCTTATTGCTGATGTTTGCGACTCTCACAGGAATAGTATTCTTTGAAAGATCAACTAGAGATGAAGCTACCAAAATTCCTCTTGGGCTATTGTCTGTGTTCGGGTATTCAATCAGTCCATAGCGGAAGTATTGCTTTGTAGGAGGTGTTCTTGAAACTATTGTCTCTGTGTGTGGAGGGATGGAAATTTCAGACTTGGCTGTTATCTGGCAGATTGGCTGGATGTCTTGATTTTCAGTGTTGAACACAGCGATGTCTTCCGAACTCGAATGCAGTTCATTATTCTTGAAGTCCAGTTTAAAGTTAAATTTTCCCAGGAAATCAATTCCAATGATTAAAGGATCTCTTATATCAGACACATATGCCATATGATGGTAACTGGCATTTCCAAAAGTGATGGTCAAGTTCATTTTTCCATATATTTTGATTTCGTCTCCGGTCACAGTCTGGAGTTTAACACAAGGCAGCGTCCAAATGATCTTCTCTTTTAGTTCTTGAGACAAATCCGTTCTAATGATGGTCACGTTGGCTCCCGTGTCCAGAATCATCTGGCAGGCGGTGTTGTTAACTTGGTCATAGACGTAAAGTCCATTATCGCCGCCACTCATCGATGAAACATGAAATGATGTAAACTGAGGCTCTTTAACTTCAGGCAACCTCCGCCCCGCGAGATGGCCTTCTCCTAGTTTCTCTGTAGTGATGGTGAAGCCGTGTGATTTCCTTTAGTTGGTCGTACAAGGCAGTTCCTCTTCACATGACCATCCCCTCCACTGCCCCAGCACTTTATCTTCCGATCCTTTAAGATCTCTGCAAGACTTCTCTTCATTTCATTTTCATCAGCAGGCGTATCATTTAATGAGACTGCTTTTATGGTATGGCGGTCTTTACGGGAGGCTTGTTGGGCTGCCTCTATCCTAAGTGCATAGCCTAAAGCTGATTCTACGTCTCTGATGTTGGAGAGTCTCGGCGATTTTTGAATTTCTGGATCACGAACAGCATCGATAAAGTACTGAAGAGCTAAGTCGTTTCGAGTGTCAGCATGACAGTCTGAGAATGCTAGGTGTGACAGTCTCTGAATATCCGCTGCCAGTTCCTGCAAACTTTCACCCGCTTTCTGATAGCGGGACTTTAGTTGGAGGCGACTATAGTACTTAGAACACTTTTCTCCGAACCGTAGCTCCAGTCCAGTCCACTAGTCAGGGCCTCGAAGTCGTTTCTTTCTTCTTTAGAAACATTTCCCAGTATCTCGGCTGCATCTCCCCGTAATGCTGCTGCTAAGTGGACTGACTTAACGGTAGAGTCCCAGCCGTTAGCTTCAGCTACGATGGAAAACTGCGTCTTATATACATGCCAGGAGGAACTGCCGTCGTAGGTGGATAGCTTAATAAATTCCTGATTCTGGATTCTTCTCTCTTTCTTTTCAGTTTCCTGGGGCATGGATTCTAACTTTTCTTCCACTTTTCTCTCCAGATCTTCTTCTATTCTCTTCAATTTACCTTCTATCTCTGAAAACCTTCCTTTCAGTTCCTGATCAAAATTTTCTTTAACTTTCTCCTCAAAATTCTCTTCTATCTTCGTAAATCTCACTTCAAAACTCTCTTCTATTTTCAAAACTTTCTCTTCAAAATTTTCTTCTATCTTTATAACTTTCTCTTCAAAATTTTCTTCTATCTTTATAACTTTCTCTTCTATTCCATCCATTCTATTTTCCATCACCGTTAATTTACCCTCTACTACTCTACGTTGAAAGCTCTCTCTTCATCTCATCTTGATTAGATTTAATTTCTTCGGTCAAACTGGCTTCCATCTTTTCCTGAACTGCTTTCATTTCCTTAATTTCATCAGTCAAACCATCTTTCAATTCTCTTTGCGATGTTTCATTTTCTCCTGTACTGCTTTCATTTCTTCAGTTAATCTATCTCTCATCTCTTTTTGTCCTTCTTTCATTTCTATTTCTCCTTCTTTCATTTCATTCATCTGGGTAGCTAAGCTTTCTAGAAGTTTCTTCGTCTCTTGCTCCATAGCTCTAGTTATCACCATTCACAGACAATCCCACTTCTGATACCAGAAATGTTGCGCACTTGGGGGTTCATGAGTTGTCTGAGAATGAAAGGCCAAACTTACAAAAATTCAGTAATTTATTCACAGAAAGTTCCAGAAAAATACAGGTCTATAAACCAAGTATCAGCTTCAATTCAACCAGTAAACACAGCTGTCAATAGCAATCCACAGTATTATTAGAGATTCTTTGGTCCAAGGATAGGCTGACCAGATCAAAGTACCTTTATAATAGAGAAGCATAAAAAATTGCTACAATTATCAAATTATGGATGCATTTTTTCATTCCTAATAAATAAGAACTAAAATAAAGTGTTACTGATTAATAATTTAGTTTCTACAATTTTTTAAAACTTAGAAAAATGTCTTTTAAAAAAAAGGCGTTTCCATTTGTTCCCAGAAAATAGGGACGTTTGGTCAGTATATCCAAGTAATAAAATAAAAGCAGCGCATCATAACGGCGAAAATATCAGTCATTTTTATTCACAGAAAGCCTTGTATATACTCTCTACTTTAGTTTATTTTTCTCTCTTTAGGTCAGGCTTCTCTCCGCCAATTGGCGCTGGCAGATATGCTTCAGCCAGATGTATGTCTTCGTTGACGCACGAACTCTGTTAAAGGGATCGGATATGTATATAATTTTGGCTGTAATTTTTACTTTTGTTTATCTGTGATTCAATACATGAACTTTAAAGCCTATTAATATAATTATTTATCACGCTATGAATAGGAATAACAAATCCAATTGCGTATTTATTATAATAAATTAAGCTGGTGGCTAATGTGTTTCGATAGTAAATATTTTGTATGTGTTTCTACTATTAATTTATGGACGTGTATAGTGTGTAAATAAACCTTAAGCTTTATGAAGAATTACAGATTGTTTATATAGCAAGTGTTTTCTACTCTATGAGCTTTTGATTTCTATTTTTGTGTGTCCCTCGTGTGTGTAAATAATTCGTCCTACGATTGAGGTAAGTTATAAAATTTTTCCTCTAAATAAAGCCTAATTATTTTGTACTTTTGTAAACTTATTAAAACAACTGAATTATTGACAAATTAATTCATAAATGTGTGTTGTTTTGGTTAAAAATGATTTTACATTAAAATTAATTATATCATAATTTTTCCGTTTATCTAGTAATGTGTTTATAGTAAAAATCATGTTAATAAAATTGATGTTTTTCTTTCTTTTCTCCCCTCCCCCCTTCATAAATATAAGTTTCAGTATTTAAGGAAAATATATTTTTATTATGGTACATATATATTGATTTTTTATACATATTTGTTTGTTTGAACTTTAATAATTTAAATCTTCAGTCGATGAATAAGATATTGATTCACAAACTTTTGAAGTTTTCATATCAAATTACTTTTAATGTATCAGCAATAGCAGTTTTTTTTTTTTTTTTTTAATATAATTAATTCGTATTATAATTTTGTAATCAATGACTATCAAATAAATTTTCTTTTTAATATCCTTTCCTAGAAGTAAAAAAAATAAAGTTTAAATGTTCTAATAGATTATTATTATTTTTTTTAATTTAATAAAAATATTAAGTTTTCTAGATAACCATTCTATTATTAGTAATTGTTGTATTTGTTTATACTAAAATATTTATATTGTAAAATATTTAATCATTTATTGTAAACATATAAATAATGCTAAGATATTTATATTTAATTTGTTTATACTAAAATATAAATATGTATTCATACTAAACTATTTCATCAAATTTATGAATATAATTGTAAAAAATTTAAATTTATTTATTTTATTAGGGATATATCAATCTCACAGAAAATTTTCTAACAACTATCTATATAAAATTTATTGCATTGAATATTCAGCTGCTTTTAATAAGAGTTAAAAAAATTTCTGTTTTGGTTTTATTTCCCCTATTTTACGTTATTCTGATAAACATTATTTGTTAAATTAAATTGCTTTTCTTCATGTTCTATTTTTTAATTGAATTTTATTTATTTATTTATTTTTTAAACCTCTCAATAGATTATTTTCAAGTAAAGATTTATTTATTTATTTGTTGAAGGGATGTTGGACATTAACAATCTTTGTAGATTACTGAGTTAGAGAAATGAAAATTTCCATACATCTTATCTATAAAATAAAATTAAAAATAAAGTTAAAATTTTTATTAATTTATTTTTAATTTTAAAATGCTTCCTGCTAACTAATATTTAAATTTTCTCCTTCATTTTACATTATTATGCTTCAACTACAGTATATTCTAAACATGTTTGGGTATTATTACTTTGGATTTATTGATATGTTAATTTTTTTTTAATGTTTGAATATTAAAATTTTGTATTAAATTTCATCATTCAAACATAAAAATATTAATAAATAATAATTACTTTTCAATCCAGTAAACAAAATACTACTCAAATATATAAATTGTCAAACAGTAATAATAATAATAATAATAATAAGTTTGCTGGGAGCATTTTAAAAAGTATAATAAATAAATAAATAAAATAGATATGTTATTTTTAATATAAAAAGTAATTTTTAAGAAATTTTAATGTATTCAATATTTTTATATTTCAATGCATACAGGTAATGCAAAATTTTATGATTCTAAGACAATATAATTAAAAAAGAATGTATATTTATAATATCTATCATTGCCTTAAATTGTAAAACAAAAAGTTTAACTTTGAGACACTAATTTCCCAATGCCCATATATACATATTAATTTTTTAAAGAGAAAGAATACTATAATTGTCGCTTAAAAATAGACATTATGAAATTTTCTATTATTTTACTTTCAAAATAAAATAATGGTAAAATAATAATAATAATAATAAAGCAATTATTTTGAAATATTATGGACAAGGTATAATGACGTAATGTACACAAATGCTGTAAAAGTGCCAAGATATATATTTCTTTTTTTTTTTTTTTTTTAAAGGCAGGGCATAGTACTGTTTCAACTTTTTTAAAAATCTCTTTAGAAGCACACTACTGAAACTATATACAGGAATTTGATTCATTAGATTTTTATTTTCTTTTTTAAATATTTGATGATTCTTCAGATTATTGTGTATTAAAGGTGAAGTTTATCTAAACTGTCAAAAATGTTATCCTTTTGTTTGCCTTGTTGTTTGCCTTAACCAGGGCTTGATTGCTGAAAAGGCATGGGAAAAATGACTAAAAACAAAATCTTGAATTTTCGGTTTTAGATTTTCACACTGAGATATTTTTTTCTGAGAAAATTTGTTTAAAACAAGATAAAATACATAATATTTCAGAAAAATTCTATTATTTAACCATAAAAATCTGAAGGTTCTCAATGAATAAGCTATGTGATTTTAATGTTGTGGGTAGAAATCTCTCAGACTTATGAATGCAAAAAAACTATAAACACACACTGATTTTTGGTCTATAGTATTTTTATTTGACAACATACAGCAAGGAAACGAGATTTCTCAAAATGAAAGGGTGCCTCGAAATAATACTGAGCTTCCCCTAGCTTCAAAGCTTAATCAACCTTAACAACCTGTATTCAAGTGTATGATATAGGCAGGACTCCAGAAATTTGAAAAACTGGTCGCCAGAAAAAAAATTGTTGGTAGCCATTAATAAATACTCCCCTGCCTTTTTTTTTTTTTTTTTTAATTTACTTGAACATAGAAATTAAAATTCTGTGTATAAAAACCAAATACTTACTAGGACTGGATTATATACCATGAAACATCTGATCTAACATCCTTAAACCGGTTTTATTATTCTCCCTAAACTAATACACCATTGACATCGACATATCATTACACTGATGCAACGATTCAGCACTGGGTCGCAAAGTGAGCAAGCAGTGTAAGCTGCATCGATTCTGAATGCAATATAACTTCCCTATTAGTATATTGATTTAATATGACGGTGTGCAAAACACGCACAAATAATTATAAGTCGCTGTTTTCCTTTTATTTGTTTCTTACACAAATTGATATGAACTACACTACAGCCTTAGCATAGGTTTTGACATTCAATTCTGCACCCAATTTTTTCACCAAAATATTAAAATTTTTAAAAAGATGGCGAGTTTTAATTGAAAACTCAAGTCGCCAGCTAAAATATATTGGTTGCTAATGGCAACCAAGCGACTGCAATTCACCAGCTCTGGATATAAGTATGTCATAGGTACCAAATTTTGAATAAACAAACTAGGTACTGGTGCTGCATTGTTTGCAGTAATCATGCCTACTTTGTTCGCCTGATGAAGGATTGTTTCCTTTCGATCCGAAACATTTGTTACAAGTTTACTTTTAAATGGCATTTCTGTGGTACTTTTATAGTTTTTTTTTTTTTATATATTTTCCATATTTAGTTAAGGAAAATACGTTTTTTCTTGTGTATGTTACTTCTTTTATTTTAAAATAATTTAAATCATAGAGTATGTTAAAAAATCAAATTATTTTTTAGTTTTGTTGTTTTGTATGCATTTTCAGACTTTTTGACCATTTCCAAAATATTTCTGAAATAGGGAAATGGCTTGAAGAGTGTTCTTTTCTAATATACTATCTACAAGATTTTTTTTTTTTTTTTTTTTTTTTGGTGTGTGTGTTTTGCTAACTGTATGAAATTTGCTGCCATCTTATGCTGGAATATCAAACATAATTCATAATTTTTTGGGTTCAAAAATATTGTCCTCAAAGGGATCATTTTTAACATAACAATCTAGGAAAAGTTACTATTTAAGATTTTAAAAGTAATTGATTATTATTTACAATTAAATTAGTTATTATTAAATTCAATGAGCTCTCCAGTTTATCATCATTTAAATTGTACAGTTTGTGTGTTTATCACATTTATTTTTTTAAATAAAATTTCTATTTTTCTAAAAATATATATGGATTCATAAATGTGTCAAAATTCTACATTGTTAAATTTATAAATTTCTTTCCTTTCTTACTTTTTTTTTTTTTTTTTTTTTTTTTAAATATTATTTATTAGGAAAACATAACATAAAATATATTAGGTACTTATATAATTGCAACCAGGCCAAAAACTTAAATGTATATTTAACTCGTCAAATTAAAATCTCATAATTTTTATGTTTATTGTTGTTTAATTAGTGTCAGTTCCTTCTGTTAATAATAAATTAAGTGCATTGTTTCACAAAAAGAATTTGATTATCTTCAAACCAATTCCGAATGTGTAAACTGTGTGTTGTTTTCAATTTTATTTTCAAAACGCCTGTTTTTCAATATGTAATTTCATTCATAATTAGCCTGTAGGATGCCATATTTTCATAATATCTTTTATAATTTAAGGCAAATCCCAAATATCAATATTTAAAATTGTTTTCATATTGAATATAAACAAACGAATACACTGGAACATTCTGGGGAAAAAAAAAAAAAAAAAAACATTCAATATAGTTGTTTGTAGTATTATTAATTCGGGTTTTGTTAAAAATATAATTGATATACATATATATATATATATATATATATTAAACTATTACAGATATGAAAATTTATAGAAAATTACCAAAATAAACAGTAAAGTAAGATCCATACTTTTTTTTTTAAATATTTGTAAAAAAAAAAAAAAAAAAAAAAAAAAAAATTACATACTGACATAGATTTTATATAGGATAAATCTTTAAAAAATATATTTATATATTAATAATGATGTCCAGTAATATAATATTGCTGAAAGTTTAACATACATTTAAAACCAATTTTGTAGCTTAATCAATCTAGAATTTGGCAAATTGATTGCAAAATATCTTTTAATACATATACTAAAATTTATTTATAGTATTATACTAACATAATACTACAAACAATGTAATAATAATAATAATAAATATGAATGCAAACCAGTTTTTTTTTTTTTTTTTCAAATAGCTTCGTAATGAAATTGATAAACAACAATAAAACATTTGATCTCTGATTAAAGTTTTTTTTTTAGATAGAGGAAAAAATTTTATCCTATTAAATATAAAATTTAATTTTCTTTCTTTCTTACGTTACAAGTGTTGCATCATGGCAAACTTGTAAGTTTATTTTATTTTATTTATTTATTTAGTGTTTCTTTTTAATTTAATTGCATTAAAAAAAAAAAAAAAAAGCTAAGAGTGTATGTGTATAATTAATTTCACTGTGAATATTTCTTACAAAATTAACTTTATTTATTTATTATTATTATTATTTTTTTTTAAGGTGATGATAATGTTATACACATATATATATTTAATTACACTCTTTGAATTATAAAGAAAATGTCTAAAATACATTAAAATCTAATAATATTAAATAATTAAATTTTAAAAAAAAACTATCTACATTAAATAAATAAATAAAATAAAATTATAAATATATATTTAAAAAAAAAAAAAAAAATTGCTCTCTGCTAATTTATTTTTAATATTTTCCTCAAATTACATTATTAAAGTTTAACATACATTCTAAACGCATTTGAGTATTGCTTTGTGTGTATTCATTGATTTAATGTTTTTTTTAAATATTTTTATACTTAGATGCTAATGTATTCAATTTCAACTTTCAAACAAAGATATTGTTATGAAATTAGCTTATAAATAATTTTGTCAAGTAATACTTAAATATATGTAGACTATACTGTTAAAATATAGTAATATAAAATCAATTAAAAGATGATAATAAATTTAGTCAACAGGCATCATTTTTAAACTCATAAAATAAAATAAAAAATGATTTTGAATTTTATTTTGTTTTATAGTTTGTAAATAGTTTTTAACAAATATTCACATATACTTAACCTTTAAATGCCTGGTTTTTAAAAGATTTCTAAAATTTCAATTCTAAAAATTTTTTCAGCTTTCATTTCTTAAATTGATCATGGGAAAAATACTTTTAAAAATCATATTTTATTTTAAGTGTATTTTACATTTAAAAAGCAACTTGTTACTAATAAAAAACTTAATTGGGCTTAAATTGAGAAAATAATTTTGCTTGATAAATTCTAAATATGGACCACGTACTTTAACATGTAATAATTTTTACTTGATCACTGCAGAATAAAATAGGATATTCGCAAGTTTCCAAACTAAACAAAAAGCATGTGTAGCAACAATAATAATAATAAAAAAAAAAAAATCTATCTTTATTCTTAAGAGGGGACAATACCTAATCTCGCAGACACTCGTGGCCAATGTTATTCTATGGGAAAATTTGTTGTGATAATTACACATTACCTAATGTATATTTTTTAATTGTGTTTTCGCAGTCAGAAAATTCATAACTGTTAAATGAGTACTTATTTTTGAAAAATTCATTTTTTTTTTTTTTTTTTTTTGAGTTCAAAAATGCGATTTTTCACAAAATGCATTTTTCTCATTTTCTACTCGCAAAATGAAATACTAAAATTTAAAAAAATCAATTTTTGGAAAACAAGTATTAATTTAACGCTTATGAATTTTCTAAATGTGAAAACAGAATTGAAAAATATTCATTAGGTAATGAGTAATTATGTAAACAAATTTTCCCATAGAATAACATGGGCCAAGGCTGCCGGCGAGTTTAGGTATTGTCCGCTGTTAAACAGCTCTAGCGTTGCCATTTACATGCTGAAAATTGATTTAATTATACTATCTGTTTATCTAATTTATTGGCAACCAGGGTTTTAAAAAACCGGGGTCTTTTTAAAAAAGCCCAGCATATATATATATATATATATATATATATATTTTTTTTTTTTCTGGGGGGGGGGGGGGTAATTGTTTTTTTTTTTTAATATTAAACATAGAATAACCCAATTGGGTGTGAATTTTAAGTTTTATTTCGAAAGAGAACAGTTTAGACTAAACAAAAACTTACTTAAACATTAAATGACCTTCATATTTTTGAAGTTTGGTTTAGTCTAAACTGTAAAATGAATTCTCATTTCATTCTATTCAGTATTTTATCACTATTTTGAATTTAATAATTGTTTTATTATTAATTTATTTTGTGTAAAATTAAAACTAGTAACAAAAGCAAAATATTTTATTACCCTTCCATGTATGATTTTCATATTACAAATGATTGTCGATTTTTGTATGGGTTAAAAAAAAAAAAAAAAAAAAAAGTATGCAAAAAGTGTATTTTTAAATTTATGTTATAATATTAATAGGACTGACATATTTTACTCATATTTGGAAACTTATTTAATAAAGGAATACAAAATAAAGTTATCACTGCTTGCATTCTACACTTGCATGTCAGGAGTCAATATAAAATTTTATTATCAAGTTAATAGTGTTTTATTGAACTAAGTATAAATAATTATTAATAATAATTCTGGAAACATGATGAAAAAAAAAAAAAAAAAATTATAAAAAGATCGTTTTTATAAAACTAAATCTTTTAAAAAGGCTGATTTTTAGAATTTGAATTTTGTGAGGGACAGTAAATGAACCCCATTTTTTGCCTATATTGAAACTTTTACAGGCTCAATATATTATACTTATCAGCAAGGTCAATATATTTGTTAGTTAAGTCTAATGTTTGTTGTTAAATCCTTAGAATTTTAGGCAAATTCTTTTTTTTTTTTTTTTTTTTTTAACATCGTTATTTACAAATGCAAAAATGACTTGCAATATTGTTCATTTATTCTCATCTTTCTTTCTTTTCTTTTCTTTCCTTTTTTTTTTTTTTTTTTTGTTTGTTTCATTCAGAAGAGATATTGCATATAGAATTTTTCTTAAGGGTATGTACAAATGAAATTGATTTTTGTTACATTGAAGTTGAAAAAACAATTACACTATCAAACTGGCATATATATCACTAATATGATACATTATATTATGTAAGTAGGGTTATACATATATATACTATATATATATATAATAATGCCACAAGTAAAAAGTAATAAATGATTTTTTTTAAGGGAAAAATTTTATTAGATTAAAAAAATCAATAAATAAATAAATCCCACTTGAGTGTTTTTTTTAATAGGTTAACTCACAAAACACGTCCGTTTTTTTTTTTTTTTTTTTTTTTTTGGTATGTGGGTGGATCTAAAACTCTGTTGGGAACATTAGGCATTAGAGCTTCAGTATTATACTAATAGTATTTTAGAAGACAAAATTAGGTATGTTAACAAAAGGCAACACATGGCATTTTAGTAAAGTTAAAAAGTGATAAATGATTTTTTTTTTAAGGGAAAAATTTTATTAGATTAACCCGTTAGTAGTCGCTAGTTGGTCTATTTGCCGCCCATTCTTCAGTGTTGCCAGATTTTTTAATTCAACAGCCACCAAAAATTTTTAGAAGGGGCATTTGATATACATAAAACGCGAATAAAATCGAAGAAACGTCGATCACATCACTTCTTAAAATTATTGGTAACAGTTAAATAAAAAATACGCAATCTGTAATAGGTGGCGCTGTCTATAGTGACTACTAACGGGTTAAAAAAATCAATCAATAAATAAATCCCACTTGAGTGTTTTTTTTTAATGGGTTAACCCACAAAACCCGCCCGTTTTTTTTTTTTTTTTTTTATGTGGGTGGATCCAAAAACTCTGTTGGGAACATTAGGCATTAGAGTTTCAGTATTATACTAATAGTATTTTAGAAGACAAAATTAGGTATGTTAACAAAAGGCAACACATGTCATTTTACTAAAGTTAAAAAGTAATAAATGATTTTTTTTTAAGGGACAAATTTTATTAGATTAAAAAAATCAATCAATAAATAAATCCCACTTGAGTGTTTTTTTTTTTTTAATAGGTTAACCCACAAAACCCGTTCGTTTTTTTTTTTTTTTTTTTTTTTTTTTTGTATGTGGGTGGATCCAAAATTCTGTTGGGAACATTAGGCATTAGAGTTTCAGTATTATACTAATAATATTTTAGAAGACAAAATTAGGTATGTTAACAAAAGGCAACACATGGTATTTAAGAGTTAATATTGTTATATTTCAGTGCATATATATTTTAATTTTTATAATTTCAAAATTAATTATAAACTACTGTCTTAGAATTACAAAAATTAATGTCCATCTGTACATTAACATTCATAAGCCCTTTAAGCACACATTTTTTTTTTTTTTTTTTAAATATGTAATAGTGCAAAGTAAAATATTACCACTTCTGATTTTTTTTTTTTCTCTTTCACCTAATGCTTATAAATAATTTTATTTTACACTTTAAAAGAAGGAAGATTTTTTTTTTTTTTTTTTTTTAAGTAACAGACTGTTTTAGTATATGTTTTAAAAGTTACATAAATAATTTTGACTAGAGAACTTTCATTTTGTATCATTGTTGACATCTATTAAAAAAATATACAGGAAAATAAATATAATATAATATAATATATATATATATATATATTAATTTTATTTTATTTTTTATGATTTTAAATTTTGACCAGGACTTGAATTGTTTTTTTTTATTAGAAAAAAAGGTAAATCCACTTGCAAAGTCAACTTTGTTTTAATACATTCATTATCATTATTTTGATAAACAAGTTCATGTGTAAAAATTTTATATGTATCTCTTTTTTATTAATACTTTTCAACAAGATTGAATGTGTATGGATGGTTTGTCTGTGCTTGCAGCACACATTTTTACAAGTATTTTAAGAGTACCTTAACACTATGGTATGTTATTCAGGTTCACTTTAACATGCTTTCTGTAAAATAGTCTAATTAGCACTATAGGTTTTTGTGCAGGGATTCAAAAAAGAATTTGGATTCATTATGGTCTGTGAGATATGTATTTCTTTAACGCATATCTGATTAAATTTATGCTATACAAAAGTAACAAAATCGACATACATATTTGCTTTAAAAAAAAAAAAAAACCTTCAGAATACGGTATGATTATAACATTAATGATCGATCTACAAATACAGAGTCAAGCAAAGTTATTCATTTAAACTGTGGGATGGATGTAAGTGGAAATTGCTCAAAGTACATTTTTCAGTTTTTTTTTTTAACTAATTGTATTAAAGTTCGTAGACAGTGCTTCTCAAACTTTATGAAGTTGAGCACATTTAAAATTTTACTAATATGTAGGTCTCTACATACAAATTTCTAAAAAATAGGTTTTAATAACTATTTTAAAGGCGAATTCTTTTTTCCTTCTTTATACGTCAATAGTAGGGGGGGGGGTCTTTTTAAACAATTGTGGTGAGAGTAAAAAATACTATTTCACACAAATATGACGGTTTCAGAGCAGGTTTTGATTTTGCTCTCTTTTTGGCTCTAATCTTTTACTTATTTTCAGAATTGGAGTATTCAATATAATGCTACTTTTTACTTTTCTTCTATGTATAATAAAAAAAAAGTATTGGATACGTGGAAATTTTTGATGGATTTATGTATTTTGAGATATCCTAAACCGGATTTTAGAAAATGTCAGTTTGTCTCTCTGTGTGTATGTGTCATAAATTTTATGAACGCTGTATCTCACAAACCAACGGACAAAATTTAACCAGACTTGGTATTTAGTTGGACCCTGACCTAAACTAATGCTGATTATATTTTGGGGTCAATCGTTCAACAGGTAGCGCTGTCGTAGTTTTTTTTTACAATCTTTAACATGGAGCATACGACAAAATTTATAAATATACATCATGGGAGTTATTTTTAATGAAGGATTGTAAAATTAATGTGGAATGTTGATAATAATTCTTATTAATTTTACAATCATTGATAATAGTAGCAGTAGGCCAGGAAAAAAATTATGTGCATGCAGGAGCATCGTTGCCCCCTCCCTCCGATGTGTAAATAAATTTCTAAAATGAGTATCATTCAGAAGAGCTCGTCAATTCCTTTAAAACGAATGGTTGAATAATAAATATGTGATAATTTAAAAGTTATTGATTTTATTTTATTTTTAAAGAAAAAAAATTCTTATAAAATTGGCTTTCTTTCGTCATTTAGTGTTATACTTATCTGAAATAAAAAATCTGAATTCGTCATGGAAAATAATCTTAATAAATAATTTGTACGGCGGGAATTTGTATAGGATAATATAGTACAAAGTCTTGTGGTGGCCGCAACATTCTAGTTTGTGAAAGCTATGCGTGATACTTGGATGTATTTATACATCATGGGAGTTATTTTTAATGAAGGATTGTAAAATTAATGTGGAATGTTGATAATAATTCTTATTAATTTTACAATCATTGATAATAGTAGCAGTAGGCCAGGAAAAAAATTATGTGCATGCAGGAGCATCGTTGCCCCCTCCCTCCGATGTGTAAATAAATTTCTAAAATGAGTATCATTCAGAAGAGCTCGTCAATTCCTTTAAAACGAATGGTTGAATAATAAATATGTGATAATTTAAAAGTTATTGATTTTATTTTATTTTTAAAGAAAAAAAATTCTTATAAAATTGGCTTTCTTTCGTCATTTAGTGTTATACTTATCTGAAATAAAAAATCTGAATTCGTCATGGAAAATAATCTTAATAAATAATTTGTACGGCGGGAATTTGTATAGGATAATATAGTACAAAGTCTTGTGGTGGCCGCAACATTCTAGTTTGTGAAAGCTATGCGTGATACTTGGATGTATTTATCTAAATATAAGCAGTAAGGATATAATATTTACTTCCAAAACTTTCAAATTAAGTAATAACAATGATATTACAAATTTCAACAAAAAACTGGGGAAGGGAAATCGCTATTAATTAACATAATGATATTTTGATAAAAATAATGATGTGTACATAATGAAATAATAGAATTCTCTGATATATAAACACACAGTGCTAAATATTCAATCAGTAATGCAATATGCCCATAGTGATAAATTCCAAAAACAAACCCCTCTATTCATTTTGTAAACTTTTTTTTTACAATGATTCTCAGAGAAACTTGGTCATTCAGAAACTATCAATAAATAAAGTAAAATAATAATCAAGATGCATTAATCAAGAATATATAATAGAATTTATAAAGAATGCTATACTATTATTGTTATTGTTACAGGTTTCGACTGATCATTCTTTACGAATTTCACTTTTCATTCTCCGCCTTTCATAATATTTTGATTACCATTTAAAGTGCAAGGGGAAAGCTTGCTTCAAGTAAGTAGCTTCTATTTGCTTCAGCTTTATTTTATAAGTAGTGTGCAAGGGTCGATCCAGGCAGAAGTTGGTACCCCTTTCAAAATTTAGCGTTATAAATGGCCCCTTTACAAAATTCAAATTTATAAAAACGGCTTTTTTACGAGAAGTTATATATGTATATATAAAGAGAAGAATTTAATAACGTTATAAAATTAGATACAAGATAATACCTACAATCAGGGCCTGATTATCCAAAAGGCTCAGGAAGCACAAGCTTCCCCTCTAAAATTTAAGAGGGGGCCCCATAAGGATTAAAAACATAGTCTTGAATTTTTTGTTTCGTATTTTCACACTGAGATTGAATTTTTTCTGAGAAAAGTTACCTAAAACAAGACAAAACAGTCACTATTTCGGGAAAAATCTAATATTTAACTTCAAAAATCTGAATGTTCATAATTAAAAAGTTTTATGATTTTAATATTCTGTGTAGAAACCACCCAGATGTATATATATATATATATATGTATATATATATAAAATAATAATAATAAACACACAATTTTTTGGTCTATAGCATTTTTATATTACAATATGTAACAGGAAAACAAGATTTTCCGAAATGAAAGGGGGGCCCCTAAATGATGCTGAGCTTCCCCTAGCTTCAAAGCTTAATCGGGCCCTGCCTACAATACACACGTAAAAGTTATTTAATTTAATTTAAATGTTAGTATATGACCCTTTTATAAAATTTTTGCCTGTTTTTAGTATTATTTCAAACTTAGTCTGCCTTTGACCGATTGGCGGTCGATATTTTCAAATGAACCTGTGTTTCCAAATTTGCTGCTTGCATATATTAGCCATATGAGAAACGGCTGCAAATATCGTGGAAAAATAACCAGTAATTAAAAAAAAAAAAAAAAATTATTTACAATTTGTGTTTTTTATTAAAATAACAGAATTCGAGTAATGAAATGCATTTTTAATTTTATTATTTGTGAAATTGATTTTCAGCACAAATTAAAATTGCCGCTAGTTTATTTAACAACATTATAATAGTACGGAAATACCGCAGATTTATTATTATTATTTTTTTTTTTTCTCTCATGCCAGTATAAATTGTTAATCATCGATTTACGTGATATATATATTTAAAAATTACAGTTCCTTTTATATATTATAAAAAATCTTCGTAAATTTCGCAATGTTGTATGTTTTTAAGCTTCTTTCTCAGTTTTTCAATTATATCTTTTCTTTTTAGTTTATTTGTTTAAAATCATGGGTAAAATTTTTACTTATTTATTTTCAAGACATTGTAACAGTTAGTACGTCGTTTTTTATGTTAAACTTTTTTTTGAAAAAATGTTAAACGTGCTTAGTATTCAAATAAGATTAGCATTATATCTTAGGAAAAAAAAAAAAAACTTAATTGGGTATAAATTCTTTAAAATTAAAAACTGATTCGACTAAAACTATAGTATATTGTTGTGGCTATCACAAAATTTTCTCCTGCATTTTCCTACGCAAATTGACGCTGTACAAAATATTTATTAAGATTATTTTCTACGAGGTATTAAGGCGATTTCCATCTCGGAGAAACATTACCTCAATGTTGAAAGAAAATCAATCTTTTGCCAACAACTAAGGAATTGCTTTTTTTTTTTTTTTTTTTTTTTTTACCTCAAATAAATTTAATATAAAAAAATCGGTAATTTTGCATGTAACATTTGCATTTTTACAGAAATGTGTGCTTTGCTCACATATACGCCCTCTATCGACAAAAAAATTAACTATTATTTTTTTCTATACCCCCAAAAATTCCCCTTCACGAAAATAATTTTTCACTGATTGCGTTCAATTCTGCCAACTCCTTCAATTTTTATGAATTTTTAAAATGTCTACAGGCTTATGGTACACCTGGCATATCTTACAGGGATTTAGTTAGAGCTACCTTAAACTCTTAGTTGCAGGATTTAATTGCGAAGTCATTTCATTCGTTCTTACTCAAATTTAACTGGATATTTTAAAGTTAACTTAAAAAAAAAAAAAAGAAAAAAAGAAAAAAGAAATTATAATTTCAAAAAAGAAAAAAAGAGAAAAAAGTCAAATCGTAATCGATCATTGTTAAAAATATTTTGCATTTATAGGGAAAGACCATTTTTACTTTCTCTTACCCATAGGGTCGAGAAAGTATTGTTTTAGGATCAAATTTTCGAACGTGAGTTTTTGTTATATTTACATGTTCTGAGGTCCCCTGAATACGAAAATCATGTTTTTAGCGAATGATCTGTGTGTCTGTCTGTCTGTGTATCTGTTATCAGCATATCTCAAGAACATATAGTAGCAGAAATTCCAAACTCGGTATTCTAAATGTGTATCATATAGGGATGCTACAGTAAGCTTTTCGTTGAGATGTCTATGGGGGAAATTGCAGGTAAGTAGAGTTTAACATCTATAGACTGCACTAAACCAAATGAAACGAATATATATATTTTGTAATAGAGATAGTCAACCGGGAAAATTTTTTTTGTGTATGTAGGAGCCTCGCCTCCCCCCTTGGGTGGGAAGTTCCCCCTCGAGGGGAGTAAATTTTCATGATGGGTATCTTTCAAAAGAGCTCGCCAAGACCTTCAAAACGAATGGTTGAAAAATCGATCTGCGATAATTTAAAATAAAGTTATCGATTTTTTTCATTTTTAACCAAAAAAAAAAAAAAATAATAATAATAATGTAATATTGAGAATAAATTCAACTTTTTTTTTTATATTTTAGTGTTATACTACTTCTCTAATATGGAAATCGTCTGCATTATCGTAAAATATAATTTTTTAAAAACAGAATTTTTTTTCAATAACCGAATTAAATTCTATATAAATGTAGGTGCATTAATGAAACGTGGCCCTCACACAGAACTAATTATTATATAAAACTCTTCCGAAGCCTAATTTGAATTGTTTAACACAGGTTTACATAACAGTACTCGTTATCTTACCTTTTAATCTGCAACCTGTATTTATAGTATTAAATTTCAGGGTAAGAGAAAGTCGTGTGAGTGACACACCAGATTATTTAATATGTTGGCTTCTTTAATTAAATTGCTTAATATAAATTAAATATTTAATGTATCTAATAATTCGCGTAAAAATAAAAATTATGCGATTGTGTAAAGAAAATAGTAATTGTTGAGATAATTCTTTTTTTTTTTTTTTCTTTCAGTGTAATTGAAGCACAGTTACTATCAATAATGCTTACTATGTGCAGGAAGTACTAATAATTTTTTCTTTTTCTTTCTTTCTTTCTTTTTTTTTTAAGCATTAGTATGTCAGATGTCTAACGAGTTTTTAAAACTTTTATCAATGCCCATTTCCTAGAAACTATGTGAATAGGCGATAGAATTTTGACATTTGTCTCATTTCAAACACGTAATTTTCCAGGAAAATATTCGTTGGTTTTGTGGAGGATATTCGGTAGCACATGCAAGTATAGCCAATATTTTTCCTCCTCTTTTATAACATTTGCTTAATGCGTAGAAAATTTATTTAAAAACTGAAAATTTTGATACGATTTTTATGAAAGCGTTAACTTTTTTTTAGGCGCGCATTTCATTCATTTTTACCTTCAAGACCTTCAAGAGTGAATGAATCCTTTCGTGATATAATTTCTGTGTTTTACTTATGCAACAAAATCCGTGATCGGGTATTATTATTATTTTTTGACATAAAAAGAAATCTAGACTCGTGAATAATTATTTAAAAAAAAAAAAAAAAAGTCAAATAAAACTTTATCAAAATTTAACTTTTAGTAAACTAGCGTCATTTTTCTTTAAATACAGTAATCATCGCTTAATAAAGTCACTGGTTAATAAAATCAGCCGTTTAATTTGATCAAATAGCCAGGAACGGAAACAAATCGATACAAACTACATTTAAAAGCGCCGTTTAATAAACTCAAGAAAATCTTCCCAGCAGAAAAAATTTCATTTATGCATACTTAATTTTTTTAATTTTATTTAGGGTAAGTGCACCAGTGATTGACACTTTTAGAGCAATCTCTGATGTTTTTAATGTTCTAGTCATCAGAAAATATTTTTAGAAATCTTAAGTTAGCACATATGGTATGGAAGGCATTCAGAACCACATATATGTTAAAATATATACATTTGATAACAATTATTTTTTTATAAATGAATTTTTCTTTGACACCCACTCAGTGTTCCAGTATTGACACGGCCAGTTTTTCATTTTATCAGTAATTGCCACCCTGTGTTCCAGTGTTTGACACTGCTAGTTATTCATTTTACCAGTTATTAGCACCCTATGCTCCAATGTTTGACATAAAATGTTAAAATTCTTATATGTAAAATATATGATTTTATTATTTTTCTTATTTATTAATTATTTTGGGATAGATGTCAATCACTGGAGCATGCCAATCACTGGAGCACCTACCCTACATATTTTTTACAAAAAGAATTTTTTATTTATTTATTTTTTATGAATTTGAATTTTGATAAAGGCGCTATTTTCATGAATTTCAATTTTGTGAAGAGGCTGATTTTATTGAAATAGAATTTAGTGTAGAGATTTTTTTTTTATGGATTTAAATTTTGTGAAGAGCACCATTATTTTATTAATTTGAATTTTGTGAAAGGGACTGTGTGTTTTTATGAATTTAATTTTTGTGAAGTGATCGTTTTTAAAAAATAGAATTTTGTTAAGAGATCCTTTTTTGTTGTTTGTTGATTTGAGTTTTTTGAAGGAATTGTTTTTATGGATTCGAATTTTGGGAAAGAGTTCTTTTCATGAAGTGGACTTTTCAGAAGAAATCTTTTTTATAAAATTAAAACTTTGTGGGGACAATTTTTTTTAAAGTAGAATTTTGTTATTGAATCACTTTTATAAAGTTCAAATTTCTAAGGGATCTGTTTTTATGGATTGTGTTTTTGTGAAGGGGATGCTAATTGGCCTCAATATTTGCTTTTATCCGTCCCCTATGATGATTAAATGTTCGTATTAATTGTTTTTCTCTCTCTTTAAACAAATACTGTTGCATAATCTACTGATGGATTATGAAAGTTTTTTTTTTTTTTTTTTTTTTTTTTTTGGGGGGGGGGGGTTGCGATCCATATCAGTGGGTCATAGCAACATTCACTTATTGGTCGCATAAATCACTGGTGGATTACCTTTTCTGCACATTTATATGGGAATATAAATTTCTTGAGTCCGGACAGAGTACATGGGAATATAAATTTCCGCAGTGTACTTGTTAATTAATAACTATTGATTATATCGCCTAATTTGTTATAAAGAGAAAAGACGTAAAAAAAGAAAAAACAGGGCCCGATTAAGCTTTGAAGCTAGGGGAAGCTCAGTATCATTTTGGGGCCCTCTTTCATTTCAGAAAATCTTGTTTGCCTGTTACTTATTGTAATATAAAAATGCTATAGACCAGAAATTAATGTGTGTTTATAGTTTTTTTTTCTGTTCATATACCTGGGTGGTTTCTACACAGAATTAAAATCGTATAACTTATTAATTAAGAACATTCAGATTTTTTAGGTTAAATAATAGATTTTTCCCGAAATAGTGAGTATTTTATCTTGCTTTAGGCGAATTTTCTCAGAAATATTCAATCTCAGTATGAAAATATAAAACAGAAAATTCAAGACCCTGTTTTTTGTCATTTTGGGGGCCCCTCTTAAATTTTAGAGGGGAAGCTTGTGCTTCCCGAGCCTTTTGGGTAATCAGGCCCTGGTTGTATAAATGAATTGAAGTAAGAGAAGTCGTTAAACAAACAAAAGAGAATATTATAATAGAGTATTCGTGCATTTTAATGTGTATAGTATGTTGTTTAATTTAACGGGATTGCCCTTCAAGTAATTTGAGCTCATAGATCATAAGGATAAAGAAATTTTCATTGTGTCCCTGTAAAAATCTATGAGTGCTAAACTCACCAAAATCTATGCAGTTCGTTTGACGGTGATTTATAACATATATATATATATATTCGGATGAAGCATTTAGACGTTATAGCACTTTCAATAATTTGAATCCATAAGCCATAATGATAAAGAATTTTACTTTGTGTTTCTGTAAAATCTATTAGTTCTAGATTCTTCAAAATTTATGTGACGGTGATTTATAACATTATATAAATCTTCAGCTCAATCAAATGAGACATTTAATCGCTATTGCACTTTAAATAAGTTGAGCCTGTAAACCATGATGGTAAAAAATTTTTCTTTGTGTCCCTGTAGAAAAAAAAAAAAAAAAAAATAATAATAATAATAAACTATGCGTGCTAGATTCTTTAAAATTCATATAATTCGTGTGCCAATGATCGGTAACATGTATATTAATTTTTAGCTGAATCGGATAAGGCGTTTAGACGCTATTGCACTTTAAAGAATTTAAGCTTGTAGGGCATATATTGATAAAGATTTCGTTGTGTCCCTGTAAAAAAACTATAAGGGCTACTTTAACCAAAATCTATGCAGTTCATTGAATTGTGACCTATGACATGCGTATGAATTTTCAGCTCAATCGAATAGGGCTCTTAGACGCAATCGCACTGAAATTTGAGCTCAAAATAAGGAATTTTTCTTTGTGTCCCTGTAAATAAAACTATAAGTGCTAGATTCATCAAACTATACAGGAGTTTGTATGACGGTGACTTGTAACATGTCTATAAATTTTCAGCTCAATCAAATGAGGCATTTAGACGCTATCGCACCTTAAAAAATTTGGGTCCATAGGCCATAATGATAAAGAATTTTTCTTTGTGTCGGTGTAAAAAAAACTATAATTGCTAGATTCAATCTATAACATGCGTACTAACTTCCAGCTCATTCGAGCAAAGCGTTTAGACGCTATCGTGTTCATTCACATACCACACACACATACATCACCGTAAAAATAGCGAATATCAACTCAGGAGACCTCAAAACAAGTAGATATACCAAAATTTCAAAGTCGAATTTTTGACATGATTACAATACTTTCCTAACATATGTATGTTCGGAAATTAAAAACGAATGCGTTTTTGTTTCTTTATCAGAGTAAAATGTACACCTATTCGAGCATAAAGGATTTACATATTGTAATTATAATGATTACTTGTTTTTATTACTTAGCGATGACAACACTTGTTTTTGCGACATTATTTTTGTGTTAAGAGTTCAAGTTGCAGTGCAAAAAGCCATAGATTATTTACATTAAATGAAAAAGTATGTTGGAATTCTCCATGTTTCCTTTCATGCATGTATGTATCCGCATTACCATTTCAAAAAGAACTTTATCACCGAGTGCTCGTAAATGCCGCATATGAGCTTTAAATTTTCTTTTCGTCTGTCGAAAAGGAGAGTTCATTCTCTGGGTTTTTGGTTCTGGTCCGATGAGCCCAATTCGGTATCTTTCATCATATTTCCTGGATATCCGACGCTGCTGGGGTTGGGGTCACTTATTGTTTTGTGTCGGATAGTTTGTACGCTGATCTTGCGCAAAAACCTTTTCTTTTTTCTTCTTTTTCTGCAGAAATACATGATATTTGAATGTTATTATTCGCAGTTTTTTTACCGCATTTTAGTATATCAGAGATTTATTCATTATCTTAATCTGGCCAAGACTTCAAAATGAAATTTTTATGTTTCTTTCTTTCTTTTCTTTTCTTTTTTTTTTTTTTTTTAAATTAGGGAATGCACGCCGTAAAAAAAAAAAAAAAAAAAAAAAAATCGTAATTAATTTTTACTTTTGATTGTATTCGTCAAAGAAAATATTGTATTCGTAAAGATTTTCGACTGCCTGTTTTATTGGATTTACACATTTTGAGATGCCTTAAACACAATTTGACCATTTTTGGTAAACGTCTCTTTGTGTGTCCGTAACAAAAATTTTACAGCAGGTGTAGTTCGAGAACTTATGCACAAATTTTCACGCAGATTTATATTTATTTGCACCTTCACATAAACTGGTGCTGTCAACTTTTAGTGTAAATCGCTTAGTAGGTGGCGCTGCTGTGCTTCGATCTCTCTCGTTTATATAAAAGCAGTGTTTCAGTTTCTCTTGTGTATAATTTTATAATTTCATGTGTAAGAGGGCTATTATGAAAAAGAATGCGGACTTTATTTGGGTGTAAATCGGCAGATAGGTGGTGCTGCTGTGCTTCGATCTCTCTCGTTTATGTAAAAGCAGTGTTTCAGTTTCTCTTGTGTATAATTTTATAAAATTTCACGTGTAAGAAGACTATTATGAAAAAGAATGCTAATTTTATTTGGGTGTAAATCGGCAGATAGGTGGCGCTGCTGTTACTCATATTCAGCAATTTTCTGTATGGCTAAATCTCATTGTTGGTTAAAATTACATCAAGCTACACATGTAAAATCTTTATTGTGAGAAGCTAGAATTAAATATTTGTTTATGTTAACCGGAAAGTGACGCTGTTTTATAGAATGACATAGAAGAAAGTTTTGCGAGCATCACAACATACTAAGTTTTACAGAGACCGACTTAAGTTAATTCATCATATAGAGGATCGATCCTGGCCAAAACTGGAGCCGTTTAATTTACTGTTCACAAAATTTAAATTCACAAGCGTGTACGTGTTCCTTCTCAAAATTCGAATTGACAAAAACAGCCCATGCTGAAAATTTCGTTTTATAAACAAGTATTCCTTTTTAAAATTATTCTGTGCCTGAAATCCAATTTTCAGTATTATGTCAAATTAAGGCATGTATTTGTTTCAATAAAACCATGAATATATAGATTATTATTAAACGTAAATAACACGCACACCTATAAAGGCCTCAAGGATTTAAGACTGGTTCTGCATTTGTCATATTTTGAGACGTTCGTCTCTGTTAGATAAAATTTGTTCTGTAATTTCATATATATTTATATGTGTGTGTTTTCCTGTAGATATACATTGCATGTATTTGTGTTTTTATAGATGGTCATTTCAATATATTTCTTTTGAGTAAAAAGGTTGTTATGTCAATGTAATTTGGATATTTATCCATTGTTCTTTTTTCTTCAAAAATTGCAAACCTGATTACTCTGTTAATATCTATAAATGTATGTATGGAAATATAAACCTTTTTCAATATTTGTGTATATAAAAAATTATATATATATATGCCTTACGGGTGAGTATCGGGCATAGAGTGCTGTAAATTTTTAACAATTTGCATACAGCACTACAGAAATACCACCCACTTTATATGCAATATTCATTCCATGCCCTTGATAACGTAATGATGTTGTATGTTTGAATATCAGTTTGCTCATTTTTTCCTCATCTTTATTCATTTTTTTCTACTTCTTCATGTGATACTTTACTTGGTTATATATCTTCTGCAGTGTTTGAGAAGGTTTTCAATATATATATGTAGTATATATATGATATGATTTGGTGACACTTACCTATTATGAAGAAAGGTTTTTACTCAGTGACGAATCCTTTTATTAATTTACCGCAAAAAATGGAAGATTGCGTAAAACTGATCAGTTTTTATTCTAAAAGTTGTTTAATTTTCTGACTTCCGCTTTCAGAACGTGCTTTGTCGTGGAACTAACTTTGCAGGGGAAACTTAAGAATGAAATACAAATTATGAATTTTTAATGGGATTTTCTTTAAGTTACCACTCAATATTAACTTAAAATAATAATTTAAAATCTTTGTTCTTTTTATCGTTATATATATATATATATAGGGTAGGTGCTCCAGTGATTGGCATGCTCCAGTAATTGACATCTATCCCGAAATAATTAATAAATAAGAAAAATAATAAAATAATATATTTTACATATAAGAATTTTAACATTTTATGTCGAACACTGAAGCATAGGGTGCTAATAACTGGTAAAATGAATAACTAGCAGTGTCAAACACTGGAACTTAGGGGACCAATTACTGATAAAATGAAAAACTGGCAGTGTCAATTACTGGAACATTGAGTGGGTTTCAAATAAAAATTCATAAAAAAAAAATAATTGTTATCAAATGTGTATATATTTTAACATATGTGTGGTTCTGAATGCCTTTCATACCATATGTACTAACTTAAGATTTCTAAAAATATTTTCTGATGACTGAACATTAAAAACATCAGAGATTGCTCTAAAAGTGTCAATCACTGGTGCATTTACCCTATATGAAGTTTTATTGTGAAATTTCTCACTCTCTCTTTTTGAAATTAATTCGAAATGATACAGTTTAAGGGCCGATTCTGGCTAAAATTGGAGCCCTTTTGCTTCCCCTTCACAAAATTCCACCTCATCAGACCTCATAAAATGGACGTCTTCACAAAACTAAAATTCATAGAAATGACACTTTTCCAAAAATTTTGTAGGATCCTTTAATAAAAATATTTCATGTTTTAAGCATTATTTTATTTAAATGCCTATATTTTGCCAAATTAAATATGATTAACTGAGTATTAAACATCATATGGAAGATTCTACCCGATAATTTTTTGTTTTCACAAAAATACTCAGTTTTTCATTAAAGCAGGCCCCGAAAATTAAAACCTGGATCGACTTCTTCAAATATTTGTCATCTATTGTATAGCACATCGTAATCGCGACTTCTTGTATTCTATCTTTTTCCATCTGCAACTTAAATGTCGGCATTCACATTTCGTTTATTTTATTTAAATCTCTGAATGTAAAATAAATAAAACCACGTGATATTTAGGAAATTTAATTTTATAAATTTTAATCACATTCTGTAGTTTGCGTGAACTTTCTTAATGTATTATTTTTACTTTCTTCTATATTCAATAGAAGAAAATATTGGATTCGTAAAAATTTTCCGACCTCGGATTTTTGATGGATTTACACGTTTTGAGAGCTGTAGAACACGATTTGACCATTTTTAGAAAATGTCTGTCTGTCAGTCTGTGTGTGTGTGACAAAATTTGTGGAAACTGTATTTCAGGAACTACTGCACAGAATTTCATACAAATTGGTATGTAGTTGCACCTTGACATAAATTAGTGCCTATCAACTTTTGGTAAAAATTGTCTGACAGGATGCGTTGCAATCTCGCTTTTTCTAAATTTTTAATATGGTGATATAGGACAAAATTTTATATAAATGTGCATAAAGAGAATTATTTTTTAGTAATCATTATGAAATTTACAAGAATTATTTATAATAGAGATAATCAACTGGGAAAAAAAAGAGCTGTAGAACCTCGTCCCCCCCCGGGGGGGGGGAGGAGTAAATTTTCATGATGGGTATCTTTCAAAAGAGCTCGCCAATACCTTTAAAACGAATGGTTGAACCATCGATCTGCGATAATTTAAAATAAAGTTATCGATTTTTTTCCATTTTTAACAAAAAAAAAAAAAAAAAAAAAAAAAAAAAGTAATGACAATAAAATTGACTTTTTTTGGATATTTAGTGTTATACTACTTCTCTAATATGGAAATCGTCTGCGTTTATTATCATGGAAGATAATTTTTTTTAAATTATTTTAATAAATTATTTTTACTGAGTGAATTTGTATAGGAAAATATAGAAGAAAGTCATGTGGTGGTCACAACATACTAGTTTTCACACCAGATTTAAAATATTGTATTATTAAAGAAGATTTGTTAATTCCAGCTCGTTTTGTCAATTTTTAATTAAACTAGTTCCAAAGTAGTTTCCAGACATATCGCATATTCATGGTTTTGCAATGGCGTGTTTTTTGTGTAATCTAGAATTTGTGAATGTGCGTTATTCTACTTCACTCAGTTTTGTGTCATTTATTTTTTAGAGATTGGTAAAATCTGCTTTACCAGCTGCTATAAAAGAAATATTTCTCCCAGTTTCCCTTTGCGTTTTCCGCAGTGCGAAAAAAAAAAAAAAAAAATCCCGCCCCATTTTTTTTTTATGAAAAGAAAAAGGTTGACTATAACAAAAGACTTCTTAGTTCAAAAGGAAAAGGAGTTTAACCTTAAAGGGAGAAAAAATGAACCCTTAAAATTTTTATGGTTTTCACAGAATTTAATTTACAAATCTTGCAATTTTGCGGAAACCTGAACGGCTTCTACCTTTCTGGCGGGTTGGGGACAAAATATCGCGAGGACAAAATATCGCCGACGTAAATGAATACAACGCAAAAATGAGTAGGTAATTATTAGTAATGTTGTATAAAATTTCATGACAACACATACCTTAGTCAGAGCACTGACATTCTGACAAACCTACAACAATTTTTTTTTATATATATATTTTACTTAAAATAGTTTATATTTATTAACTTTTGTCAAGATTAGTCATAATGGATTCAATCGTGCTTATCAATTTTAAAATTTTTAATTTAAGTTTGTGAATAGTGTTCAGCTTTAATTTCAGCAGTGATGTACGCGATTTTTAAAATGTATTTTGAATAGTGAAAAGCAAAAGATAAAATAACTTAAAAATAAACATACATAAAATAATGAAATTCAACTCTATGATTTAATTAATTAATTGTTTATTTATTTTAATTAATATTTATAAGGCCATGTGACCCCCGCCAGAGATCACGCGTGACACAAAATCAAATTTTCAAATAGATCATACCATTTTTTCGACGCGAGATTTTGTCCCGCGATATTTTGTCCGGACCCCCTCTCTGGCAATACCCAGTCTACGAGTCTTGTTGCAACTTATTTTTAAATGACACACAGAGTTTCTCAGAAAAGGCAGAATATTGTGTTTTCAACTGTGAAAAATTGTTTTTTTACGGTTAAATGATTCATGTATCAGTTTCTTAATCCAGGATCTGAAGTATGTTACTTGTTTTTATACATATACAGTCGAACCCCGTTATAGTGAATCACGTTCGGACATAAAAACAAAGTTCACTATATTTGGAGGTTCACTATAACCAAATTTTGATTATTAATAAAATAGGTGTTTGTGTTCAGTTGGGACCGCTGAAAATGTTCATTACAACCGAGAGTTCACTCTATTCCAGGTTCACCGTAGCGAGGTTCGACTGTATTTAAATAATATCTGTTTATTTGACGATTTTTCACATTAGTGCTTCTTTTAAGCCTTTTATGGAAAATAAAATTAATCTAAATTCCAATTTATTTATTATTAAATAAATATACGGATTTCAATTTTTGTATGCAATATGCAATATGGTGCAATTTCTATTTTTAATTTCTACTATTCACTACTACAACAAAATCAAGCTATTTTAATATAGTCACCCAAAACAAAGGAGTAAGGAAAAAGTTTAATCTTAACATATTAATTTCCATAACTTGTTTACAATAAATAAATAAATAAATCATTTTGTGTTTAGGTTAAAAAAATGCATATATATATTTAAATTTATTACAAATTTTATTATTGTATTTTTTACTTTCTTTTACCCATAAGGTAGAGAAAGTATTGTTTTTGGCTCAAATTTTCGAACGCGAGATTTTGTTATATTTACACGTTTTGAGGTCCCCTGAATACGAAAATCATGTTTTTAGCAAATGGTCTGTGTGTCTGTGTGTCTGTCTGTTAACAGCATATCTCAAAAACAAATTATGGTAGAAAGTTCAAACTTGGTGTTGTGTATCATATAGGGATGCTACAGTAAGCTTTTCGTTAAGATCAAGCAAATGGTTCGTGTACAGGGACAATCAAGAGAATTCTAATACATTACGTCTATGGGGAAAATTGCAGGAAAATAGTGTTTAACGTCTATAGACTGCACTAAACCAAATGAAACAAATATATATTTTTTGTACTAGAGACAGTTAACTGGGAAATTTTTTTTGTGTATGTAGGAGCCTCACCTCCCCCCTCGAGGGGAGTAAATTTTCATGATGGGTATCTTTCAAAAGAGCTCGCCAATACCTTTAAAACGAATGGTTGAACCATCGATCTGCGATAATTTAAAACAAAGTTATAGTTTTTTTTTTTTTTTTACTTTTAACGAAAAAAAACTTTGAAAAAAAAAATCGTACTTTTTTTTTTTTTAATATTGAGAATAAAATGGACTTCTTTTTGGATATTTGGTGTTAACTGTTAAACTACTTCTCTAATATGGAAATCGTCTGCCTTATCATAAAAGATAATTTTTTTAAATAATAATTTTAATAAATTATTTTTTAAAAAGAGAAATATTTTTTAATAACCGAATTAAATTCTATATAAATGTAGGTGCATTAATAAAACGGGGGGGTTTAGGGGGGCGGTAACCCCCCTCACACAGAGCTAATTATCATATAAAACTCTTCAGAAGCCTAATATGAATTGTTTAACACAGGTTTACATAACAGTACTCGTTATCTTACCTATTAATCTGCAACCTGTATTTATAGTATTAAATTTCAGGGTAAGAGAAAGTCGTGTGAGTGACACACCAGATTATTTTTTATGATTTTTTATATTTAGTATGTATTTGAGTTGTTAATTTACAAAAAAGGTGTTTATTTTATACCTTATTTATTTATTTACTGCATACATTGACATTATACTTGCGCTTTGGACATTAATTATTTCAGTTTATGATATTTGCAGATGCTAAAACACGATATCACTTCAATAGCGCGAAAACAATTGAAGAAAAGAAAATACAAAGATAAACGATATATGTTGCCAACAAAAATATATTTGTCTTACCCTCAACTATAAATTAAAGGTCTGGTGTACAATAAATATTTAAAAATAAAATTTCTTTGCACATCATAAAATAAAGGGAAGCACTACCGGTTTCGAAAGATATGACGTTTCTTCTTCAAGTGTGAAAACACACGTGCTACTACCTTGGAAAGATTTACTTGATGTTTACCGTTTACCACTCATTCTTAAATCATTCACTGTCTCTCTCTATATATCCCCCCCTCAATATAAATTGTATATAAAATTATGGAGAGTTAAGGTTGGGTTGTGGGAATTAATGCCAATTGACTGCACTAGGGCCCTAGGCATAGACCTTATATAGATAGATCACGCATCCCCCTCATTATCTGTCTGCGACATGAAGTAGCTTCCCCAGCTAAATTATTACGTGATGCAGACCTAGAGAGAGAGAGACGAGAATGAATATTATGTGATTTTTCCATAGGAAAGAAAGTAGTTTTGAGTTTTTTAATTTCTGTATTGTACACATACTTTTTATTTAAGCCTTTAGATTTACGCATCGTTCGAAAGCTAAAATGTCATAGATTAATTATAAAAAAAATTTGTTTTGTGAGAAACCATTCTGAAGGGGAGAATTTTTTGTTTGAATTCTTACAAAAATAAGTGCTTTCTAATGGAAGAATCTCCCTCAACTCCCTGTCACGTGACATACGTCGCTGACCGCAACGGATGAAGGTTTCAGATTACACCCTCATGTTGAAGACATTCACTATAATGGGAAGTCCTATTGATGGCGTAGTCTATCTATATAAGGTCTATGATCCTAGGCCTGAGGGGGAGTCCGTGGGTTTTCTTTCTAAGGGTTCCTAGCCCGTATTCATGCAACTTTCGTAGAAAACTAAGGAAATCTCCGAACTTCTAGGTCGACAAGGGGGAGGGCTGAGATCGAACCCGGCACTTCACGTCTACCAGCTCTGAGCGCAGAACCGCTAGGCAGCTGGTGGGCCATGGAAAATTAAAATTTGCATTTTATATTGTGCGTTTTAATTAATATTTTATTTTAGTTATGTATTATTGAAAAAAAGCACCATACAGTTCTTTACCAGAAATCTAATCGTTTAGTGTATTTGCTATTTTAGCGTTGCGTATTATCCGATATTTCCCGTATTTGGTGAAGAACCCCAGATTTCGTTAACCGTACACCGCATGCTATCCCCTAAAAAAAAAAAAAAAGTATATAAAATTATGAAGAGTTAACCTCAGGCCCACATAGGCGCAGAGCCCATGCTATACATTATTGTATTCATTTTCCGCGTTTCTCTTCTGTTGACGGGCCTTGCTTTCTCGTAACTGGGTAACACAATCTGTCTCTGGCACGCCAGCTGGCCCCTGCGTCCCTACTGCGAAACTGATGGAAAAACGGAGTCGCATTTGTAATTTTGCTTCTCTTTCACTTTGGCAAGATAAGCCCCAGGAAAGCGGTGGGCTTCGAAGGGGCTGGGCCCTGAGTTTGCTTTTGTACATTAGTACAGCATGGGGTGTTGGGTTCAAACCAGTTTTCGGCCTCCTCCCGAGCAGAATTTTTTTTCCCCTCTTTACTTCGCTCTCTCTCGTCTTTTCTTTTCCCCTTCCAGTTCATTTCCCCACTTAACTAAAAGGATCCTGTCGGGAACAGCGGTATATATTGAAAAGAAAATGAATAGCCATTGTTGTTAGCGCAATTGATTTTTATCGATGAAAAGCCTTTGGTATTGGTTTTCTGGGTCCGAGAGTGTTGTTGTGTCCAATAATATTAGAGCAATTGTTTGAGGTGAACCGCTTAAATTCATCTACTGATTATGTCCGTATTTTGCACAATTGGGAAGATTACCTGTCCTTCATAAAATGTTTAATTAAATCGCTTTTGTATTTCCAAATTGAGGTATTGTTGGTGAATATTAAAATTGCCATTCAAGTTATTTACGCAGTAACATAGAAGTAATATTGATTATCTTCGATTCCCTGACCGTTTTTAATAATGCCGTTTTGCATATGTCATGGAATAAAATTAATACGTGAAATTAATATTTTGAATTCTGATTTATTTTTTAAAAAAAATTATTTTTATTATTAAAATTACTTAAGAAAAAAAAAAAAAAAAAAGTAGGCACGAGTGCAGCATGAAAGCAGTAACTAAGGCGAAACAATTGTTGCGTATTTCTTTGTAATTTATGGTGTTTGCTTATTATGTTTAGCTATCATCATTCTATACAACAGCATTTTTGTGTATTGTACTGCTATTGAAGAGTGGATAAGCATGTTAAGTGTTATTTTTTTGGGGAAAAAAATCTGGATGGAAGAAGTTTTTATGGTCTCTTTTAAATGTCACACTATTACTGTTATTTCAAAGCCTTTTAATAACAGTTATTCACACATGAAATTCTTATGAACATGGTTTACTATTCCATTACCTTTTTACTCTTAATTTTCGCGTATTTACTAAATTTTTACATAATATGTCTCAAACTATTAGTTGTGGGTATTTGTTGCCCCGGTCAATCCAGGTTTTTGAGGCACGGTTGTTCCAATAGTGGAAATTCAGGAAAGAATCCTCTGTTTTCATAAGTACAGAGTATGTTTCGATTAACTGACAAATATCTTATAGTATTAAATTATGTAAAATATCAAGCATTATTCAACCGTGTATATGGAGGCCAAAATTCCTCATACGCGGTGGAAAATAAAAGCTTTTATCTGATTATGTGCTAATTTGAGTTATCTTTCCATTCACCGCGGCTGTTTTGAATCTATCTAGACGTCTCCGTGTATAGTGTGAGTAAAAGATCTTTTCTTATTTGATGACGTCTTGCATTGAAATAACTGATATTACTTATCTATTAGCTGTTCCGAATCGATCGGTTTCTGCATTGATGAACATAGTGGATCTCGTCTGTCCAGTTCAAAAGCGATTCAGCAGTGATAGAAACAAGCTTTTAACCCCTCTTCCCTCCCCTCCATTAAGGGACAGTTAATAAATTTAATCTGGAGTGGCATCAGTGGTACCTAAAAAGCCCCCTCACGTCATGCAGATAATGAACAAAACACGATGTGCCAGAAGTTGAAGTCCTTATCTGCAGTAGCAGGCGCAACAGTCATTTGAAGGGTGTTTTAGCTTTTCCCACACAGTGCTATCAGGAAACCGGCAGGCTTAAATTATCAGGATGGTGCCCGTTGCTAGGCGCTTTGTGAGAGCGACACTTGGGTTGCCGTTGCTGGGGCTTCGTGTTAATAAAGATTCAGATGCGAATCTTTTCCAGGCAGTGTTAGTGACTAAGAAAATGAAACAATGAATCGTCATTTGAAGCATGGGCGCCAGTGAAATGAAACACAGTCACGACGAGGAAGAACCACGATTATCCCTTTCTTATCACGATATCGTTCTAAAATTAATCGTTACTGCTCGCTCCACTAATTTTAAAAGGTTTCTCTTAAATCCTGATGCTTAGTTTATATTGATCATATTAAGATCTTATATGCCAATAACTTTCTAAAATTTAAGAAGGCATTTATGTTGCTATTAAAAGACAGTAGTACAGTGGAGCGCCGTTTATACGTTTTTCAAGGGACCGTTCCTAGAAAACGTATAACTGAAAAGAACATACAACTGAAAATTCGTTTTAACATTAATGGACAAAGTATCATATTAATAATAAAAGTCTAATCAATTTTCATGATTTCCTTTACATTTATTCGAATACGATATATTTTTAATTATATTTTAAATATTTTTAAAAGGTTGAATAAAAATTAAATGATAATTAAAAATATAGAAATTCAGAAAATGTTTTCAAGATTTCGATTTTAACCTTTAAAGACAAAGCCTTTTGTTCTCTAAACGAAGATGACATTTTTGCAAACGATTAAAAGGAAGGAAAGAAAAAAAAATGTTTCTCCAAATGTAATGGCAAATAAACACGATAAGAAAATCTTCCAAGTCGCCCAACGGAAGTGAGTAATAAATCTTCAAGTTTACAAAATGCCTATAAAGTTGTGGGTTTTTTTCCTTTCATACCCCATTCCTGGAATCAATTCAAAGAGAAAGTGGGAGGTCTTCAAGTGGTCACTGGCTACTTGTATACCTCAACCCAGTCGCCAACTGCTTATCTTTGAAAATTTCTCTAACCTCCTCTTTCCCCAGGCTATCGATGCAAGTCGCACTTTGTTCTATAGCCACACTTTGTTACCATTGTTCTAAGAAAAAATAATCGAAAAAATAAGAATAAAACAAAGAGCATTAATCTTTTTTTTTTTTTTTTTTTTTTTTAATCCTGGAATGAAACCCAAACTTGGGATTCTACAAGGAGAAAAAAAAAGTATAAGTGAAATTAAGAATTTACTCGTGTCGTATAAACGAAATATTTTAACATTAGAATTCAATGGAATGATATGGGACCGAAGTCGAAAAACGTATAAATGAGAAACTTACAAAAGGTGCTCCACTGTAGTATTATTTTAAACCTTTAACGAGACTGGTATTTCAAATTACCACATATAGACTAATAAAATTTGCTAAACAGTAAAACCTCCCTAATAAGTCCATCCTCCGTGCCAGAGAAAATTGTCCCTTTATTTAATAACCTCGTAATAGAGGTTTGAACAAGAAATCTTAATTCAGGCGACAGATTCTATAAGTTAAATGGTTTTAATTATTGAAATTTACATTATTTGCCTGTATAGCTTTTAATTTTGTCTTTCGAAAATATTTTTACGTACCAGAACAAATTGCTCAGCTTGCTTAGCATCATTTCTGAGAGGAAAATAAGTCTCTATTAATCTATGAATTTTTATAAAGTTTCCTGGCAGAGAATTGACTATTAATTTTACCTTTTAATTTTTAACCTTAACAGGGTTTAATGTTTTTATCTTGCCATTTAAGGTGATTTAGAAGTAATTTCATTTAATTTCATAAATTAAATAATGGTGTGACGCAGAATTCCCTTTTCTAAGCTTGAACTTCTTCATTAAATATACACATTCAAAAATCTACTCGTTCCCTTACCACCCTCTCTAAACACGGATTATTATATGAACGGAGACTAGAGCTGGACAATATCAGAAATTAAATATCGTGATATATCACCTAGTTAATATCGATATTAATGATATATTGCGATATTTCTCTCAAGAAAAGGAAAATAGACATTTGCTACTTTTTAAAGACAAATGAACACCAATTTTAATGTATACAAGCGTGGACTGTTTTCTATATATTTTCTGGTATATTACTTCCATAACTTTTTCATTAAAAAAAATAATAATAATAATTAAAACAAAAAACTGCATAAAGAGTAAATCAACGTTTTGTGTCTATTTTAACATATATCATTGCTTTTAAGTACACACTGAGGAAAAAATATATACCACCTTCCTCTAGAATAAATATGTGGCCATTTTCTAAGTTCTTTAACTAGAAATATGGATTTCCGAGCTATGCGCATAATGCATGCCAATATACTGAATAGACGAAATGATTGAGAATTTCTAGTTTACACATTTCTAGATGGTGAAAAAATATTCTGAATATTCCGAATATTCTGAATCTTTTGTATTGCGAGAAATTCTCGTTTATTTTCTAGAACTGGGTAATAAACAAAGATTATAGTTTCTGAAACCTGCCTCTTGTAGTCTCAATTATTTACAGAGATTTTTAAATAACTTTGCCCTCGATAATATAAGCAAACGTTCTAGAACTCTAATAGGGGCTTCTAGAACTCGCTTTCCAAGGGGATTAGAACTTATAAGAATGACATGGAACTATTTGGAATGACAGAAACGGGGAAGCATTATTTGAAGAGATATTGTAAGGTTGGCGTTCAACGTTATTTGTCGGCATATCGATCGATCGAGCAGTGCACAGTAGGTAATAACGTTAAAGGGATATATCGGCAGAACACGATCTTAAATATTGTTATCGCGATATTAAACAAAATATCGATACTTGGGGATATACTGATAAATAATCCAGCCCTAACGGAGACTGACCTCAGTTATATGGTGAACAGTTGTCATTTTAAGTCAAGAGCAAAATAAAATTATATGCATTCCCAAAATGTGACACTTATAAAAGGTACACAGTTGCACATAAACATTTAATGGAGGTAAATTAGTATTAAGGGGATACTTCACTTAATTTGATCGACAATCTAAACCTTAATTATTTTATAAATAAATTTGTAAATTACTCATTAAGTAATGTTTTTTCTTTTCGTTCTCTCTTCTCTCCCCCCCCACTATTCCCTTAACAGTAGATAAATATTTCGCATAAACTTGCGTCATGGAGATTATTGCGTTAAAAATAGTATGGAATTGCATGAAAACTAAAATACGAAAGTAGCACTAATAAAATGAATCAGCAAATTAGAACAGTGTAATTCTATTTAATCGGATGAAGGGTAGCCTATTGAATGGGACATTTCAGTGTGCGACCGTGTCGAATGATCGGCGTTTCTATTAAGGTGAATATAGTATTATGCTAAGTAGAAAAAATTTGTGGACAAATATATGTTGGGGAATTGAACAGAGTCCACATATGCCAATAACTATAATTAAAATGTGTAAAAAATATTTTTTAATATAATTTAAGATTATCATATTTAATATTATTAATTTAATATTATTATATTTTAATATTATTACATTATATTTTATTTTAATTACATTTTACACGCCACATTCAGATCTGGGTGTAATTTAAATTACTTTTTTACATATTTTGCGTTGTAATGCTTTAGTTTAAAGAACCCTATCATTAAAATGTGTAAAAATTTTTTTTAAATATAATTTAAGATTATTATATTTAAGATTATTAATTTAATGTTATTATATTTCAATATTATTATATTTTATTACATTTTAATAATGTAAGCTATTTTAAACATGCCAACCCATTTTTAGAAGCATTTGCTTATTTTTCTAAATTATGTGAATTTTTAAACTGTGGGGTAAAAGGGGAAATGGTAAAATAGGTCATTTTTATAATTTTCTGTACAATTTCCCCTTTTATGATTGAACTGTAATTTCTATTTTAAAAAATCAAGTCATCTTTCTATTCTATCTGATAATTTTTTCAAGTCAGTATTCATGATATTTAATTTTTAATTTCTCTTACCCATAAGGTAGAGAAAGTATTGTTTTTGGGTCAAATTTTCGAACGCGAGTTTTTGATATATTTACATGTTCTGAGGTTCCCTGAATACGAAAATCATGTTATTAGCAAATGATCTGTGTGTCTGTCTCTTATCAGCATATCTCAAAAACAAACTATGGCAGAAAGTTCAAATTTGGTATTCTAAATGTGTATCATATAAGAATGCTACACTAAACTTTTCGTTAAGCTCTACCAAATGGTTCGTGTACAGGGACACTCAAAAGTATTCAAATATATTACGTCTATGGGGGAAATTGCAGGTAAATAGAGTTTAACATCTATAGACTGCAGTAAACCAAATGAAACGAATATATATTTTTTGTAATAGAGATAGTCAACAGGGGAAAAAAAATGTGTATGTAGGAGCCTCGCCTCCCCCCCCCCCCCGGGGGAGAAGTCCCCCCTCGAGGGGAGTAAATTTTCATGATGGGTATCTTTCAAATGAGCTCGCCATTACTTTTGAAACGAATGGTTGAACCATCGATCTGCGATAATTTAAAACAAAGTTATCGATTTTTTTTTTTTTTTTTTTTACTTTTAACGAAAAAAAAAAAACCTAGATTTTTTTTTTTTTTTAAATATTGAGAATAAAATGGACTTTTTTTGGATATTTAGTGTTATACTACTTTTCTAACATGGAAATCGTCTGCATTATCATGAAAGTTAATTTTTTAAATAATAATTTTAATAAATTATTTTTTAAAAACAGAATTATTTTTTAATAGTTGAATTAAATTCTATATAAATGTAGGTGCATTAATGAAACGGGGGGTTGAGGGGGGGGGGCTGTAGCCCCCCTCACACAGAACTAATTATCATATAAAACTCTTCCGAAGCCTAATTTGAATTGTTTAACATAGGTTTGCATAACAGTACTCGTTATCTTACCTCTTAATCTGCAACCTGTATTTATAGTATTAAATTTCAAGGTAAGAGAAAGTCGTGTGAGTGACACACCAGATTATTAAATGAATTTTTAATTCCATGTTCCATTTATGGAACATTGGCGTGTAAAGGATTAAAAAAGTTTGGCCATAGAATGGGAGATCTACAAACTATTCCTCTGAACAAAATATTTTAATTTCTGTCTTTAATTCATGTTGCATAGTAATGTTAATTTTCTGTCTCGTTATGCTCCGTTGAACTCTGGTGTGTATAATTCGAAACCTACCACTTCATCCGATTGAATATATATTTGTTAGCTGCATTCGGTTGTTTTAAATGAATGCCTCCTGTGAAATATTACTTTCCACCAGATCTCCCACTGCGTACTGTGAATACTTTCCCAAGAAATTTGTGCGAGTTCTGTGTAAATATTATTTTAAATCTTTGCCTACGAGCTCGGAGAAAACACTTGATCGCTGTTGGATAAGTTGCACGAGGAGGCTTCATCCATGTGATTGCAGACGGAGAGAAGTCAAGAAGTCAGATTTGTGGTATGTGTTTCAGCTGTTGAAGTTTCTTGCATTCTTTATTTTATTGTATTACATGGTGTCTGAAAGATTTCGGCTCATATCAGTTGTCGATGGTTCGTGAACTTTTCGTGCGTGTGGTTTGATTTTTCTTGTTTCGCAGAAAACTGGTGGCTGATGTTGCGATGCAGAATAGTTATTAAAAGTTACCAAAAGTTATATAGTAAAGCAAAGTAACTTTTATTTGTTGCAAGTGAAGTTATATTAAAATTTACGTGCAAGCTGGTGGGCAAAAATGATGTAAACGTTTTCGATCTTACATATTTTGTCAAATGTCTTGAAAAATACCAGACGAATTATTCTGAAGCATCAGGGGTGTAAAGAACATGTTATACCTCATATATTTGTGTGAATATTTTATTTTTGAAAGTAAAAAGTTGAGCAGTAATAAATTAAAGAAAAATTTTTTTTTTTTTTTGGGGGGGGGGTTGCTCTGTAAAAAAAAATCCTTGAAATACATTGCAGCTGTAGCATGTGATTATGATGCTTCTTTTTAAGTATCTATATTCATTTGTATGACAACAGAATGTATATATATTTATGGAAATACAGTTGAACCTCGTTAACGTGAATCTCAAGAGGGATAAAAAATTTGTTCATGTCATCAGTAGTTCATGCTATCAGTAACTAATCTTCATATAACTAAACTAATCTTCATTTTGACGGGGACTATGAAAGCAGTTCATGTTAAAAGTAATTCACGTTAACGAGGTTCGACTGTATAAAGGAAATTGAAAAATTTTCAGGATTTTTGTTTATAACATGCAGGATTTAGCCCAATGCAATGTCATTTTTAGAAAACTTCACGCATTGTATTAGACACAACAGGGTGCAATCAGAATATAAAATTATTAAATATCTGATATATCAAGCACTTTTACTGAATTTTTAACTACGCATGCACAAGCGTTAACAAAATTGCATTTGCATAATTTGATAGCCGATCAAACTGAGTTACTCCCCCGAATATCGTGAAAATTTAGGAAGAGAAGATATATGCGACAAAATGAAATGAAGTTCAATTGCTTTCAGGAAAAAGCAAATTCATAAGGAGTTTTTATCCAAAATTTTATTTTGAATTAACACACTTTGTTATTATTAACTGATTTCTAAAGCACGGGAAGTATAATATGTTCTTTACACCCTGTAAGATTCAGAATAATATACGTCAAATATTTTTCATGGTATTCGGAAAAAACGTGTAAAATCGACAGTATTTCTACACTTTGTACACCATCTATATAGCTGCCAACATTTTCATTTTCAAAATAGAATTATTACCTCTTTATTTTTAAGTAGAAACCTCTGATATTGATTTTCAGCAATTTTTGAAATATTGAGGCTCACTATTATAAAATTCTAGGAAGACTTGGCAACTATGAATCTCTATTCTATCATCATGCGCAAATAGCTTGAAACCTTAAAAAAAAAAAAAAAAAAAAAGTATGATTGGAGTAAAGTTGTAACAATGGTTTATAATGTAATAAATATTTGATTGCTATACTGGTGTACAAAAATTAAGCAATAGCCTGATTTCGCGTTTTCTTCTTTTGCGTGCAATTTTTAAACAAATAAACATATAAACATAAAATTTGGTTCATTATCAAACCATTAATAAAATTTTATAAAAATTTTCGACTCCCGATTTTAGATGGATTTACACGTTTTCAGATGTACGGAACTGAGTTTGATCATTTTTTAAAAATATCTGCGTGTGTGTGACAAAAATTTGTCTAACTGTATCGCAGGAACTACTGCTCAGAATTACGTATAAATTTATATCTAAATGCATCTTGACATAAATTTGTGCCTATCAACTTTTGGAACCAATCGCTAAACAGGTAGCGCTATTATGCTGCAATTTCTGGAAAAGCTATATGTCAGGAACTACAGCACAGAAATGCATATAAATTTATATGTACGATGCACCTTGACATAAATTAATGCCTTTTAACTTTCGGTGCCAATATCTCAGCAGGTGGCGCTGCTATGCAGTGATTTCTGCAGTTTAAAGTACGGCTTTATATCTGTTTCTATTGTGTATAATCAAACAAAGCTTGTATGTAAGAAAGCAATTATGAGAGATTATACTGATTCAAATTGGATGCATATCGGAAAATAGATGGCGCTGCTATACTGCAATTTTCCCGAGAACAGGAAGGCTATATCACAACTTCTGTGGCATATGACTGTACGAAACTTGACAAGTGAGGTAACCATTATGAAAACGCATTTTTTAAGATGTTATTTATAGAGAATAAACTGTCTTTCTTTAATTATTTAGTGTTAGTTTGTTTTCTCTAAGATGAAAATCGTCTGCATTCATCATGGTAGATAATTTTAATGAATAATAATTTTAATAAATTATTTGTACTGAATGAATTTGTATAGGAAAATGTAGAAGAAAGTCTTGTGATGGCCAAAACAACATACTAGTTTGAAAATAGGTTGAAGCTTTACAATAATAATGATAATTGTAGTAAAACTGTAACATTCATAGTTAAAAAAAAAAAAAAAAAAAAAAAAGTTTGATTATTAATTTATGCACACCGAAATTTATTGTTTTTTAAATTCATTATATCACTGTAATATCAAAAGACAAATATCATACAGTCAGATTGTGGTTTGTGTTTCAGCTGTTGTTCTTCGATTTTTTTATTTTATTGTATTACTTGGTGCCTGGAAGATTTCGACTCGTATCAGTTGTCTATAAGTTCATCAGTTTTTCGTACATGTGGTTGAGAATTTCTTGTTTTGCAGAAGGGCTTATCTATCAACCTTCGGTGCTTTTCGCCCAATAGGAGGCGCTGTTAAACTGCGATTTCTCAAATTTACCGGAAGGTTATATCTCAGCTTTTATTGTTTATAATTGCACAAAACTTGATACGTGAAAGAGTTTAGATTAAAAACTCTGCTGATTTAGTTTGGGTGCATATAACCGACAACTAGAGCTGCTATGCTGTAATTTTCCCCGTTTAGGGGTAGGCTATATCGCAGCTTCTATAGCGTATAAATGCGTCAAACTAGATATGTGAGATAGCTAATATGAAAATGATTGCTGACTTAATTATGGGTGTATATCAGCCGAAAGACAACCCTGTTATTACTAACCTTTTGTGATTTTTCCCATGGCTATATCTCTGCATCTATTATTCAAAATTTCACAAAACTGCTTAAGTAAGATCGTTATTGTGAGAAGCTATTAATCAATTTTTGTGCCTGTTGACCTGTGACGACATACTAGTTCAAATAACTAGTTATTTACAACTTTAACATTCTCTTTAATAACTAATATTAATTTAATTAATTATTGTTGAGAATATATTTCGGACTTAGAATGCTTTTTCTAAAGTAGAAACAGTCATTTTTAATTTTAATTAAAAAATTAAATAATAAAATTAGGTAAAAATACAGAATAAAGATTGAGAATCTCGATTATTCACTTTTAACTAAGAATTACTGTAAATGTACAGAGACTCTGGATAAATATTTACATTAAATTTACAGAAATTTTTAACAGTGTGGCAGGCAATAAAGCTGGAAAATGTGAAAAGTTTTCGTTTCGAAGATCGATAAAATATTACATTGTCATTATCAGAGTTAGTATCTATGCGATATTTCATATAAGTTCGTTCGTTGAAGACAAAAATTCTTTTGCAATATTTTATGAACGTGAAAGCGAAGTTTAATAAAAACTGTCTTCTAAGATTAATTTTAGTGTAATCTATCTGTGAACTACTAAAGCAAATAAAAGTGCTTTGCTTAGTAATACTTATTCTAAGGCGTATTTTTTATCTATTAGTGATTATGAATGCGATATAGACAGGATTTTAGTCTGATACAAGTTTTGATTACTTCAAAAAGTTAAAAGAAAAATTTATGAATTAAATAATATAGATTATTTAAAAATATTTTCTCTTGTTCGCATCCATTAGTAGTAAAAATAAATGACGCTGCTCGGCATAAAAATCCTTTCTGTAAGAAAAATGATTTGTGACAAATTTTAAAAGGCTAGACCCAATTATGAAAATTAAATTGTTCCCTCACGTACTTTTTTTTTTTTTTTTTCGGAAAAGTTGCATATCCTCTTTAGAAGATCTAAGATCTGAATTCGCACATGCGCAGTCTCAAAAGACAAATATTAACAAAACAAAAATGACATTTCTGTGACAGATTCTATTTATTCCTGAAATTAATGAAAATTGTCCATTTTTACCATGTTTTTATTAACTTCGATTCTTGTTTGTTTGTTTGTTTGTCCAGTACAAATCTTGCAATCGATTTTTAACTAATTTCCCGACTAGCTAGACATTTGAAACTTTCAGGATAGCTCAGAACACGGTGACAATACATTTTTTTAATACTTTTAGTCAACTGTTTCAGGTCCCTACTATCTTCGGTAGCGTATATATGATTCAACAGAAAATTTATTTAACTAACTTTCCGACGAGCTAGACATCTGAAACTTTCAGAATAGTTCATAATACGGCGAAAATGCCTTTTTTAAATACTTTTAGCCAACTGTTTCGGGTCCCTGCTGCCTTCGGCAACGTTACCAGTACAAAGCGTGGAATCGATTTTTAAACTTCTCGACTAGCTAGACATTTGAAACTTTCAGAAAAGCTCAGAATACGGTGATAATGCAATTTTTAAATATTTTTAGCCAACTGTTTCTGGACCGTGCTTCCTTCGGCAGCGTTTATATGATTCAACAGAAAATTTATTTAACTAACTTCCCGGCTAGCTGGCCATTTGAAACTTTTAGAATAGCTCAAAACACGATAACAAAGAATTTTTTTAGTACTTTTAGCCAATTGTTCCGGGTCCCAAATTTGTAACGAGATGCAACTAAATATAAATCTTGATGAAATTATGTACATTAGTTTTATATTTGCCACAATTTGTCAGGCAGACATACATTTTCATTAGGACCTTGGGCCATAAAAAGACACCAACCGACCAACCATACATTTTCTAGAAGTGGTCAAATCGTGTTCTGAACATCTCATGACGTATAAGTACTTCGAAAACCGGAAGTTGAAAATTTTTATAATTCCAATACTTTTTCTACTAAATATAGACGAAAGTAAAAGTATACACTTCATAAATGAAATTGTAAATTTGCGGGAGAACTACTTTATTTTGTTTATTTTATTTATTTATTTATTTTGGTGCAATGCAACATTAATTCCTTACCGTGTATTATGAATATATAAATTAATAATTTCTTGTGTCATATACTATAACTTGTCCCTGGTTATTTATCGATTTCCCAGTGTCAATGGTAAGTGTTGTATCTATTTTTGTCGAGATGGTTTCTCTCAGATTTTGTAAAAAGCTTGTTTATAGAATACTCAAATGCTTCTTATCAAGAAACGTGATTTCAGGTGTCCCGCACAGGTGGTTCCGCGTGACAGGTCCGTCGCTCTGATATGTGATATAATTATATTGTGGGACATCCCGCGTAAATCGCTACTCCTAATTATGCCGCAGTATGTGTATATGTTTTACTGAGGCTTGAAAATTTCTTTTTTAAGGCCAGATAGTATTTCGTACATTATAAAGCGTCGATACAGGCTTTTTTTTTCTTTTGTGAAAATAAAAATCGTATGAAAACTTGAATTTGTATATTTCTTTAGTCACTAATATTATATGTTCATTAGTAGTCACTAATATTATATTTTATATGTTTAACATCAAGCTGATATCGTTTCATTTGAACCCAGTATAGACAGTAATACAACAACTGCAAAAAACTGAGTTTTGTCTCGCTTTCGAGTTCCTTTAACATAATTTTGAAAACTGTCAGGTTCGAGTTCTATATTTAAAAGAAGGAAGTATATGTAATAATAGTATAATAATAAATATACGTGTATAGAATTTACAAAAGATTTCGGTTTTTGAATGGCGAACGTTTTAGCAGTAATGTGTTTTGGCCATTTATGGAACGATGTCTCCATGACAAAAAAATTGTGATAGCTGTAGCTCGAGAACTATTGTACAGGCTTTCATAAAAATTTATTTTTAGTTGCATCTTAACATAAGTTGGTGGATGTTAGCTGCACCAACAGGTGGCGCTGTTATGCTGCAGTTACTCCCTTTTACGAAAAGGCTGTATTTTAGTTTCTATTGCATATAATTGCACAAATATGTGCGATGGCAATTTTATTTATTTTGTGTGAAGGTCATTAAGAATTGTGCTGTTTCAAATAAGGTGAATATCCGCCGATAAGCGGGGCTGCTATGCTGTAATTTACCCCATTTACAGAAAGGCAGTATCTCAACTTCTATGACATAAACTTGATATGCGAGATGACCATTATGAAAAATATAACTGACTAAATTAGAGTGTATTTTGGCCAACAGGTTGCTCTACTATTACTCATCTTTTGTGATTTTTTTCGACTGTATATCAGCACCTATTAGTTAAATTTGCACTAGATTGTATTTGTAAAAAAAATTTATGAGAAGCTATATTGATTAAATTTTTGTGTGTATTAACCGGTAACTGGAATTGTTATGTTATATAGAATGAAATAAAGTTTTGTGATGGCCACAACATACTAGTTTATAAAGGGTTCATTTTTATAAAACGAAATTTTGTAAAAGGGCCATTTTTTTTAATCAATTTGAATTTTGTGAGCAGGCCTTTTTATGAAATAGTATTTTGTGAAAGGACCCTTTTTTGATGTGGAATTTTGCGCGGAGGTACTTTTTATGATTTTGAATTTTATTAAAAGTTTCTTTCTTTGAAGTGAAATTTTGTGATGGAGATCTTTTTTTGAATTCGAATTTTGTAAAAGGACCCTTTTTCAAATGTGGAATTCTGCGTAGAGGCATTTTTTATGAATCTGAATTTTATAAAAGGCTCCCTTTTCTGTGGTGTCTATCTATAGCGTGTCAGTTTGTTAAAGGTTAATTTAGTCTGTGTGCATGATAACTCGGGAAAAAATTATCAGAAACAGATTGGACCAGTTTTAAAATATTACTTATAACATTGGCAAGAATCTACTTATTTTTAACATTCTAATTTGAGAACTTCATAAGTTATTCAAAATTTACGATTTTCTTACCATGTGAGAATAGAAAAAAAAAAAAAAAATAATCGCATGAATGTGTGTTATGAGGATTCTTTTCATCGTACAAATATTGGACCAGTTTTAAAATATCGTTTTTACTTTCTTCTATATTAGAAGAAAGTATTGGATTCGTAAAAATTTTCGACCTCGGGTTTTTGATGGATTTACACGTTTTGAGAGCTGTTGAACACGATTTGACCATTTTTAGAAAATGTCTGTCTGTCCGTCTGTCTGTCTGTCTGCTTGTCTCTGTGTGTGTGACAAAATTTTGTGGCAACTGTATCTCAGGAACTACTGCACAGAATTTCATACAAATTGGTATGTAGTTGCACCTTGACATAAATTAGTGCCTATCAACTTTTGGTAAAAATTGTCTTACAGGTTGCGTTGCCATCCTGCTTTTTCTAAATTTTTAATATGGTGGTATAGGACAAAATTTTGTATAAATGTGCATAAAGAGAATTATTTTTTAATAATCATTATGAAATTTAAAAGAATTATTTGTAATAGAGATAGCCAACTGTGAAAAAAAATTGTGTGTGTAGGAGCATCGCCTCCCCCATTGGAGTGAAATCCCCCCCCCCACCTCGAGGGGATTAAATTTTCATGATGGGCGTCTTTCAAAAGAGTTCGCCAATACCTTTAAAACGAATGGTTGAACCATTGATCTGCGATAATTTAAAATAAAGTTATCGATATTTTTCATTTTTAACAAAAAAAAAAAAAAAAAAAAAGAAAAATGTAGAGAACAAAATTGACTTTTTTTTTTTTTTTTTTTTTTGAAAATTTAGTGTTATACTACTTCTTTAATATGGAAATCGTCTGCATTATCATGGAACATAATTTTTTTAGATAATAATTTTAATAAATTATTTTTATTGAGTGAATTTGTATAGGAAAAAATAGACGAAAGTCATGTGGTGGCCACAATATACTAGTTTACATTGGCATGGATATCATTGACTGTGGACTTTCTACTTTTAAAACTTCGTAAGTTATTCGAAGTTTCTTAACGTCACAGAATATGGCACTATTTCACATAAAGTTGCATCATGGGGATTTTTAGATTGGAACTATTTAGGAGTTGCATAAAAAGTGAAATATGAAACTGGTCGTAATAAAATTAAACAACAAATTAATATGAGGTAAATGTATGGAAGCGGAGGTAGGGTAGCCCATTGCATGGGGCGTTTAATTTGCGACCTTGTTTATTTTTTACTAACATGAATACAGAATGAGCTAGAGTAGAAATTTTTGAGAGTCCACCTATGCCAACTAGTTTTATGGGTCGATCCGTGAGTTGTGAGAGAACTCATCAATGTTTGTTAATATCTAAAGAAAAGTTGAAGCGTAAAAAAACATACTTGTATTGCCATTCGTTTGTTTATTTTGCGCTTTCGTTTTATCTGCGAGTGATATATACATTGAAGCGCTTCGCTTGTTTTCGTCCTTGTCCTTGGTCGTTTCATTGACCGCTTCGAGTTGGAGGACTTGGAGGTCGTTACTTGGATTTGTTTGAGATACACTTCTGGGTATCGTATTAAGTTGGCATTGTATTGTTATTTTATGTTAATTTCTCGCTGATAAAACAGCGCGGATTTTTATATATTTTTAAACTTATCAAAAGAAAAAAAGAACGAAAGAAAAAAAAAGTTGCTCCAGACTTATTAAAAACATAGTATGCTAAATGCAGATACTTTTCATTAATTTTAGCATGAGAGAAAATTTCTGCAGCTTTGTCTCTGAAATGTACCAAATGATTTTTTTTTAATGTTTTACACTTTATTACTTAACATTTTTCATATGCTATACACTTCTTATAAACATGTATTTTGAAAATAATAATAATAACGGGAGGTGGGGTGTGTGTGTGGGGGGGGGGGGGCATAACAAGTGAGATAATTTTATAGTCTACAGAAGACATCTCAGAAAATGCGTTTTACTTCTAAGATTTTTTTTAAGGAGAAATTCTTTATTCATCTTTTGTAAATTAAAAATTATTAGGACGGAAGACTATCAGTTTCAATCTGGATTTTTTGTAGACTAGTTTTGTGTTACACCAAAATAAATTAGAAATGTCAGTCCTATCGTTACAAATTCGGTACCCAATGAAAAGGGCGATTTTTTTTTTTTTTTTTAATCCAGGGGTGCAAACAGTTTTTTCGACACGACAATTAGATTTTTTTAAATTAACTAAAGTATGAAATTTAGGTGGAAACACTTGATTTTAATGCATTTCAGTCATTTTAGAAAGTACGTCGCCCAGTTTTATGGTCAAAAAATGATATAAAAAATAAATAAATAATAAAAATTTTACAGATTGAAATTAAGTCATCCGCTTCTGTCTTTGGCAGAATTTTTGTTATTTTTTTTAAACTTTTGAAAAATACTCAAATTGAAAATTTACACCCGCGGAAAGAAGGGGGAAAGATGCTTCTACATGTACAAAAGTTTTCTCCCAGTTTACTATTACTTAATTTCGTAATGATTTGTCAGACACAATTCTCGCTGTTCACATTTATTCGAAATTTTGTTCTATACTGCCACATTAAAAATTTAGGGGGAAAAAAACAGTTGTGTCCACCACAAGACTTTCTTCTATATTTTCCTATACAAATTCACTCAGTAACGATATATACATATATATATATATATATATATATGTAAAATAAATTAAAAAAAATATATATACGATTTTTTTCTAAGTTTTTTTTCGTTAAAAGTAAAAAAAATCGATAACTTTGTTTTAAATTATCACAGATTTGTAGTTCAACCATTCGTTTTAAAGGCAATGACGAGACCTTTCGAAAAATACCCATCTTGAAAATTTACACCCTCTCTTCCCCCCCGGGGGGGGGGGGTAACCGGTGCCCCACATTTACAAATTTTTTTCTAGTTAACTACTACTATTATCAATAATTCATATTAATTTTACAATCGCAAGTTTAAAATAACTCTCATTATGTACATTTATACGAAATTATGTCCTATACTGCCATGTTAGAAGTTTAGAAAAAATGCTATCACAGCGCTACCTGTTGAGTGATTGATCCCCAAATCTAATCAGCACCAGTTTATGTCAGGGTCCAACTAAATACCAAGTTTGGTTAAATTTCATTCATTGGTTCGTGAGATACAGTGTCCACAAAAATCGTGATACACACATACACACACAGACAGACATTTTCTAAAAACTATCAATTCGTGTTCAGGACATCCAAAAACGTGTAAATCCATCAAGAAACGGAGGTCGAAAAATTTCACGAATCGAATACTTTCTCTATATTACATATAGAAGAAAGTAAAAAAGGGATGGCAACGCCATCTGTTGAGCGATTTTCGCCAAAAGTTCATAGGCAGTAGTTTGTCTACGTCAACTACCTATAAATTTGTCCTGAATTCTAAGCATTAGTTCTTGAACTAGAATTACCAAAAAATTTTGTCACACAGATAGACAGACATTTTCTGAAAATGAACAATTCGTCACCGAAACCACTGAAAAGTTGTAAATCCATTGAAAACCAGAAGACGAAAATTTTTACAAGACCAATATTTTCTAAAAGTAGAAAGTAAAAAAGTAAACTGTTTTGAGCAAGTGAGGAAAAAGTAAATAAATAAGAGGATGAAGTCTTAGAAATATATTAACCCCAAATAAAATGACTTACAATAGATTAGTATTGGTAGATGAGAGGAGGGTATTATGGAATACCATTTACATTTCTTAAAATAACTTTACTTGTTTTTAATAAAAATCCCCAAAATCACGATGAGTACATAGTGTAATTATTTGTAATGAATTGTCAGTGAAAAAAAAAACTAGTATGTTGTGGCCACCACAAGACTTTCTTCTATATTTACCTATACATATTCAATCAGTAACAAAAAAAAAAAAAAAAAAAAAAAAAAATTTTTTTTTTTTTTTTTTTTTTTGTTAAAAGTAAAAAAAATCGATAACTTTGTTTTAAATTATCACAGATTTATAGTTCAACCATTCGTTTTAAAGGTATTGACGAGACCTTTCGAAAGATACCCATCTTGAAAGTTTATCCCCCCCGGGGGGTACTTCCCCCCCACGGGGGAAGCGATGCCCCCCCATGCAGAAAATTTTTTTCCTAGTTACATACTACTATTATCAATAATTCATATTAATTTTACAATCACAAGTTTAAAACAACTCTAATTATGCACATTTATACGAATTTTTGTCCTATCCTGCCATGTTAAAAATTTAGATAAAATGCTATCACAGCGCCACCTGTTGAGCTATTGATCCCCAAACGTAATCAGCACCAGTTTATGTCGGGGACCAACTAAATACCAAGTTTGGTTAAATTTCGTTAGAAAAAAAAACCGCATTTTTTTTTTTTTTTTTTTTTTAAAGTTTTTTTTTGTTAAAACTAAAAAAAATCGATAACTTTGGTTTAAATTATCACAGATTTATCGTTCAACCATTCGTTTTAAAGGTATTGACGAGACCTTTCGAAAGATACCCATCTTGAAACTTTGCCCCCCCGGGTGGGTACTTCCCCCCCCCCCCGGTTGGGGGGAACCGATGCCCCCACGTGCACAAAAATTTTTTCCCAGTTAACTATTACTATTATCAACGAGACCTTCCGAAAGATACCCATCTTGAAAATTTACTTCCCCGGGTTTTGGGGGGGGGGTACTTCCCCCCAGGGGGGGGGAACCGATGCCCCCACATGCACAAAATTTTTTTCCTAGCTAACTACTACTATTAGCAATAATTCATATTAATTTTACAATCACAAGTGTAAAATAACTCTCTTTATGCCCATTTATACGGAATTTTGTCCTATGCTGCCATGTTAAAAATTTGCATAAAATGCGATCACAACGCCACCTATTGAGCGATCGATCCCAAAATCTAATCAGCACCAGTTTATGTCAGGGTGCAACTAAATACCAAGTTTGGTTAAATTTCATTCATTGGTTCGTGAGATACAGCATCCACAAAAAAATGATACAGACAGACAGACATTTTCTAAAAACTATTAATTCGTGTTCTCCACATCCCAAAACATGTAAATCCATCAAAAAGTGGACTTCGAAAATTTTCGCGAATCCAATACTTTCTCTATATTACATATAGAAGAAAGTAAAAAATAAATAAATAATAAAATAAAAGAATTTTTTTGCTGTTATAAAAAGTTACAAATGGAGGTTAATATGAAATAGTCGGGTAATATGGAATAGGTGGTTTAAACTGTTTAAACCACAGAAAAACTAATTAGACTTCATAAAATCATCTTCGGAGAATTTTCTGTGACAGAAAATACATTCGGCATCTTTATTTTCTGTTTCTTTAGTTGAATACATGAAGTCAATTTCAGATGATACTATGAAATACCTAGTATTCCATAATACCCGATACACCGTCTTTAAAAATGAACTTTTAAATTGATGGACAAAATATTTTCAGCTAAAAAACGACCAATGTATAACAAAATACAATTCTCTGGGCATACATTATGCTTAACATCAATGTTCAAATCACATGTGTACTAGTAAGTTTAAATGTTTGAAAACTTACCAGCAAAAACTTTTAAAAATCACAAAACATACTTTGTTCTATAGAGAATGGTACGACAGCAACAAGCGGTTGCTTCTTACTGTATTGCTTCATGGGAATCCTTCTTGAGTAATTCATAGTATTTTGAAGAGATAGCAGCACTAATCGGAGCCGAAACCTCGGTATTCCATATTTCCCGACTATTCCATAATACCCTCCTCTCCTCTACTTTCTAAACATTTTTAAAGTTTATAATAGCAAAGTTTCATATGTATTGCAGAATGTTTACAACGGTCGAATTCAAATTTGTTTTAATTTGTTATTTGTTTAATTTTTATTAAATATTAGCGTTACTTAATGCAGCTTTATATGTGATGACATTTTGTTATTGAGGTTGCTATTAATAAAAGAACATTTGGTTCTTTTAAGAGTATTACCACTGATTCTTCTTCCATGGCTCTGATATGAAGCTGCCCAAGTAAATATGCTGTTCATTTTATAGACAGTATAAGTGCGGATTTCACTGAAATCAAGTAATTGAACCCTTTAAAAACATTATGAAAATTATATCTTATGCATTTTTATTCTGAGATTCGTTGTAAAGAGCTTTTATCTCTGAATATATGTTGTATGACAGATGGTCTTACTTTACATTTAAGGGCCCTCATCACTCCCCGCCGCCGGAAGCCGAAGCTAATGTTATTCTATGGGGAAATTTTCATTACAAATAACTTGTTAACTAATACATATTTTTAAATTCTGTTTTCACATTCTGAAAATTCCCAGCTGTTAAATTGACGGATCTTTTTTTAAAAAAATATTTTTTAAATTTTTTATATTTTATTTTGAAGCTGCAAAATACAAATTTTCAATATGTGAAATTTTTTCATTTTGCAATTTCAGAATAAATTAAAAAAAAAAAAAAAAAAAAAAAAAAAAAAAAATACATTTTTAAAAAAGGTCCGTTAATTTAACAGTTGAGAATTTTCTGAATGTGAAAACAGAATTTAAAAATATGTATTAGTTAATAAGTTATTTGTAAAGAATATTTCCCATAGATTAACATTGGCTCGAGCTTCCGGCGACGGTAAGTGAAGAGGGCTGTTAAATGTAAAAATCGAATTATTAACTCGAATTATTATTCTAATTAGTTTTATTAAATTGTATATTTTAATTAATATGATTTTATTATTATTGTACTTTTTCATTAAAATAAATACTTTTAATATATGTATATATATATATTAATTTATCTTCCATTAGAAATTTAAGATCTTTAAATAAAATAATATTGCTATAATATACTCTTTAAAGAATTATTAATTTTGCGTTTTAAAGGATTTGGTGTTGCGAATAATTTATGTGTATAGTTTTACTTTTAGGTTAAAAAATTAAAAACTAAATTGCTCATTATTTTGTAAATACTATTTTAAAATTCTGCTCTGTCGCAGTTGCTGGTACAATGATTATTAGCCTAAATGTTTTATCGAATTAAATGTTATTTAAAAATTTGCTAATTTTTAGCATTAAAAAAAGGAGGGGTATACAAGATGATTTATGTTTATAGTTTTCACTTTAAGGTTGGAATTTTTTAAAAATTAAACAGCTCATCATTATCTTGTAAATATTATAAAAAAAAAAAAAAAAAAAAAAAATCTTATATTCCAAACTACTTAAAATGAATTTTCACGGTTGATGAGTTTAATAAAAAATTTCTAAATATTTTAAGGTAGTTTAAGAACTTAAATGGTAAAATTGTATATTGGCAGGTATCCTTGCATACTGGAAGTGTGACAACGCAATATCGCTGTCTGAAAGAAATAGTCCTGTCGTGCTAAAAATGTTCATTTTTGTGTTTAAAAATAATTGGTTGCCAGAACGATTTATATTTTTACCTTTCACCCGTAGGTTGAAAGTTTTAAAAATTGAATTGCTACTCATTATCTTGCAAATATTTCAAAATTAGTCCCCCCCCCCCATAAGTTATCGACTCAAATGCTAACTAGATACTGGTACTACAATTGTTCCACCAAGTGCTTTTCGAATTAAATATAGCCAAAAATGTACTAAATTTTGTATTTTATTTATTTATTTATTTTTAAATTAATGTTTAATTTACAATTTTATGTAGGAAAATTCAGGAACTAAGCTCCCTGTGGGTTTACGAGCGATTAGGTAGAAGTAATTTACACACATTAAAACGTGCTGGAGATAGCGAGAAGAAAGCACAGTGGGAGATGAGATGGAAACAGACAATGAATGCACGCATCCTCGTCATAAAATTTTGAATAACAACGTTCTAAATTTTGATAAGGAACTTGTTCCGTGGCCACTGCTCGTTTCTTGGCCTTGGAGAACCAAACTCGAATGCCTGAGTAGATACTTCAGCAGCAATTTCTAAATCCCCTCACCTTCACGAAGGCATTGCCTCTAGACCTCCCACCTTTGCCAGTTATGCCTCCATGCTTCTTTTTAAAAGAAGAAAAAGAGATCTATCACTCGAAGAACTTTTAGAAGCCAGCCTCTTTCAGAAGAGATTTACGTTCCATACATTGTAGTTTCTGATCGGACCGATTACGTGACAGTTCGATGAATAAATCCCGTCTGAGATAATACCAGCTCTTGAAAATCGCTGGAGAACAGGCCATTTAGAAATGGTCTCTTTTGCGACAATCTCTTCTTTACCGTCAGCTATAATCCTCGAAGCGTATGTGAGAATCCATTGAATGACTTGCTGTTACATTTTCTGAAATATTAGTCCTGTAACAGTCGAGTTATATATTTATAGGAATGTTTTAAAACAGAAAATTAAAGAACGAGAGAGTCTCTTGAAAATCGTGGAACACGAGTTCCACAATCTTCATAGTAATTCTTTTTAAGGGCCCTCTTCACTCAACGCCGCCGGATGCCGAAGCTAATGTTTTTCTATGGGAAATTTTTCTTTACAAATAACTTATTAGCTAATACATATTTTTAAATTCTGTTTTCACATTCTGATAATTCCCAGATGTTAAATTGACGCAACTTTAAAAAAAAAATTATTTTTTTAATTTTTTATATTTTATTTTCAAGCTGCAAAATACAAATTTTCAATATGTGAAATTTTTTCATTTTGCAATTTCAAAATAAAATATTAAAAATTAAAAAAATACACTTTTAAAAAAGGTCCGTCAATTTAACCGTTGGGAATTTTCTGAATGTGAAAACAGAATTTAAAAATGTGTATTAGTTAATAAGTTATTTGTAAAGAAAATTTCCCCGTAGAATAACATTGGCTGGGGCTTCCGGCGACGGTAAGTGAAGAGGGCCGTTAAGGTCAGCTTATTATTTTCATTTTATTTCGTTTTCTTTACAAGGCCATCAAAAATATGATGCTAACGATTTCACTAATGATAAAATTAGTGCCAGGGATATACTTTTTTTTTTTTTTTTTTTTTTTTTTTTTTCAGTTTCTGGTAAATATTTCAACTCCCCCCACCCCACTCCACCCCTCCACACACACATATGTTAAATTGAAGACGTCCCACCTTTGCCAATTTATCTTCACGCTTCTTTTTAACGTAAATAAATAAACAAATAATCGGTCACTGGAGGAACTTTTTGAAACCAACTTCTTTCAGAAGATGTTTACATATATCATATATTGTAGTTTTTTGATCGGACCGATTACGTGGCAGTTCGATGAATAAATCGTGGTTGAGATATTATCCACTCTTAGAAGTCGCTGGATAAGAGGCCATTTAGAAATAGTCTCTTTTGCAACAATATCTCTTACCGTCAAATGCGATTTGAAATGCACTTCAAGCAATTTTTGACTGCAGCCCTAATATATCCAATTTCTTTTGTGTAACTCTGTGAAAGAATGATAAATACTTTTTGTATAATATTCTATATGCATCATTCTTTCGTACATTTAAATATATCTATATACACATATGTGTGCTTATTGCAGTCTAAAGAATTAGAATGCACTAAGGAAAAATTTCTCATAAATGTAATGTATTTCAATTCTTTTGTATGCGAACCGTGTTTGTCCGATTCTTTTTTGTCTGTTCCTGTTTGTCCGATCTCAATAAAAATTTCAAATAATTTCCTCACGCCGCCCAGACGGTGTATTGGTTAGCGTCCCTGACTCCTACACGGTTGGGCCTGGGTTCGAATCCCAGAGAAGGCATAGATGTGTTGTCCCTTTTAGGGGTAGCGATGACCGCCCATTGGGTGCCCCTTAACAATTGGACATCGGTTCGGCGACCCCCCAGCCATGTGTGCCTCGCCATTTAGGGAAAAAAAAAAAGTAATTTCCTCACATGCTACAGATTTAGAATACCGAATTTGGATTTCCTGATAAGTGATAATACTTGTTTTTGAATTATATTGATAAGACACACACAGGCACATCAACCTCAAAAAATTAAAATTAGTCAATTATTTATAATATGCAATTAATTGTGAAAAATTCGGCCTATAAACAATACTTTGTGTACCATATATGGTTAAACAAAAGAAAGAAAGAAAGAAAAAAAATCAGAACAACAGCATTTTCTAAATACAGAAAGAACACATGCATTTTGATGAGGGAATACTTTATATTGAACTATGCTATACTGCGGCTGTCCAATGTGTAATCCAAGACTACTTACCAAATAAAACTCTCATTATATTTCTTTTCTTAATTATTCATGCAAAAACATGTCACCTATTCGACATGAGGAATGGATTTAAAGGCACTCGAGAGCACTGGAGCATAAACACGGACTTCTATTTCTTTATTAAAAGGGGAAAAAAAGAAAATCCTTTTTGTAACAAGAAATTTTATAACATGCGTTTTTTTTTTTTTTTTTTTTTTTTAAGATAAAAATCTATAAAGCTTAAAGTCGAACAACTTGAAATTGAATACAGTATAATTTATTACAAAATTTTGCGCATTTGCTTTATTGATATGGGAATCAGATTAACAGTTGCGAAACTGTTTAAACTACTTGCACAACTGTATTCTCAAGTGGGCAATAGTTATTGCCGCAATATCAGTGAGGCCCTCCATGTTGGGAATAAATGTGATGTTGTATTATTATTTGTGATGTCTGTATGCACTGTGATACTTTAATTTCTGAATAATTATTAATTTTTGTATTTTATTTTATCACTTTCTTCTGTATTCAATAGAAGAAAGTATTGGATTCGTAAAAATTTCCGACTTCTGGTTTTCGATGGATTTACACGTTTTGATATGTCCAGAACACGATTTGACCATTTTTCGAAAATGTCTGTCTCTGTGTGTGTGAGAGACAAAAATTTTGTGGCGACTGTATCTCAGGATTTACTACAAAGGATTTCATATAAATTTATATGTAGTTGCACTTTAACCTAAATTAGTGCCTATCAACGTCTGGTGTCAATTGCTCAACAGATGGCTCTGCTATACAGCGATTTCTGTAATGCATGTGAAAGCTGTATCTCAGGTTCTGGTTCTTTTGCGTTTAATCAAACAAAACTTGATATGTTAGAAGACCATTATGAAACATTATGCTAATTTAATTTTGATGCATATCGACCAGTAGGTGGCGCTGCTATACTGCAATATTCTCCGAGAACGGGAGATAATATCTCGACTTCTGTGGCATATAACTACGAAATTTGAAATGGAGATAACCATTTTGAAAATGCATTTTCTAAGATATTAATTATAGAAAATAAAACTGTCATTCTTTGGATATTTAGTGTTAGTTTTCTTTAAGATGAAAATCGACTGTATTCATCATGGTAGATAATTTTAATAAATAATAGTTTTAATAAATTATTTGTACTGAGTGAATTTATATGGGAAAATATAGAAGAAATTCTTGTAGTAGCCACAGCATACTAGTTTTTATTTCGTTTTGAAGCTGTAAAATGCAAAAGATGGGGTTTTGAATGAAAAATAAATAAATAAAACAACAACAAAACAAAAAAAAATTTCGTTATTTTAATTCAGTTATTAATTGTGAAAAGTTTTGCTAAAAAATATGTGAAGCTCATGTACCAACCTTATTCTTTTTTTGATCGTGATAATTTAATTACTGAATAATTTGCTTGCTTGTGTATTTATCTTATTAATTTTTATTTCACTTTGAAGCTATAAAGTGCAAAGAATCTGTTTTAAAATGGGAATAAAAATAAATAAATAAATAAAAATAAAATAAAGATTTTATAGTTAATATTTTTTCTTATTTTCATTTATTTATTAATTCCGAAAAAAAAAAAAAAAAAAAAAAAAAACTTCTACTAAAAATCTGTGATGTACATGTACCAAACTTATTCTTTTTCTGATAAAACTTAACACTACTAATCATTTATTTATTTAACCGTAGAAAACCTTTACTAAAAATTTCTATTAGCCCTTAACTGACCCGGGTGCATATTTACGTTTTTCCGAAGTACGATCCTTTGTACTGTTAGTACTGTACTACTACCAGTAAAACTGCTGACACGGTTTAACAGTGCCATGAAATAAACTGTGTTTTTGAAAGATTTACTCATTTCAGGGTTGAAAGAGAACAGTGGCACCTTTGAAGGGAATCTCGTAAATTTTCCTCGGCAGGTAAGGGGTTTAAAGTTAGGGTTATTATATAACCCAGGTAAAAAGAGAGAGTTAGTATTAATTTAACTTTGAATGTATATATATATATATACATATATTTTAACTTTACAGCTTCAAAATGAACTATTCAAAATTGAAAAAATCAATTTTTGAAAAACTAGAGCTAATTTAATTGTTGTGAATACTTTTTTTAATGCTAAAACATAATAATAATAATAAATAGTTTTCGTAGGAAAAAAATAAATCTCCTTAGGATAACAAGGGGTTTGGCTATCAACGATTAAAGTGACGATTCGCCCATCACTGCAAATAAACCCCAAATTAGTCCATTATCTAATGCCTTTTTTTTTTTTTTTTTTTTTTTTTTAAGGACTGAGGGCCTATTAGTCTCAGACAGCGATTTTTGCGTTGTCGTTTTCGATACTTGGACATTTGTCGAAATAATTTTTCGATAGTTGGACATTTATCGAAATCTAAAATTTATCGAAAATATAATTGAATAATTTGAAAGCGATGTTATAATTGGGAAGAAAAAAAAAAAAAAAAAAAAAAAAAAACTAATAGCCCTCCGTCCTAAACTAAATTCTGCTTTTGCCAGAATTTCATCAAAATGACATTGACATGAATCGTCCCCAAGGCACAACTTTGACATAAGTCCCCCCCCCCCAAAGGCACAACTATGACATGAGTCCCCCCCAAGGCACAACTATGACATGAGTCCCCCTCAAGGCCCAACTTTGACATGAGTCCCCCCAAGCCCCAACTTTGACATGAGTCCCCCCAAGGCCCAACTTTGACATGAGTCCCCCCCAGGCCCAACTTTGACATGAGTCCCCCCGAAGGCACAACTTTGACATGAGTCCCCCCCAGGTACAACTTTGACATGAGTCCCCCCAAGGCAAAACTTTGACATGAGTCCCCCCAAGGCACATGAGTCCCCCCCAAGGCACAACTTTGACATGAGTCCCCCCAAGGCACATGAGTCCCCCCTCCAAGGCACAACTTTGACATGAGTCCCTCCAAGGCACATGATTCCCCCCAAAGCACAACTTTGACATGAGTCCCTCCAAGGCACAACATTGACATGTGTCCCCTTCAGACCCAACTTTGACATGAGTCCCCCCAAGGCACAACTTTGACATGAGTCCCCCCCCCCCAAGGCACAACATTGACATGAGTCCCCCCCCCCAAGGTACAACTTTGACATAAGTCCCCCCAAGGCCCAACTTTGACATGAGTCCCCCCCCACAAGGCACAACTTTGACATCAGCCCCCTCAAGGCACAATTTTATTTATTTATTTATTTATTTATTTATTTATTTTTTTTTTTTTTTTTTTGGACTGGGGGCCTATCCGCGTTTGTAATGATCGATAGATGGCGCTTTTTCAGCTTTTGTTGTTAGTAAATATTATAGCCACGTGTATTTATTTTTGTTATATATGTGTTACTTCTTAATATTCGTGCTATAATTTCTCCGCCATTACATCATGGAAAATTGATTGCTTTTGGAAAAAATATTTCAGTTTATTCAAAGTTCGATCGGAAGTAGATATTTAACTGAAGCTGAACAAATATTAGTTCCAAATCATCTGATTAATTCTTTACTTCCACTAGCCGAAGCAACTGAAATTTTAAATTTGTCATTTGGAAATAAATGGAAGTTGAATTCTGGATTTCTTGATTTTTTGGAGTTACACTGTGGCACACAACAGTAAGTGTTATCTTTCTTACCGGATTTATTCATTTTTATTCAATAAATATTTGTGAAACTAAACATCGGCAAGCAATGGCGTCTATTCGAAAGCCGAAAGCTATCATGTCAATTGTAATTTCATCTTAGCCCACCAGAAGACGAGCATTTCATTACAATTGCGGAGTCTCAATCTGGGATTTTTGCGTTGTCGATTTCCATAGTTGGACATTTGTCGAAATCTAAAATTTATCGAAAATATAATTGAATAATTTGAAAACGATGTTATAATTTGAAAAAAGAAAAAAAAAAAAAAAAAAAAAAAAAAACTAATAGTCCTCCGTCCTAAACTAAATTCTGCTTTTGCCAGAATTTCATCAAAATCTTTATTATTATTATTATTATTATTATTATTATTGAAAGAAAAAGAAAAGAAAATTAATAATAATCAGTATCCGCGTTTGTAATGATCGATAGATAGCGCTTTCTCAACTGCAGTTGTTAGTAAATTATAATAGCCACGTGTATTTATTATTGTTCTTTCTTGTTGTTCTATCATTGTTTCAGCGCGAAAGCTATCAGTGGTGTGATAATTTCACCTTAGCCCACCAGAGGGCGAGCATTTCATCACAATCGCGGATCGTTACAAGAGATATCGAAAATTTTTTTTTTAAATAATTTTGAATTAGGAAATAAATAGTGCGCGTGCAATAACATGAAATAAAAGTAAATAAAAATATGAATTTAATGATTTGATTTTTATATAAAACACGATCGCGTGCTATCTTAAAAAGTAGATGCAAAATTTAAAGTTTAATTTTCTTGGCAGCAATTATAAATTAAAATAAATAATTTAATGAAAGTTTAGAAGTTAGAATTTCTAATTTTTTTTTTTTTTTTTTTTTTTTTTTTTTTTTTAACTTTAGAGCTTCAAAATGAACTATTCGAAATTGAAAAAAAAATCTATTTTTGAAAAACTAGAACTAATTTAATTGTTGTGAATACTTTTTTATAATGCTAAAACATAATAATAATAATAATACAAAATAATGAATAGTTTTCGTAGGAAAAAAATAAATCTCCTTAGGATAACAAGGGGTTTGACTATCAACGATTAAAGTGACGATTCGCCTGTCACTGCAAATAAACTCCAAATTACTTCATTGTCTAATGCCTTTTTTTTTTTTTTTTTTTTTTTTTAAACATTAGAAAATTTCAAACACCTGTTAAGTTCAAGTTAAATTAAATCTCGTATTCTAAAATATTAACTTCAATTTTTCATATTTCGTTTTAATGTGCGAAAACTGAACTGAGTGCAATTTTTATACGTTATAACTTCTTCTTCTTCTTCTTTTTTTTTTTTTTTATGTACGCATTGAATTAATATTTTGGGTTGGGGACAAAATCTCGCGGGACAAAATATCGCGAGGACAAAATATCGCCGTCGTAAATGAATACAAAGCAAAAATGAGTTGGTAATTATTAGTAATGCTGTATAAAATTTCATGACAACACATGCCCTAGTCAGAGCACTGACATTCTGACAAACCTACAACAATTTTTTTTAATAAATTTTACTTAAAATAGTTTGAAGGTGATATTTATTAACTTTTGTCAAGATTAGTCATAATGAATTTAATCGTGCTTATCAATTTTAAAATTTTTAATTCAAGTTTGTGAACAGTGTTCAGCTTTAATGTCAGCAGTGATGTACACGATTTTAAAAATGTATTTTGAATAGTGAAAAGCAAAAGATAAAATAACTTAAAAATAAACATACATAAAATAATGAAATTCAACTCTATTAATTAATTAATTAATTAATTAATTAAATTAAATAATTAATATTTATAAGGCCATGTGGCCCCCGCCAGAGATCACGTGTGACACAAAATCAAATTTTCAAATAGATCGTACTATTTTTTTGACGTGATATTTTGTCCGGCGAGATTTTGTCCCGCGATATTATGTCCGGATCCCTAATATTTTATGGTCACGAATTTTCTAACTGTAGAAACGGTTTTTTAAGAAATGCATTAGGTAATGAACAAATTTTCCCATAGAATAACCTGGGGTTAGCCTGGCGACCACGTTTTCACAACTGGAGTTTTCTAGAAATGATGATTTCTCGCCAAGCTGCCAAATTCGTCGCCAAAGTTCTTTTGGTTATGCGTATCAATGGCTGTCAACGGAGGCAACGCTGCCTGTAAATGTTGTTTCACGGTGATAAGACAGTCAGTGCGCAAAAACACTTCTCCGTCCCACCCGGGGTATTTTTGGTAGAATAAAAAATATATTTGTAAATTCGTAACTGTATTACCTATATATTTGATTTTCTTTTATTGAACAGAATCTAAGAAACAGTTGAAATATTATCACACACACACACACACACACACACACAAAAAAAAAAAAAAAAAATCAGATGAAAATGCCGAGATGTTTGGTAACACAATGCAAGTTTAATTTAGATACAAATTAAATGTTAATCATGTTTAAAATTAAGTTGCGATTTTATCTATGAATTTTCATATCTAGCTATAAGTTGCGATTTTATCTATGAATTTTCATATCTAGCTATAGAGGATAATATAAAAACCATCATGTAAATCATAAAATAATTCAGAATAGCAACGCTACCTATCGCTGCTAAATGATATGTATTAAAATTAAATTGAATCAGCGTAATCGTACATAAACATTCGTATACTATGTACTTTAAACGTATTACTATTTATACTTCCTTCATATTTTCATAAAACATAATATATACTAATCACGATAATAATTAATCACCATTAATAATCCCGAAATTTAGCCCGATTTCATGGCATAGATGCTGAGATATAGCTATCGAGCATATCCTGAAAAATTACGGCATTATTGAGTCTTATCGCTAATAAAATTATATATGCCAAAATAGATTAGATTTTTCTCAAAAGAAGTATGATTTATGCCAAGTGCGGAGCGATTTTACATCATAGACTCTTGGTAGCTTTCACACAAATTGTAGTAAGCGCTGTATATCCCTTAAGTGCAATGCGCGCAAAAAATTAATAATTACTGTTTTATATAATGTTTTAATTAAATACAAAATATTGTGACATTTTTTGGGTTTAAAACCCTTTCATTCCCCTTGACGCCAGTTGGAATCATAACATTTCAGATGTTCTTTCTTGCCATCTAACACATCCCGCTGATTCAAAATAAACAATATTATATCTATATACATTTTCCCACCGAAAAATATATATTTTAGATGATTTCACTATCCTTGTTGATAAATGAAAGTATATTTCATTTACTCTATTTCATTTACTCATACTCTATTCTGATATTAATATCGGAATCAGTTTCCTGTTGTGGGCAATTTAAGTAAATTAACTGTTTGAAATATTTTTTATTTTATTTTTTAATGTTTATAATTTGTATTTTAATTAATTGCAATGTGTATTTCTTCCAAAATTTTGATATTTTTATTTATTGAAAAGTTACGATTTTTAATGGCATCAGTGGTTATATTAAACATAAATGAACACATCTCAGTTGCTTTGTTAGCTATATTAATTCGTACTCTGCTATTACTCTTATTTTTAAAAAATATTTATATAAGTTAACTTTGAGATGAATGACTAAATATAAGATTTATTGTTTTATGGAGAGAAAAAATTGGGAATGAAAGGGCTAAATTTTTGAGTTACATCTACAAAATTTGTAGAATGCACAGACAGACAGACATTTTATGAAAAGGATCGAATTGTGTTCATGACATTTTGTACCGTGTAAATATTTCGAAAACCAAGAGTCTAAAATGTCCATGCACTTTGTACTAATAAATATGGAAACAAACGAAAATAATAAAATAAAACAATAAAACTAATAAAACATTGACAATATACCCCCCCCCCTAAAAAAAAAAAAAAAAAAAAAAAAAAACTAGGCAGTTATATCTAAACTTTAATTTTTGCTCAGTCGAGTGTATACTATTTTGTTGAAAATGTTAGCTTTAAAAAATAATGCGAATAAAATTTTGAAAAAGTTTAAAATTTTTGTTTTTATTATTTATATTCTCCGTATCATTTTACACTGTAATTTTGCATATCTGTTTAGGATTTCAACGAATTTTTGAGAAAATTTTCCTGCACCTGGTAATTATATTTCTTGCATTTAAGATATCAAAGAAAAATATTACCTCAGATAAGATAAAGGTCTTTTTAGATTCTTCATAATATGATGCTTATTATTTCCTTATTAAGAAAGATATTTGAAACATTACTTAAAAATAAATAATAAATAAATAAATTTAGATTTGTGTAATTTTATATTTATGTATATTTTGAACAGAATGTGGCTTTTTCTAGGAAATGTTTGTTTGTTTTGAAAGTTTTGTGGGCGCTGTATCAAAAGAAAATGGACACAAATCTCCAAGAAAGTATATTTGATTGGGTCTTGACATAAATTGATACAGATTAGGTTTTGTCATATATTATATTGCCTTACAAGTGGTGTTTGCTACGCTATATTTTGCAAGACGACTAAATATTATTCAGCTCCTGTCCTGACCGTTAGTCGGCTTTCGCCTGACTAACGGTCGATATTTTCAAATGTTGTTAAATTTTTTATTAATTGTTGTAATCATTTTAACTATTTTTTCCTTTCTTTTACCCATAAGGAAAAGGAAGTATTGTTTTTGGGTCAAATTTTCGAAAGTGAGATTTTGTTATATTTACACGTTTTCAGGTCTCCTGAATACGAAAATCATGTTTTTAGCGGTTGGATCTTACCTTTAAAACCACCCGATTTTCTAAAGGGGCTTTATAAGTTCGCCGATTGTCGATTTTTGTTGAGTCCGTTTTGAGGTTGGAACTTTTTCTAGATATGATAAGCCTCCACCCCCAAATAAATCATTAAATGCTATTTTATTGGCGGAGGGCAGTTTCTTCAACTTCTAACGGTCTGTTTTTGTAATGAATTTAGGCAATGTTAAAACGTATATGAAATATGAATAAATCTTTCGGGGGACCAGTAATGGCTGATGTTTAGAGCAGCCTTGCTTCATCGGTTATTTCGATTTTCTGTCGAGTGTTGAAGATTTTGAGTGACAGACTCTCTACTGCAATATGAGACTGGAGAGAATATTGGCCCGTACTCGGTGTGGCATGCTGATGTGGAAATGTGGGTGGGCCGCATTTCCTTTGTTTACTTTAGCAAGTCTCGAGAACACAACCCACTCCCCTCTTAGAAAGCCTTTCAAGGAGGACATTTCTCTTTGGAAGTAGTTTGCCTCAGAAAAATATGTTCTCCTAACAGCGTACATTTTCTGTTGGTTTAAGGTATTTGTGGTACATAAAAGTTTATCTCGGCTGGAATTTTTGGTCTGCTTAGTAATTCTCGTGTTTTAATTAAAATTATGTCGCATGCACGAGTAAAAAGAAATTATTAAATGGATGAGGATGCTTAAATATACAACCCAGTTTTTATTGTCTATGTTTATTTTTATTAAATTATTATTTCGGTAGGTAAAATGTAAGTAAAGAAAACTCTTCTCTAAAAGGGGAAAAAAAAAAAAAAAAAAGGTACTGGAAGCTTTTAAAGAAGTTTTTAATTTACATATAAATGAAAATAAGCTATATTAATATCATAAATGTAAATTCTGTACTGATAAGTATAAAGGATTTAAGTCCAAAAATGTCGATTTTGAGTTAAGTACATAGTCAGACTCAGAAAAAAATTCTCTATCCATTGGTATAAAGGATTGAAATCCATGTCATTTACTCTTTGAGAAAATCCATTGGTAAAAAAAGATTCAAGTCAGAAATTTAGCATTAATCTTTGGTATAAAATATTTTATTCAATTTTTTCCTTTTATTAAATGAAGATTGACTATCACTGAATGGTATAAAGCGTATAAACCAACATAATCCCTTTTTCCTAATAGATTTTGCTGATTAGTTTTTAGTTAGTTTAACTATTTTTCGTCTCCTGAAAAATCAAGAATATGGACTTAAATCCTTTATACTTAACAGTACAGAAATACAAAAATGAAAGAAAATGTATAAAAAATAAAGGAGTCAGTAAATGTGTTTTATTTCTTTTTTCCCCTTCTTGCTGGGATAAAATTTGATTAAAATGGTTCTTAATATAAATACGTAATGCATGTACTTTGAAGATTTTTGAGCTCCATCCACGATCAGTGTACCACAGATTTTACTTTCAAAGCACTTAGTCAGGAAGCACCGGGGTCAAACCCAGCTCGTGCTCGTTGACATAGTCGTTTGGTGTTTTCCGTAGTTTCCTTTGAAATTCGTATGAATACAGGGTAAGGTATCTTAGAAAAATCCACCTAGGTCTAGGCCCCCCGTGTACTGAAGATTTATGAGGACTTTAATATAATTTTCAGTTCAGAAAATATCTGAAAATAATAATAATACGAGTAATAATAATAATAATAATAGGATAGAAAATAAATAAAAGTAAAATGCACTAAATCATCCAGGAAAAATCCTAAAAATAAATACAGTAAAACCTCTCTAAGTTGGACACCTACGGTTCCAAGAAAAAGTGTCCAACTTAGAGAGGTGTCCAACTTATAGGGGTTAGACATAATGTTAATGGATACATTCCGTTCCGAGAAAAAGCGTCCAACTTAGAGGGGTGTCCAACTTGAGAGGTTTCACTGTATATGTAAATCATTAATCCGAATTACATATTGTTAATTTTTCTTCTAAAGAACTCACGTTTAATATTTTAAGAAATGTTAGCCAATTTTTAGAGTGCATTTAAACTAGATATGTATGTATGAAATTTCGGACTTTTAACTCGATGCATTTAATCATTTTGCATTTCTATTTCTTTTCCTGGAAAATTTTTTGCAAAATTTTTTCTTGAAAGAGATGTGTGTATTTACAAAATTTATGAAGGTCAAAAATGTAAATAAACAAATAAATAGATCTGAAAGAAAAGATACCAAAACACAAAGAATTGTTTGAGAAAGTTTGGAAAAAAAAAAAAAAACCCTCAATTCTATGGTAAGAATAAAGTACATGATTAGTTAATGTGTCTGTTGAAATTTGATATTTTCATCATCAATATGTCTCTTTTTAGAATATTTCTTGATTTACTAGACAATATTAGAGTGGATACAATATAGATATGTTACAAATTACAGGTAATAAATTCGATGCATTAAAATATTTTTTCATTTATTTTTTTCCTTTTCTTTATTACTTTCTCTTACCCATAAGGTAGAGAAATTATTATTTTAAGCTCAAATTTTCGAACGTGAGTTTTTGTTATATTTACACGTTTTGAGGTCCCTGAATCCGAAAAGCATGTTTTTAGTGGTTGGTCTGTCTGTGTGTGTGTGTTATCAGCATATATCAAGAACAAATAGTAGCAGAAATTCCAAACTCGGTATTCTAAATGTGTATCTTATAGGGATGCTACACTAAGCTTTTCGTTGAGATGAAGCAAATGGTTCGTATACAGGGACACTCAGGAGTATTCAAATACATTACGTCTATGGGGGGAAATTGCAGGTAAGTAGAGTTTAAAATCTATAGATTGCACTAAACCAAATGAAATGAATATATATTTTTTATATGCATAAAAACATGCCTCATGTAGAATATGGCAGGGAAATCATCCACTGTTCATTTACAGGGCTACACAAAAGAACTAGATTATAGTGCGACAATAGCTAAAAATTGATGGAAGTGCATTTTTTTTTTTTTTTTTTAATTAATTAATTATTGTCTTAAAAAAGGTATAATATGCATTTACTAACTTAAGAAACTTTATTAATAAAATACATTTTACTCAAGTGTCGTTAAATTTAAAGTAATCAAAGTGTAATTATTAAAATTTCGATTATACGTCCTTTCATTTATACGTCCTTTTACGTCTGTCCCTTGAAAGACGTATAAACGGTGCTTTACTGTAGCTCAATTTCTAAATATCAAATAGAAATATCAGCATTTATATGAAACCTACTTCAGTGGTGCCGTCAAAGGTGCCAAGTTCCTTTAAGGTAATCGCTTTTTGGGAGTCTACTTTATAGGTGTTTCACTTACGAAAAATAATAAGGATTCCTACGGTTTAGTGGCTGAGACGCGTCGTGATTGTTAATAGAATAGAAAAACTATGCTAGCGTGAGGCGTGTTGGATATTTTTCTTTGTAAATTTTCGGGTCTACTGCGGCTTACTGGTTGAGTCTCTGTCGCTCATATCTGCTCTATTCTTCGAACTTTTTTGGGTTTTTAAGCTCTCTTAATGGAGGCGAAAAAAGTAAGCATAGATAGCTGACCTGACATTTTTGCAAATGCGGACTGATGGCGGCTCTCCCTTGTTTTTTTTTCGCCGTTTAATGCTTCTGGAAAGAGACAAGCGGCTGTCTTTGTCCTGAGCGGGATTTGTGTGACAGTTCGTTTTATGTACAGGTATATCACTGCTGTATTTTGTGCCGGGTCGTTCTTTTCTGTATTTAGGCCTGCAATCTGCTCATGCCACCTCGTCGCTATCAGTGCAGTTTGTTTCGCCGGTATCTCCTTTACGGAAACCCCACGACTTCCTTTGATCCACGCCGATCTCTCTTTCTGCGAAAGCTGAATAAGGAGTATTCTGGCTCTTATTATTTTTTTCTCTCTCTTTCTGTTATGGGTGTCAACGGGAAAACGCACAAGGGCGTCTGTGCCGTGTTCCGCTATACGGTGTTGTATGCATTGGCAAGAGAGGCCTCGGTTTCGTTGTTTGCAGTCGGCCGCGCAGTCGCTGTTTCCTGTATATTCAACAGAAGGTGAAGGAACGCCTTTTTGCGCCGAGGGAAATGTCGAAAACGATACGTTTTTATCGCGCTTTGGCGCGTGTTCTTATTGGCAAAAATCACTCTTTGTGCGAGTGGCTCCGACTAGTGTGGAGTTCTGGTTTCGCTCATTTCTGGGCATTTGGTTGTTTTTAATTATTTTTTAAACAAGTTTAAAAAATATATATTAAAAGAAAGTTTTAAATATATAAAAATTAAATTGAAAGAAAACGTTGGGAAAGGAATTTTAATAAATGAATATGTAATTGTTGCGAAAAGAAACACAACAAAACTACCACATATTTTTATAGGGAAGAATAGATCCCCCCCCCCCTTCCACCTCACGATAAAAAAAAAAAAAAAAAAAAAAAAAACTTCAGTCATTCTAACTTATATTCTGTGTTGTACAGAATTTTATATCCATTACTTAAAAAACAAAAATAGGCTTCGGTTTTTTCTTTTTCTTCTTCTATTTTTTTTTTAAATAAAAAAGATACATATGTATATATATTTGAATGCTTTAGCCACTTACGTAATATCATTGCACCAGTGTACATTTTCAGCTATGATTACGCTTTAAATATTAAATCGAAATCTAGGAAGTTCGTCGTCGTTATAGCAAAATTTTTCTTTCCATTTATTTCTCTTTGTTCAATCCTTTTACTTTCGAATCACTATATCATTAGTTACGTTACTGCATTATTAAAGTGATTTGATAGGTTTGCTTTGAAAACATTGTGTAAAATTTTCTGTAGATTTTTTTTTTCTTCTTGGTGTACTTTTTTTTTTTTTTTTTTTAGTACAAAAATATGATTCAAGATACCCTTAAAAAAAATCCTTTAAAATGGTGGCACATTTAATATTAATAATCTTTTCATTTTAATAGTAAAATTCAGAATTTTAATGAATAATCAGAATATGAAGATTACCTATCTTTGAAGTATAATTTCATTTTCATATTGCGCGTCATAATGTATATACAGTAAAACCTCTCTAAGTTGGACACCTACGGTTCCAAGAAAAAGTGTCCAACTTAGAGAGGTGTCCGACTTAAAGGGGTTACACATAATGTTAATGGATACATTCCGTTCCGAGAAAAAGCGTCCAACTTAGAGGGGTGTCCAACTTGAGAGGTTTCACTGTATATATATATTTTTTTTTGGGGGGGGGGGAGGGGGGAAGGTATTTGAGTACATTAAACTCTTATTTAGCTACACTTTTCCTTTTTTTTTCTTTTCTTTTTTTTTTTTTTTTTTTTTTTTTTTAGAATTATTAATATTTTGGTGAGATGATATAAATTGCTTGATTTTGTTTCTTCAATTTTCAGGAATTCGGATTTATATAGCTTTTATGTAGAGTTTTACTTTCTTCTATCTATATATATATAAGAAGAAAGTGTCAGATTCGCGAAATTCTTCGACCTCCGGTTTTCGATGAATTTACACTTTTTGAGGTATCCATTTTAAAAAAAATGGCTGTCTGTCTCTGTTTGTGAGAATGTGTATCATAAATTTTGTGTACGCTATATCTCACGAACCAATGAACAAAATTTAACCGAACTTGATATTTAGTTTGACCTTAATCTAAACTTACGGGGGTGCTGTCATCCCATTTTTGCATCTTTTTTAACATGGCAATTTAGGGCAAAATTTCGTAAAAAAAATGTAAATTATGAGAATAATTTTTTAATGAATGATTGCGAAATTAATATGAATTATTGATAACAGTCTAGTAAAAGAAAAAATGTATTCATGGTGGAGCATCGCTCCCCCCCCCCTCTTTGGGGTAAGTACCCCTGTCGAAGTTTATACTTGTGTGTATTTATATAGCATCAAATTTATCCATGTTAGTAAGGACAGTAGGTTCGCTTTTTTAAAGGTGAAAGATAAAATAATTATTTCTGCAATATGATGCATTTGCTGTCTGAATTCTGGTATTCTGTTTTAATAAATATCCATCTTTCGCATAAAGTTTTAGTTCTTTTGCGCCTTTGTCAATCTCATTTCTGCATTTTAAACTCAAAATTTAACATGACAAAGTTTATTTAAAAAGGGGAAGGGGGTGAAGACCTATACACCGCCTCGAGAACCATGTCTATATGGAAGTCCATTAAAAACTCGTAATCACATTGGATATTATATTGATCTGAATATTCATCATTTGTAGATTTCTGCCAAACCAAGCCGAGCTCTCTTCTATTTCTTTTTTTTTTTTTTTTTGGTGATGGAGTAGCATTTCGAATTCCAATTACATCACCTACCCAATTCAGCGATCAAAGTATGTCGAAAATCCTCCACCGCCATCTGCGAAATGTTCTATTATATGCTAAGCTTGTGAGCGGCCCTTTTTTCAATGGAAGAACTCCAAAACTCGTCCCGCTAAAAGTTGGGGGAAAAATCTGTTGAAGAGTTTCTGGCTAGAGGCTGTCATCTTTCAACTGCATAATCATTTGGTTTGGTTGTAGTAGGAATCGTGGGAACGGTTCTCTCCTTCTCCACTGCCAAAGAGAGGTCTTCACGATTGAAACCCTTCCCTTGCTTTTTGCCATGGCACTGATGGGGCTTTTGTACTGCAAACAGCAGATTTTAATGCATGCATTGAATCGCTTGCTTGTCCCCTTCGACCCTTTGCCCATCATTGAATCCATATATGGTCACTAAGTTTGGCAAGAAAAAAAGAGGAAGAGAGTTTGGGCTTTGTGCATAAATGCTTTTTAGGCGCCCCCTTTTTACCCCATGACTCTCGATTTTTTGTTTATTTTTTGCTGGCACTAAACTGTGTACAAGATTAAAAACTTGCTTTGTGAGCTAGCTACATTGAAAAAAAAAAAAAAAAAATATATATATATATATATACGATTTTTGAATATATGTATGGTCACTAGTTTGGCAGGGAGAAAAAAAAAAAAAGTTCGTCTTTTGTAAATAAATGTTTTTTGGATCCTTCCCTCCCATTCTCCCAGAGCTTCCCCCCCCCCCCCCCCCCAACCTTAAATTTTCTATAAAATAAGATTTTTTTTTCTTTTAGTCTTTCATCCTTTTTCTTCCTAATACTGCACTGGTATTAATTATTGTAATGACGTATTTATTAATTTCTGAAAATAAATTTTTGGCAATATGTCATTATCCCTGGCAGAAAAAAAAAAAAAAAAAAAAAAGAAAGGGAAGATTTTTGCAAAATGAAGAATTTTTGCTTCATGCATATACACTGTCATTTTCAAATTTAGACATTTTGTCGAATTATCTTGAAACATTAGGAATATAAAGAACATATTATATCTCATATATTTCATCGAAAGTTTTGCTCCAAAGAGAAAAAGGGGACCAGTAAAAAATTTAACAAAAATCAAAATGTTTTGGCTGTAGCATGTGATTATGACTTCTCATTATCAGTATAAAATTTTATTAGGCTACCATATATATTAAAAAAAAAAAAAAAAAAAAAAAATAGAACGAAAGAAAGAAAGTCGTCCTTTACTTGCCGAGGAAAATTTACCGAGATTCCCTTCAATCAAAGTGCCATCGTTCTCTCTTCTTCTTCATCTTCTTCTTCTACTTCTTCTTCTTTTTTTTTTTTTTTTTTTAAATTCAATAATAATTTTGTTGAAATTTTGAAATTTGTTTAAGCTAAAAGTAGCAGTATTTTATTCTTCAAGTTAGCAGTGGATTTTATTATCTTTTCCCCCAAATTTTAGAGTTTAACATAATGAAATTTAATTTAAGAGACTAGTTTAAAATAATTTGTTTTGAGAATATTTTAATCATTTATGACTTTTTTTTATCCCCTTCAAATATACTTTTTTTTTTTTTTTCAAATGTTAGTCCAGCGATAATTAGTTATCAACCTTCTGAAGTTGTTCTCATCATTTTTTATTTTATTAAATTAAAAGTTATTTTTTTCCCTCCTTTTTCTTTTTTTGATGACTTGATTAAAATATTTCCTGGGCCAATTACTTCCAGTACAGATTGTCGGATGACGTGCTATGATGTCATTTTAACGTCAAAGCGACTGCTGGGCGGCTGTGAGCGATTCTCTGGATAGTTTACTCTGACGTCATATGATTCATCTGGTATTTCTTCCCTCGCGCAAAGTGCAAGAAAACGTGAAGAGGAATAAATTTTTTTTGCGATGCCATGCATTGCGAATTGCGTTTTTTCCCCTTTAATCTTCACATTTGTGTACGGACAAATGTGATCATAATCTGTTTTCTACACATTACTCATGCGCAGTTTTCTCCGCCAATAAGTAGAAAATTCGCCCTGTCGCTAAGGCTGTTCGAATCACAATTTTTCAATTACTTTTTACTTTCTTCTATATGTAATATAGAGGAAGTATTGGATTCGTGAAAATTTTCGACTTCCGTTTTTTGATGGATTTACACGTTTTGGGATGTCCAAAACACGAATTAATAGTTTTTAGAAAATGTCTGTCTATCATTTTTTTGTGGACGCTGTATCTCACGAACCAATGGATGAAATTTAACCAAACTTGCTATTTAGTTGGTCCCCGACATAAACTGGTGCTGATTACATTTGGAGATCAATAGCTCAACGGGTGGCGCTGTGATCACATTTTTTCTAATTTTTTAACATGGCAGTATAGGACAAAATTTCGTATAAATGTGCATAATGAGAGTTATTTTAAACTTGTGATTGTAAAATTAATATGAATTATTGATAATAGTCGTAGTTAACAAGGAAAAAAATGTTGTGCATATGGGAGCATCGGCTCCCCCCCATCGGGGGGGGGGGTGTAAATTTTCACAATGGGTATCTTTCGAAAGATCTGATCGATAATAGTAGTAGTTAACTAGGAAAAAAAAATTGTGCATGTGGGTCATCGGTCCTCCCCCCCCCCTGGGGTGTAAAGTTTCGAGATGGGTATCTTTCGAAAGGTCTCGTTAATACCTTTAAAACGAATGGTTGAACTATAAATCTGTGATAACTTAAAACAAAGTTATCGATTTTTCTTTTACTTTTAATGAAAAAAGAAAAAAAAAAAATAATTAATATTATTACTGATTGAATGTATTACTTTTAACAAAAAAAAAAAAAAAAAAAAAAAAAAAAAACTTAGAAAAAAAAATCTTTTTTTTTTTTTTTTTTAATGTTACTGATTGAATATGTATAGGAAAATACAGAAGAAAGTCTTGGGGTGGCCACAACATACTAGTTTTTTCTCTTTTTTTTATGACAGCCGAAGAATTACTTTCATATTTGATTCTAATTTCGATTACAAATGAAAATAATAAATTTTAGTTTTAATTTTCACTGATTTATTTTTAAATTTTAATGATTTAATCCTGCGCTACCTACCTTTCATATTGCAGACGATTTTTTATTTCATGTCTTTTTCCGTGCTTCCTCAGTCCTTTCATATAGAAAAAAAAAAAACTTACAAACTTCGTAACGCATATATCATAAAATGTATAAATACACTATTGTTTCGGGTCGAAATAATTCAACGCGACGCTTCATCAGGCGAAACAAATGTTCTGCTTTTGCATTGTATAGTGTTGGTTTATATAATTCATGTTCTTAACGACCCTCTTCACTTACCGTCGCCGGAAGCCCGAGCCAATGTTATTCTATGGGGAAATTTTCTTTACAAATAACTTATTAACTAATACATATTTTTAAATTCTGTTTTCACATTCAGAAAATTCCCAATTGTTAAATTGACGGCCTTTTTTTAAAAATGTATTTTTTTAATTTTTAATATTTTATTTTGAAATTGCAAAATGAAAAAAATTCACATATTGAAAATTCGTATTTTGCAGCTTCAAAATAAAATATAAAAAAATAAAAAAATAATTTTTTGAAAAAGGTTCGTCAATTTAACAACTGGGAATTTTCAGAATGTGAAAACAGAATTTAAAAATATGTATTAGTTGATAAGTTATTTGTAAAGATAATTTCCCCATAGAATAACACTGGCTCGGGCTTCTCGCGACGGTAAGTGAAGCGGGCCGTTAAGTGAGAAGAAAAATTCTGTTTTATTAGACTGTAATCAAATAAAACAGAATATTTAAATAGTTCGCACAGCCTTTGTTAAGTGTCTGTATAACGTCATTCTTATGCGTAAAGGAGTTATTGTTTTGTATGAAGGAAAATATTATGATCGTGACGTCATGGTGATGAGGATTTAGTGAATTTTTAGTTATTACCAAGGCGCGTATGTGCCAAGTGAGTTATTTCCAATCGAGAATTCATACTGGAAAGTTTTTATAAATGTTTTAAGTTTATTTAATTTTATGTATCGTCGAAAATATGTATGACAGATTCCTTTTTAAAAATACTGGTGTATAAATCTGATTTTAAAATTAGTAATGTTGGCAGCTATGCCAAGAGTCGATCCAGGCAAGGTCCTGTAGCCAAAGATTCCACTTCATAAAAAAGGGCCCCTTCATAAAATTCAAATTGATAAAATAGGCCACTTCACAAAATTCAAATTCACACATAAACATCAATAAATATTCGGAACAAATTTTATGCAGATATCCCATTTATTTTTTAGTAATAATTAAAATTTTTAAGATATGAGGATGTCGATTTTTTTTTTTTTTTTCAATTTACTTCTTTCTGAAATCTAACAAATGAATATTAATAACGGTAATTTACATCATTATTTAAATAAGGATCAATTAATATTTGGAAAATTTTTATCACCTTGGTTATTTCTTATTAATAATTAAAATTTTACGATATTCCTGTAAATCAAAAATGTATCTTAAAGTGTATCTAATTCAGAAAACCAATTTTCCGAATTATTTTCCATTCTAATCAGGCCGACGATATGACGCATGTGGTTTGTGTGTAATTTTCTCTTTCCATACTGTTTACCTTATTTTCTCCCCCCCCCCCCCCAAAAAAAAAAAAAAAAAAAAAAAACTCGAATCATTCATCCAAAAAATTAAAACGTGGGGGATCTCCCACCACTCTTCTAATATTAAAGATTTTAGACTTTACCCTCCACCTTTTTATTTCTCTTTTTGTATTTTAAAGATATTTTAGTGATACAGCTATCATATTTTGGGTTATTCAAAACTAAATCATCACAATGCTCCTTTAATACTTTGAAATGTTCGAAATAGGTACCAGGGGTCGATCCAAATTATAATTTTTAGAAGAAAAAATAAGTATTTTTGTGAAAAAGGAAATATTTTTATGTAATTTTTATTTTAATTTATTTATTTTTACTCTGTGTGTGTGTGTGTGGGGGGGAATTCATTTTAACAATTACTTTATCTAATGTTTAATATCAAGTTAATATTATTTCACTGGAACAAGTATAAGCAATCCATTTCAAATAATACGGAAAATATGTAATTTTTTTTAAATAAAAAGATCGTTTTATAAAAAAAAAAATAAAACGAAATTTTGTGATTGAGGAATATTTTATGGGTTTGAATATTTTGGCAAGCGAGGCTTCTTTTTATGAAGCAGAATTTTGTGAAGGGACAGCTGATGGGTCCAAATTTTTGCCTGGATCGACTCATAAATATAGTCTTTAACCTGGCACCAGGCGAAATATCTATGAAGTGTTTTTGCTTTTTATGAAATTTTTTAATGAAGTTACTTTCCCCAGGGAAAAGGAGATATTAAAATATCCTATTTTAACTTAATATTTATTAAGTATCCTGTATAAGATTTCATCATTATTTTCACACGATGATTTGCTTTTCTTGATGTGTGGAGCAGTTTCCATATATGACATACGAACCAACATACGTGGTTTTTTATGCAATTTTCTCTTTCCATATACAGTAAAGCACCGTTTATACGTGTTTCAAGGGACTGACGTAAAAGGACGTATAAATGAAAAGACGTATAATCGAAATTTTAATAATAACACTTTGATTATTACAAATTTAATGACGCCTAAGCAAAATTGATATGAAAATACTAATTAATAAAGTTTCTTAAGTTAGTAAATTTATATTATACTTTTTTTTTTTTAAAGATAATAATTAAAAAAAAAAAAAAAAAAGATTTATTATAAAAAGTGAGAAAAATCATACTATTAATGCATGACTGGGTACTAATTACATATCTCAAAATTATATAACATTTCTTAAGAAATATATGAACACATTTTGAATATTAATTATTTATATGTTGCATATCTTTAATAATAAGCATACGATATTTATGTCCATACAGATAGTTATTTAATAACATTAAAAATCTTTAATATTCGTCTGATTTGCTACTTGTCTGTGAGTATCAAAAATTATTCTGTGAATTCAATGGATTCATTGATCAGTATTCTTCGATCTTTCCTGCGTTCCTCCATTTAAGATGCTTTCTAGGAAAACTCCGTCTTATTTTGAATAAAAAATAACAGATCGAGAAATTTTGCGAATTTTAGTTGAGTGGAAAAGACGTATAACCGATATTAGCGGCGTATAAACGAAGAATTTTTGCATTAAAATGCATAGGAATGAGTCGGGACTTCACTAAAAGGACCTATAAATGTAAAAGACGTATAAACGGTGCTTTATTGTAATTTTCTTTACTTTTCACCCCGCCAAAAAGATGCAAATCATTCATCCAAAAAATTAATATGACGGCGAATCTTTCCCTTCCTGTTTGCCTCTTCCGATGTAGATTTTAGACTTTACTCCTCCACCTTTTCTTTAGTCTCTTTTTATATGTAAGTGTTTTCAATAATGCATTTTCTAGTATAATGCATTATTGAAATCAACAAATAATCACGATCGTAATGTCCTTGTAATCAGAAGTATTTATAAATTTACGGGATATCTATCTATCTATCTATCTATCTATCTATATATATATATATATATATATCAGGGTTGGCCAATTTTTGCCGAAGTGGAAAAAACCATGGTAAAAACCGCGGAAAAAACCGCCCCGGCAAAAATAGTTTTTGCCACAATTTTTGCCAGTGGCAAAAATTATCAGTATTTCAAACAGGGTTTTGAGGATTTTAATTACACAATTTTAATGTTTAAATCATAATTTTCACAAATTAAAACCAGAGATTTAATTACACTCTTGATCAGCTGATTCTTATGTAAATCATTAAAATAATGCATTCTAAAATTTCTTTAAAATGGAATTTTTAACATCAACAATTAACATAATTTTTTTCATTTTTAAAAATATTTAAATTACCTATCTAAAAAATATTCTTCAATAATTAATTACTAGAATATATTTGTGTTTTTCAATGTATTACATATTTTTGTTTACAGTTGGGAAAAGTCAAACATTGAGTCAATTATTGACTCAGCTGTTCTAAAATTTGCCAGTCAGTCACTGATCATGAATTCTTTGGAATTGAAATGTAAATTTCAAGTAAACTCTCTCTCTCTCTCTGAATATGTCTTATTTAAGATTTTTTTACTTCAATAAAATAAAAATATAATTTTGTAGTTTTATTTTTATGGTTATGTTCAGGGACTGACAAAGTTTCAATATCTTAGGAGCCAGAAATAGCGAATTATTTCTATGACAATACTCACAGCAAAACTTAATAATATTTCATAATTGTATAATTAATGCAGGTCATTCACATATTACTTTACATTGAATAAATGATAATGAACTATTCAGTTAAAAATGTGAACAAAGGAAATTTTTAAGAAAATAACTATTTTTTATTTATAAAGATAAAAACAAACTATTGGGGAAAAAAATCCATAGAAATAAATATTATTTTGATCTTTTATCTTTAATATAATCATCAAATATATTGAGAGTGTTTAAGTTTTGGCTTTAAAATACTATTTGTCTATTAATTTTTCAGGACAGAATTCCTTTAAAGAGAATCCATTTGATAAATATCATACTAACTTTCTCGTTGTAAATTCGAACATGCTTTAGATAGTGTTTATGATGCTTGAATCTTGTTTAACACAAAGATGTTGACATTGAAAGTACCAATATAGTAGTAAGAAGATTTATCAAATATGAGAATTTATCTTTTATGGAAAAACATCTTTCAAAAACAGAAATAATTGTTAAATTTTTCAGAAAACATTAAACTCATAGACTATTCATTCAATACATTAGCAATGTCATCTTTTATACGAAGACAAGAAGGTGGGAGGAAAAACAAAAATATACATAAAAAATATTGTAAATGCATGAAATTTTCTTTTGTCAGTCTGCCATAACTGGTCACCAATGGATATTTATAGTCACCCTGGCACCCGGAATTTGTCGGATACTGGTTATATATTGTTATTATTAATTAATTATAATTACTTTTTAAATTAAAAAATCTTCAAATTTTTTTTTTATTGAGATGCCAAAGTGTAAAGGGTGAAAATTGAAAGGGATTGTGTTGTTCTAATTTTATTTTTCCACTTTTCCTAATTTTTTCCATTTTTGCCAATTTTTTCCATTTTTGCCGCTTTTCGCCTGGTTTTTTCCACTTTTTGCCACTGTCCTGGCAAAAATGCATTTTTGCCGGCAAAAACCCAACCCTGATATATATAAAATATGAAATTTAGCGAGAAAATGTTTTTGCGCAGGAAGAGAACATATAATTTATTGCGCAGGGGGTCCAATCCCATCACTAGGAAAAATATTTATTTTAATAAGGTTTAGCAGTCATATTAAAAGAATATATATTTTATAAATTTAATTATGAGAAAAAAAACTGGAATTCCGGTATTGAAAAGGAAATAAATACCTGAATTCAGGTATCTTACCTGAACACAATTTCCACCCACACAGCTACTTACATCTATAAGACATCTATATAAAAGTTTTTTTTTTTAAAAAGGTTCATTGAATTTCTATAAACATCGTACAGATATCTATTAGCACGACAAATGTCATTCTTTTTTTACATCCATTAGATGTCTGTTACATATCCAATAAATCTCCAAATATCCAATAATTGGACTTGTTAGATCTAATAGATATTGAAAATATCTAAATCCTGTTTTGATCTCTAACATGTTGCATCTATTAGACATTGAAAAAGGCACGTCTAAATTTCGTCTAAATTGAAACGTCTAATAGGTATCTAGATATAATTAGTACAGGATATCCAGGAGTTTTTATGGACATTCTTAAGACATTTTGTACCTTTTATGGATCATTGGATGGAATTTAGATGTCTGATGGATATAAGTGGCTGAGTGGGCACTGTGTTATGTAAATTTCTTGTAATTTAAAAGAATTTATATGCATCAATTTATGCTTGGCGGATTATTATTTCTTAGTATAAAAATTATTATTATTATTATTATTATTATTGTGGATTATTAATTGATTAGATTAAAAATACTGACCAAAAAAAAAAAAAAAAAAAAAAAAATGACGTATATGTGTAAAATCTACGTTAGTATCAGTGAGATTGCCACGCATGGTAAGAAACAGATCAATAACAACAACTAAACAAAATATTTCTTTAAAATTCTCTTTTTTTTTTTTTTTTTTTTTTTTTTTTGGGGGGGGGGGGAGGAATAAAAATAAATAAATAAAATATTTTCTGCATCATCGCTAAATTGTTCTTTAATATCGTGAAATCTTCTGGGAATTATTGTTTATTCGCCTTTATCATGAATATATATTCAGAATTTATCATGAATATATATTCAGAAGATATTGCCAACAATTACTCAGAAGCCAACTTCAATACTTATTCAGAAGATATCGCTAACAAATATTCAGAAGCCATCATCAATGTATATCCAGAAGATATTGCTAACAAATATCACTGCTCTGAAAAAAAAAAAAAAAAAAAAAAAAGAAAAAAATCGAGATCTAATACCATTCTTGCTGATTCTTATGTAAAATGACCTCCTGAATCCGAATGTGACTCCCATTTTGCCCAGTCACCCACCGTTTTCTAGATACACCATCCCCTCCCTCAATTTATTTCCCAGTTCGATAATTTTATGGCTATGAAATTGATTTGAAGAATGAAAAATAATTAATTTAACACCTAAAAACAAAAAATAAATAAATACAGTTTTAAAAAAATAACATTAATAACAGATTAAAAAGGTGTAAGATATCTAATGCATAATTTCAGTGGCAAATCCCCCCCAAAATTTTTCACTTGTCGCAAATGTCCATGTTTTAGAATTTTCCAACCCAGTAGCCCCTCAGAAGATATTTGACGGTTAAAATAATCCTCCCCCCTCCTAAAAATCAAATTTATAGCCATAACATCATCGAAAAATGATAAAAATAAGGGGCCATTTCTGAAAAATGGTGGGTGATAGGGCAAAATGAGCGTCGTATTCGGATTCAGGAGACATAAGAATATGCTGAAATGGTGTCAAAGGCAATTTTCATGCCGAGCAGTGTATTCAGAAACCGTCCAATTTAAGAATAAGGATGGTTTCTGATCGGCAATTGATTTTTACATTCAATCAAGGAGGAATTCCTCACGTGCCAAGGAGGAATTTCTCACATTTTGTAAACTGTAAAAGTTTTTACAGATTTGACATATTTTAAAATAGTTTAAGAAATTAAGTGTTAAAATTGGATATTGGCGGGCATCTTGGCAAATTCAAATCAAGGTGTAATACAATAAATGGTGACAGCGCTGAATCGTTGTCTGAAAAAAATAGTCCTGCCATTTAAAAAAAAAAAAAAAAAGAGAAAAGAAAAGAAGAAAAATAAATGCTTGTAGCTGGTATTGTAATATTTATAAATGATACTTGATATATTTAAACAAAAGTATGTTGAATTTGCTGCATTTATTGTGAAAGGTAGTCAAGCCAGATTGTGATATTTTCGTGACCAGGCGGTTTTCCAAATTAAACCTTTTCTTTCTGCAAATTAGAAATGCATATAGAATTAGATATGGAAAATTTATATAAAGAGATATATTTTGATAATTTAAGATACTGTAATAAATGTTTTACTGCCGAAACTATGAAGCTGCAATAGTGAAGCAGTTTGATGAGCTTAGATATAGTCGTCACGTCTTCTTTTTCATATAGAAAATGTTTAGACATTTAAAAGATCGTATTATAGTACTTTTATATTTAGAAAATGAATTTGTTTCTACAAACGATATAGGAAAAATGGTTTGTTTTTCTCAATTTCGTTTTGTTTATCCCAAGAAGAATATGTAATTCATAAAAAAAAATAAAAAAAAAAAAATTGTAATTGCTTTTCAAAGGTAATTTTTTCCCCACTACATTTAGTGCTTATGACATTCTTTTGCTAAGAAAAAAACAAGCTATTTATGATAACAGGAATGTGTGTGTATGTGTGACGAAATGACATAAAGATAGAGTGGGAAATTGATTACAATCAGTACACAGTTAAAAAAGATCTATGAAAATATTTATACTTAGCTTATCATTTTGAAGCCTGGAAATAGAAAGTTTGCAGGACCAAGTTGTCCCGTTGTATAATCCGGCCCTATGTCGGGCCAAAAAATTAAGACTTTTTTTTTTTGTGTGTGTGTGTGTGGTTTGGTTAAGAGGCCTCTCCACTTATCGTCCCTAGAAGCCAGATCCAATGTTATTCTATGGAGAATTTTGCCCTATTATAACTTATTAACTAATATATATTTTTAAATTCCGTTTTCACATTTAGAAACTTCACAACTATTAAACAATTTATCGCTTTCTAAAAATTAATTTTTAATACTTTTAATATTTTGAGGTTGTAAAAGGCGAATTTTCACAATGTGAAATTTTTCATTTTTGAGCTTAAAAATAAAATCTTACAAATAAGAAAAATCAATTTTTAGAAAGCGGTAAATTGTTTAATGGTTGTGAATTTTCGGAAAGTGAAAACGGAATTTAAAAATATCTATTAGTTAATGAATTATAACGGGGCAAAATTCCCCATAGAATAACATTGACTTCGGTTTTCGTAGACGACAGGTAGAGAGTCCCCTCAAGAGTCAATCTTGTGCAGTTCATGCTCAATGGACATTGTCTACTAAATATTATTTTAAAAAATGGAAACATAATGTGTGAAATCAATCAAAAAGAAATTTTGGTAACAACAAATTTTCTTAAAAAAAAGAAGAAAAAAATCTATTATGCGTTTCTTATTAAAATATTGAAACGTTTTCAAATGTATTGAGAAATAAATATTTAACGTTTTATTTATTTTCTGTTTGAGAGATAAACTGAGCCCTTCTTATTCTATATACTTTTCTATTATTAGTATTTTTTTTCCTAGAACAAAATTTCAGTTTTGTATAAAAATGTATTAATAAATACCGCCCTGTCCCACCGTAAAAATAATAATTAAACGAATAAATACAAAAGCATAAGTTTATTTTTCCATCATGTAAGTGTTTATTACATGCATTTAATCTATTCCCCCCCCCCCCCCCAAAAAAAAAAAAAAAAAAAAAAAAATTATGTTTATCATTTCTGAATAAATTATACTTGATGTAAAATAAAAATGCCTTTGAAAATACTCATTTTTACTAAGTACTATTTCTTTTTAATACGGTATTTCAATACAACTTAAATTTTTTTTTCTCTCTTTTACTAACTTTTTTTAAATCTTAAAAGTAATAATAGTAATCGTAAATAAATGGAATCGCAAACTTTTCATTGAAAATTTGTATCAGTAATTAATAATTTAGAATTCTTCTTTTTTTTTATTATTTTTTTTATTTTTTAAATATAGTTACAGCAACTTATCTCAGCAAAACATTTTATTTAAAAAATGTAGGAAAACGTGTTTGATTTCTTCATGGTATCCTTTTGAAAAAAAATGTTCTATAATTTTGCTTGCATGATTCTTCTTTGTTTCTCCATAAGCTAATCATCTAGGTTAAGTTAATCTTTCAGAGAACTTAAGTCGACTCCATGAATGAGGTTAAATCTTTTTATAGAGAACTCTCCATGAAAGAACTTTTGTCAGTCGCTCGTGTAGTAGCAATCATTCCACTTCAGTTCTAGATATTCTTGTCTGTGTTCAATTACGATGATGTGCAATGGAATATAGCTTTGGTTTATCGTCTGCAGTAATTTTTGTACTACTAAGAATATGCTTGAAGGCGAAAGAACGATTCAAATTAAGCTGTTCATCGAATAACTGTATCAAAAAATCGAATAGGTTAATCTTACGAAGTTATTACGATTTAAAGGATATTTTAGCGTTAGCACTGGTAGAAAAATATTTAAGCAGTAAATGAATGAATAGACATAGTTTTATTTTATTTTTAATATGCTCCGTGGTTTTGTTCTAGAATTATGTTTTGTCTTTGTTTCCAAAGAGCTAATTATAATTAAGTGTATATTATTTTTTAGAAAAATCTTTCTTCCTGAAAGAAATTGTCAGTAACTTGTGTTGTATCAGGCATTCAACTTTAATTCTAGACATTCTGTTTGTGTTCAATTATGATGATGTGCAATAAAATATAGTTTTGGCATATCGTTTGCAGTAACGATTCAAATTAAGCTGTTCGTCGAATAATTGTATAAAAAATCGAATAGGTTAATCTTACAAAGTTATTACGATTTGAAGGATATTTTAGCGTTAGCGTTTGTAGAAAAATATTTAATCAGTAAATGAATGAATAGACATATATGTTTATCTTATTTTTAATGTGCGCCGTGATTTTGTTCTAGAATTATGTTTTGTCTTTATTCCCAACGAGCTAATTGTAATTAAGTTAAGCGTATATTATTAATTAAAAAAATTCTCTTCATGAAAGAAATTGGAGCCACGGTAGCCCGGTCGGTAGAGCGCCGAGCTCGTAATTGGAAGATTGCGGGTTCGATACTCGAGCCAGCCAAAGACCGTCGTATACACTAATGGTGGCTGGTGCACGTAAAATCTGTCGTCGCCGCAATGCCCACCATGTTTACATCCAAATTATGCTTCTAAGGGTCACGGAAGCTGGGGAGCCATCCTCTCCGTGGAGGATCAGAATTGTAATGGCATGTCTCCGGACCATTCTTAGGGGTTCGTCCCAGATCGTGCCAGTTACTCATTGCGTAGTACTAGTGCGATGTTAAACTCGACCAGCCATGAAAGAAATTATCATTAGCTCGTGTAGTAGCAGTCATTAGACTTTAATACTAGACATTCTATCTGTGTTCAATTATGATTATGTGCAATAGAATATAATTCTGGCATATCGTTTGCAATAATTTTTATATACTTAAGCTAGTATATGCTTGAAGTTATAATAACGATTCAATTAAGCTGTTTGTCGAATAACTGTATGAAAAATCGAATAGGTAAATATTATAATGTTACGATTTGAAGGATATTTTAGCATTAACACTTATTTATACAAAAATATTTAATCAGTAAATGTGAATGAAATGGGAAATATGTTTATTTTATTTTGAAATGTTTCATGATTTTATTCTAGCATTATTTTTAATCTTTGTTCCATCCAACTAGCTAATTAATTAGGTTAAGTTATATTAGTAGGTGCGGAAATATTTTTTCATGAAAGAAATCGCCAGTAGTTTATGTAGTAATCGTTGCGCTTCAGTTCTAGATATTCTTGTTTGTGTTTAATTACGATGATGTGCTATAGAATATAGCTTTTGCTTATCGTTCGCAATAATTATTGTACTATTTAGAATATACTTCGAGACGAATGAACGATTTAAATGACATATTGAAATTATTTTCCGACTGAGTGAAAATAATGCCTGGACCGGGACTCGAACCCCGGATCCTTGACTTACAAGGTCAAGGCTCTACCAATTGAGCTATCCAGGCCGACACCCCGGTCAGCATTACTCACTCGGACAACCTTTAGGCAAAAACATCTCTGGTCTATCATGTAGATAGTTCAACAGAAAATAAGCCGCAGGAAATGGAAAACACCATTAGATAATGGGAGAAAGAAATACAATTGTTTTAATTAAAATCACACAATGAACTGTGAAAAAAAATCATGTTGAAATTATTTTCCGACTGAGTCAAAATGATGCCTGGACCGGGACTCGAACCCCCCGGATCTTTGACTTATAAGGTCAAGGCTCTACCAATTGAGCTATCCAGGCCGACACCCCGGTCAGCATTACTCACTCAGACACTGTTTCTGCCTAAAGGTTGTCTGAGTGAGTAATGCTGACCGGGGTGTCGGCCTGGATAGCTCGATTGGTAGAGCCTTGACCTTGTAAGTCAAAGATCCGGGGTTCGAGTCCCGGTCCAGGCATTATTTTCACTCAGTCGGAAAAATAAAATTTCAATAAATATGATTTTCTTCCACAGTTCATTGTGTGATTTTAATTAAAAAAATTGATTTAAATGACGTTATTCGTCGGTTAAAAATCGAGTGGGTTAATCGTTAATCTTACAAAATTATAAAGAAGTATATTTTAACATTAGCACTGATTTGAACAAAAATATTTAATGAGTAAATAAATGAATGAATAGATAAATATAGTAGTAGCAGTAGAGTCATTCCAGTTCAGTTCTATATATTTTTGTGTGTGTTCGATCAAGATGTTGCGCGATATATTATATAGCATTTGTTTATCGTTTGCAATAATTTTTGCTAAAGTTATTTTTCATCTTTGTTTCCGATGGGCTAACTAATTGGGTTAAACGTATATTAGTTGTAGTTTTATTTTGGAGAACTCTTAGCATGCCATCAACACGTCTAGCAACCATTTTGCTTGTAGATTCTCGTCTGTGCTTGATTACAGTGATATGATGTGCAATCGCCAGAACATCGCTTTGGCTTATCGTTTACAACACTCACTGTATTGCCGCGAATCTCCTTGTTATTTCGCGTTTCTGACCGATAACTTTATATTTTTTCTCCTCTCTACGCAGTAAAAGATTTTTATTGACTGTTCGGCCCCAAATATCGACTAAGGGCCATAAGGATCAGATATGAGCGAAAAATATTGCGTTCGAAATCGATCGATAGGCCTTTTTTTTTGAGCCTTCAGGGTTGAAAGATTTTGTCTAGAGAGGGATAAGTTTCGAAAGAAGTATTTTTGTGTCACATAAAGATATTAAACTGGCAAAAGAGTTTAAAGATAATGTGCCAACTTCGCTTTGTCTGTGACTTTGATTAGTATATATAAGTTATCTTTCTATATATAAAAGTTTATCTTCGCTTACATAAGTTTTTAAATTTTTAACATTTTATAGTTTAATATAAAATAAATAAATAAATAAATAAATACTGGGGTGAATAATGTAAACGAATAAAAATGGGTTTTCATCTTCAAAAATGCTTTAAGTTTTTTTTTTTTTTTTAGGCAGTTGTATGTTTTAGAAAATGTCTTTTAATTTAAATATTTTGCTTTATTTAATTAAAAAATAAAAGGAAATAAAATAGCCACTTAACTTTAAAGCAGTTGTTTTATGGCTAGTCAGTTAATAGCGTCCCCCCCCCTTTCATTAATGGAATAACTTTTGTGTGTGTATGCATCCTCTCTAAACCCCACACACATATATATATATATATATATATATATATTATGTAATTGTAAAATGTGCCATACTTTCTTTAGGGATAAAGTTCTATACACAATACTCAAAAAAAAAAAAAAAAAAAAAAACGTAAAATGAAATAAGAAAGACAGACTTTGGGGGGGGGGGGGGGATGTAAAAGAGAAAATTGAAAACTTTGATTTTCTTGTGCAATATATCTTTAACCCTTGACGTTCTGTTCGGGTCTGTTTGACCGGAAGCGTATTTTAATTTCTCATATAAACGACAGTATAGAAATATTTTTCTGATATTTTGTTAATTAGAAATACGTTATTTTCCTGAAAAGGCTTTAATTTTATTTGTATATCTTACAGTATATAATTTAAAATTAGCACTTTTGTACAAAAATGTAAACATAACAGCAGGGTTTTGCACTGTAAAAATAAGCATGTAAATTATCTTTTGAATAAAAATCATATGAACCGGCTTCATATGAGACGTTAAATTACTCCTGTCTTTCTCTTAAAGTAATTATTTTGAGCGGTTTTGTGGCGAGCATTGATTTACTAATAACTAATGAAATCTAACTTTAATTAATTAGAATATACATTAAAATATGTTTGTAAGTGTTAGAGTAAAGTGATATGTGATACAAAGTAACATCAATTTATTATTAAATCACTCCAAAGACCTTTGTCGAAGGAAGACACGACCCGAAACAGTTGTTGCGAGTTCTTGCATTTTATGGTGTTTATTCAATATTTTGTACTTATTACTTTTAAACGCCAGTTTTTTGGTGCTTTTTCATGATGTATAATACGTTTAGAATATATTCATCCTCAAGATTAACCCGTTAGTAGTCGCTAGTTGGTCGATAAGTGGCATTTGATATACATAAAACGCGAATAAAATCGAAGAAACGTCGATCACATCACTTCTTAAAATTATTGGTGACAGTTAAATAAAAAGTGCGCAATCTGTAATAGGTGGTGCTGTCTATAGCGACTACTAACGGGTTAAAGTTATGTTCTGGTTTAGAGACATAAATGTTAGGTATTTTTTCGAGCTCGATAATAATAATAATAATAATAATAATAATTTCTTTTTACAAGAAATTTATTGATATTTCACAAATATACAGATAGAAAAAATTAAATTAAATTAAAAAAGTTATAAGCTGCTAAAATGAGGGGGGGGGGGTAAAAAAAGTGTGTTTTGATTGACAAGATTGCCGCTCTTCTGGTCATCTTAAAAAAAAAAAAAAAAAAAAAAAAAAAAAAAGTAGTTCTTAAATAGTAAGAATATTATTATTGTCTCTATCTAAGAAAAGAGACAGAAAGAGAAAGGCATTTTCTGACTTTTTTTTTTTTTTTTTCATATTATATATATTTTTAAATAGTACAAAAAAATATTTTTGATACAAAACTGATAAGGGCGATAGAAGGTTATATATTGAAGGTTGGTACAAAATTTAAAGTAAATTGGTCAAATAGAACGCGAGACATCATGCCAACCATGTTGAAAAAAGTAGTTTTGAGAAAAACGCGTTTAAAGTTTTGAGGAAAATTTTCTGGCAGCTGCAGCAGTACAAGTCATAGAATGGTACGTTTTACTTACGTTATACTGACCAAACGTCCCCATTTTCTGGGGACAAATGGGGACTTATTTTTCTTGCACAAATTTATCAGTATATACAAAAATATAAATTCATTCAATTTTTCATATACGTTTTTATTACTTTTTATATAAATAATCATCATTCGTGAACGCCCGTGCCGAAATGAAAAATTGTACTCAGATAGCAAGCCAACAATGAAAACTGTCAATGTTGCGTTCGGAACGATAATAGTTTTGGTAAAAAAAAAAAAAAAAAAAACTGTGCAAAGGTTATCCTAAAAGTCTAAACTTTAAAAATATGGGGGAAAAAAAGTAGATTTTTTTTTCCAAAATTCTATACCAGAATACCTCCTTAAAACAATAGGGGGCAGGGAAAAAAAAAAAAAAAAAAAACTTATTTCGAACAAAAGTTCTGCTATTTCGCAATCGACTAGTTGTCAGAAGCCACCATAAATGTAATATGGTGTTACTGGATTGAAATAATTTTCCATATAAAATATACTAGATTCTTGATTATCTGGGACAATCTGAAAATAGGTTATCGGACTTATGTCTTTTCCTTCCTTTTAAAATAGCACGTTGAATTTTTGTTGTACATTGTGACATATAAAGAGCATAGCGTATTATTGTTAAAATTATTATTATTTTAATCAATTACTTTATTAGTTCTAATTATTAATTTGAAAATGTTGCTCTATATTAATTTTTTTCTTGTCTTTTTTTTAGGTTTTGGATATTCATTCTCATCTTTGTTCCATTTCATCCTGTTATTTGTGTATAGGTAAGTTTTTATTTGTTCATTGCATTTATAACTTTTGATATTTGTCTTTTTTTTTTTGGTCAGAATTACTGATATGCTTACTTGTCATATTGTTGCTTTTTTTTTATATATATATATATGTTAAGGTAATTTTTTAAAATATAAATTTGGGAAGTTTTTTCTTTTTTCTTTCTTTTTAAAGAAAGAATACTTTTGTTAATGTGTATAGTATTATTCCCTTTGCTTGTAGCATCCCAAAACAGTGTCTAACAAATATGTATGTATCCCCTGTAGCGTAATAATATTGGCCAAAATCGTATGTATAACAAATCTTTTTTTCCGTTATCAGATCCGATATCGGAGTATGTCTAGTTCTTAGAAAAAAAAATTTCCCTTTAGGTTTATACTATTTACAATGTTAACTAAAACTGTCTTCTGTTTTACTTAAAGATAAATATAAATATATTTTAAAAACTAAATGTTGAACCTTTCATAAAATTCACGAATAAAGATCCAACATTGTTCAATATCACACAATACTGAACAAGATTGGTAAAATATTAGAATCCACCGGTGCTCAGGAGTTTTGAGCGATATTGGGTAGAATTGAGCCAATAATGCTGTGCTTCTAGGGATCTCCGTGGTTGCTCTATGCTAAAATTTATGTATCATATTGTAACCTTTTAAATCAATGCCCAGTGTTTCTGTAATAGTAAAAGAACTGTACCTGAACAGCATCGTTATATTTTAAAATAGGAAAAGGGTAAATATATATATTTATATGTACGGCTGTTTTTGTAATAACACACACACACACACACACACACACACACACACATATATATATATATATATATATATATATATATATATATATATATATAAATAATAGATAACGTAATAAAATTTAATCTTAAAATTTAGCAATTAATAGAACTAAAACAATAACAGCACACTAATATATAGAACTGAATTTAACATAGAGGAAAGAATGACACAAAAAGTTGCGATATAGATAAGGAACCAATGAGTTACCATATTAACTTAAAATACTTTCGCCAACCTGAAGGATAATAAAAAAGGACCATTATACTTGTGAAAGAGAAAAAAGATAATAAACCACATAATCAATTGGATATAAATGCTTAAAATTAGAAATATACTTATCAAGGGGCGCATACTTCATAAAGCAGAGAAAGCTGCAATGATTTCGTAAAACGATATTGCTAATCATAGCAATTTATATCATCTCACGCCCCGATCAATGCAGCAAAAAGACCAGAAAGAATGAGAAAAAAGTGAAAAATTAAATTAAAACAAAGGATAAATACATATTAATTAAAATCTTAAAATATTTAAAGGGGACTAATGTGCAAGTTGTACATCAAGGAACTCATGTGAAAGTTGTACCTCACGGGACTAATGTGCAAGTTGCACCGAACGAACAAACTATTTCTTTCAACGAAAATGTCTACTAACCCAGGACGATAGGTCTAATATATCGTATCATATTATATATCGTATTTATCGTAATATAACTCAATACTTATTTCGCTTCCTTCTTCGACTCGTTTTAATACGCATTTTTTATATGCATGAGCAGCCCCCGAAAAACAAAAACATTAAATCATTAAATTCATTTTTTTACTTATTTTTATTTCATATTATTTCACGCGCACTTTTTATTTCCTAATTCAAAATTATTTAAAAAAAACTTTTTCGATATCGCTTGTAACGATACTGATTATTATTAATTTTCTTTTCTTTTTCTTTCAATAATAATAATAATAATAATAAAAAGATTTTGATGAAATTTTGGCAAAAGCAGAATTTAGTTTAGGACGGAGGACTATTAGTTTTTTTTTTTTTTTTTTTTCTTTTTCCAAATTATAACATCGCTTTCAAATTATTCAATTATATTTTCGATAAATTTTAGATTTCGACAAATGTCCAACTATCGAAATCGACAGCGCAAAAATCCCAGATTGAGACTAATAGGCCCTCAGTCCTAAAAAAAAAAAAAAAAAAAAGTAAAAAGCAAAATATTTGCCGTTGGTCAGTTTTCACATATACATTCATATACACACATTCATGTTTAATTTTTACTAAAGAAAAATTCTAGTTAGAAACTTAATTAGTTCCCCGAATTACTTAATTACTTAACTTAATTAGAATAGAACCGAAGAATCTAACTCGAGCGGATTTAAATTCATAGATAGTTATTTAACGGTTATTTTAAATTGTCTTTTGTGAGGATAGCGAATACTGGTGCAAATTTTAGAGGCGACGAACACTGGGGTCTTTACCTTATAATGAACGAAAAATCTAAAAAAAATGTATAATAAATGGTGGTGGCGCCACAAAATTCCTGCTGAATAGCCACTATTACATGCCAGGCCTAACTGCTTTAAATTCTTCAAAACATACTTCTAAATATGAGATTTTGGAACATATGTTAAGTAATATAGAAAGTTAAGATTTTTCCAATTTTTTTTTAAGAAAATATGCATTTTAAGTGCATTTGGTTAAATTTTTGAGCCAAGATCTCTGGCCAAAGCGTTTATGATATCTTTTTTCTAGCAGCCGAATTTATACTTTAGTTCTGGGTTAACCAATCAGATAACACTTTACACGTCATTATAGTATCGTTTCTACAAAATTTAATCATAACTGGTCCACATTAGAGAGACATATAGATTATTTTCTTCCTTCAATTATCATTTCCGGTGTTAAGTTTTTTTTTTTACCCTTTTAACTCTTTGACGCAGATGGGACACCGGTGTCCCTTTTGCTTATTTATTTTTTGACGCTCTTATTACAAATATTATTATTATATGATAGTTTTTTATTATAAAAGAGTCTAATAGTTACTATAAAAAATCTATTAGATTATCAGAGTAAATTTTTTACTAAAATAAAAATGTTAAATAAAAGTAGTTTGAAAAAATTTTATCAACTAATTTCAAAAATTTATTTCTAATTAAATTTGATTATTTAAAAAAGATCAGTAATGAATTATTGCTACTCTACTCCTATATCTAAGTAATTGTAAATAAGCGCAATTTGTAAAAATATTTATTCATGGGACGCCCGAGTCCCATGATGAATTTGCCTTTAACCTTTTACAGGCCGAATTTAGATCCAGGTATATTTTTCATTAGTTATTTGCATATTTTACTTTATAATACTTTAGTTAAGGGATGTTAATCATTTAAATGGAAAAAAATACATACATAAATATTAATTGCCATTAATAATAATTATTAATATTCTTAAATTATTAAGATTAATATTATTGATTATTAATATAATCTGATTAATATTATCAAGTTTGATGTCCTTTTTGATAATAAGAGCTGTTTAAAATAAACCGACTGATATTCAGAGTCATAGGATACTTTCAAATTTTTATGCATTTTTATTATTTGTACTCTGTGGGAAGAAATATGAAAATGATCATTTTGGGGACTTTTTGTACAGTTACCAACTAATGATAGGAATGTTGCTTCTGTTTTAAAAAATCAAGTCATCTTTTAAATATGTCCGCTAATTTTTTCAAGTCAATATTAGTGCAATTTAATTTTTTAAATAAGTTTTAACTTGATGTTCCCAATTGGGAACATTGGCCTGTAAAAGGTTAACGCAGAAAGGGACACCGGTGCCCCACTCTATATTTTAGGAGCAAAATTAATTAAAATTTTAAATATAACGTTTTCCACTTATTTAGATCTAAAATAACTTAAAACTATCAAAAAAGTGTAAAAATTATGTTTGATGAGAAATCTGCTTCAAAGGGTTAATTTCGAAGTTGCGCGTGCTAACAATGCTTGTCAGATTAAAATAAAATAATAATAATAATAATCTACTTTTTTACCTTAGAGAAAAGATTTAAAGAAAAAAAAAATCAAAGAATTAAAAATGAGCGTTAGAATATTTTTCTACTACGTTTCGAAAATCTTCTTTAATAGTAACTTTATAAAAAATTATTCTTATAATAACGTATCCTAGGAATCATCGATTTTTTAAAGGCTTCGCGGAACTCAGTTTTCAAGGAGACTGACAAAAGAACAAACTTCGAAAGAATCAAGGAAAAGTCGGTTCGCTAGATTTTAAAAGAGGAGGGAAAAGTCAATGAATGTTGTTTTTCAAATCTGTAAATTTTGCGTACGCCCTGGAGAATTTCTATGGCAAAATAGAAAAAAAAAAAAAAAAAAAAAAATTCTTTCTTGAAAATCAAAGTATATTTAGACCAGAGGTTTATATATATAGTTTAGAACCAGACGTTTATACATACATACATGAATAACCTACTACGTCAGAAACGCCAAAGAAAAATATTGGAAATGCATACAGCTGTTTCGGTTTAAAAGGTTTAAACTCACCTTTTCTCAGTTAAAAGATCCCATTGATATGCATAATTCTTGGGCCATTTATAGTATTTCCTGTCAGTGTGGTTTATCATATATTGGCCAAACTAAACGCAGTCTTAAATTTCGTCTAAAAGAACATATGAATTACGTCCGCAAACAAGAAACCAATAAATCGGCTATTTCTAAACATTGCTGGGAGGAAAATCATAATTTTAAATTTAATTCAGTTAAAATAATTTGCAGACCTAAATCCATTCATGAACTCGATTCCTTTGAAGCTTTTCATATTTATAAAAATTTTAAAAACCTTGTAAATTATGATTTCGCTATTCCCTATTTGTCTGACTGTTGGAAATTTTATATTCAGTCCACATTTTCTTAATTTTTCTACTGTTTACACAGCTAACTTTCCTAAATTCCTATTTACCACTCTCCCCACCTTTCCCGTAATCCTATTGGTTGAACTAAATCCGGCCCCTCTCCTATATGGCTGAATATCACATAAATGTGCATTTTAGTGTTTCAGGTCTTTATTATTAATTTTAAGCAAATAAATTGTAAAATTTTATTATTATTATTTAGAAGTACCTTTTTAAAAAAGCATCAAATCATAAAATGTGAGTTTATAGCAATTTCAGTATTTTTTAGAAAATTTTAAACCTTATAACCGTCATTTTCGTGACTGTCTCCAAGACCAAATGTTTACATACAAAGTATGTTTTTTACTAAAAAAAAAAATAAAATGATAATTATAATAATTGTTAATTCTTGTAAAAAAAACTATTTGTTTTCAAAGGAAATTTTTTTTTCTTTTTAATTACGTTAATTTTCATGCATGTGTAATTAAAATGCTTGTATGCAAGTCTTCACGTCATTTTCGTGACACATGAAAATAACTTCATATATCATCAAGGGATGGTGCCACCATTCACTTTTTTTAAAGTTTAAGATCAGAAATCAACATTGACGATATGTGGGGAAAAAAAATCTCAAGAAAATTGAAAACAGGTAAGAGTTAACATTATTTTTATTGTTTACATGCTGTGCGTACTTTTATTGCTTGTCATTTTCGAGATGCATAAAAAATAAAAAAATATTATTATAAAATTTAGAACAAAGTTTTATTTTAATATAGAATGACGACCAGAAGAAGAAAATGTGACGATATCGGCTTAGTGAAAGCATGTTTTTCAGTACAGAACGAATTATTGACGATTTGTCATTTTCGTGACGGTCATTTTTGTGACGTCACGAAAATGACATTTGTTGGAGATTTACTATTTTGTAAGCCCTGGATTTAAATAATTTTTTATTTTGAATTAAAAGATTTGTTGGTGTAGGATAAGCTTTATATTTAAATATTTAAAGTACTTTCCGGTATCCAGGTAAATATAAAAAAATTACATACGACATTAATATTAAGATACAATTAAAAAAGCAAACTTTTATTTATTTATTTAATTTTATTTATTTATTTTTATTTTTTTTTTTTTTTTGCCCCCTTTAAGGTGTCATTGAGAATGTTACTCAAAATATTTTACTTGTGTTATTTATGGCAAGATGCAGAAAAAATAATTTGCATGGCTTGACAAAGAGGATGTCCATGAAATTCAAGTGCCACATATTCTGTGCAAAATTAGGAATTCTCCTGAACCTGCTTCAAATAGATATTTTAAACTTCAGGATGAAGATTTTAATAATGTTCAAAATGCTTTTTCTGAATTTACTTCAGTTAATCATTAAACTTGTAACTATAAGGATTTTAATACAATAAAATTGCTTGATATTCTCATTATTGCTCTTTCTTTTCCCTTCACAATCTTTTCTCTATTGTTCTAATATGTTCCATTTTTAATATTATATGGTCCTATTGCATTCACAAACAATGTTATTTCAGTGAAAAATAGTCATTTTGACAAATATTGTCATTTCAGTGACAAACCAGTCATTTCAGTGACATCATTTTTTGACATCTTTAAATGCTATAATTAAAAATTTAATGCAAGTAAACTAATTATTTCCAGTTTATAGTCAAGAGGTATGCAGTCTATGATATTTCCCATTGATATAATTTATGTTTATAAAAAAATAAATTTAAATTTATTTATTTATTTATTTATTTTTTTTAATTTAAAATTTTTGGGTTTTTTATTTTATTTTATTTTTTAAAATGGGAAGAACTTTTTAGAAAAGCCTAAGTCTTGTATTTTTTAATGAATCTGAACCACAAAAAAAATTTTAAATGGTAATTTTGATTTTATAAGATAATTAAAATTATAAATTTTTATTGAAAAATTTCAATAAAATTTTAAAAAATTATGTTCGATCTCTGTCAAACTCAGAATTTATTTAAGATGCACTTACGGACTTATTTTCAAAAATTCAAATTAAAATACAAAGTTTGAAAAAAAGTTAAAAAAAATCTAAAATGCACACTTATGTGATATTCAGCCATATATACGAGCACTTCTGATTCAGAATCCTTTTTGCACTGAAGACGGTACGGTTTAGTCTACCGAAACAGCTGTATGCATTTCCAATACATTTTTATTTGGCGTTTCTGACGTAGTAGGTTATTCGGGTTTTAATATTCCAACGCCAAGTCTCCTGTTATTATATATACATACATATCTATTTCTATATATATATATATATATATATATATATATATATATATATATTACATTAAAATTTTGATTTCCAATAAAATTATTTTCAATTCTAAACAACTCCAATGTTAAATTGAATACATAATTATCAAATTTTTAGAAAAAATATTCTCGACTACCAACTGCTATTTATAGGTGTTTAAATTCCACCCCTACACATTTTTTTTTTTTTTTTTTTTTTTTTTTTTAGAATTTTATTTTAAATAAAAATTTTCTCATACTTGGAAAATTTTCTGAAAGAAAAGTTGAAGGAATAGGGCATTTTTCTTAATATTTCTCTCTACATAATATATATACAATCGAACCTCGTTAGCGCGAATCTCAAGGGGAATAAAAAAAATTGTTCATGTTATTAGTAACTCAGAAACTAATCTTCATTTTGGCGAGGATTGTGGAAACAGTTCATATTAAAAGTAATTCACGTTAACGGCCCTCTTCACTTATCGTCGCCGGAAGCCCGAGCCAATGTTATTCTATGGGGAAATTTTCTTTACAAAAAACTTATTAACTAATACATATTTTTAAATTCTGTTTTCACATTCAAAAAATTCCCAACTGTTAAATTGACGGACCTTTTTTAAAAATGTGTTTTTTTTTTTTTTTTTTTTTTTTTTTTTAATTTGTAATATTTTATTTTGAAATTGCAAAATGAAAAAAAAAATCATATATGGAAAATTCGTATTTTGCAGCTTCAAAATAAAATATAAAAAATTGAAAAAATAATTTTTTTAAAAAGGTCCGTCAATTTAACAGCTGGGAATTTTCAGAATGTGAAAACAGAATTTAAAAATATGTATTTAGTTAATAAGTTATGTGTAAAGAAAAATTTCCCATAGAATAACATTAGCTTCGGTTTCTGAGTGAAGAGGGCACTAAAGCATGTTCACGTTAAGCATGTTAACATTAACGAGGTTCGATTGTATTTATTTTATTTCCTTATTATTATTGTGACTATTATTAATTATTTAAATTTATTTATTTATTTATTTTTATTTTATTTTAATTATTTTTGAAAGAAAATTCAACTAATTTTGTTTTGAAATCTGAGAATTTATGCTATAGAAATTTTTCTTTGCGAAAGATAGAAATTAATGCAAACCCGATCGTCCACACCCAACCCGATGCAGAATTGTAACTAAAATCACAAATAAGATGGTAATATTTTATAAAATAACTGCTTCATAAAAGATTCATAAAAATTTGAAAACTTTTGCCTCCTAGAGGTGAGTTCGGGCTCTATTTTGGCAATCCGAGCCCGCCCGGGCCCGAAACATTTTTGAACTGAGCCCGCCCGAGCCCGAAAAATTTTGTGTGATCAGAGCCCGAGCCCGCCCGCGCCCGAGCGCGATATTGAAAGTGGTACGCTATGCAACGCATACACAATAGTAAAATTAAATACCGTTTTCATTTTCAAATTAATTTTCTTATTATCAATCCTCAATTTAAATAACTATAAATGTTATTATAACAATTTATAATGTCTGTGTCTCTGTATGCATGTATATATTTATATAATAGATATTTATAGTGCAGCCCATTGTTTATAACGCGCCTATCGGGGAAAAAAAATTATCCGAATGAGTAATATATTGAGGCCCGATATAACGAAGGAGGAAGGATTACTGTATAACACTATGACATAATATGCATCCCGTTGAAAAAAGAGTTCTATTTAGAAAAAGGAAATTCAAAGCTACTAAGGTTTGCAAGATTATTTTGTGATTTATAACCTATCATGACTATTATGACATTACTAAAGGTGCTCTCAAAATGAATAAAATTTCTTTTTTTTTTTTTTTTTTACGTTTTCCAGTTAGTGAAGAATAAAATAAACGGAACTTTTAGCTTGAATCCGAGCCCGCCCGGAGCCCGAAGACTTGTGTAAGATTTGAGCCCGATCGGGCTCGGGCCCGGGCTCGGGCTTACGGGCTCGGGCTCAGCCCGTCTCATCTCTATTGCCTCCTTATTATTTTTTTTTCCCTATTCTCTTCTTTAGCGAATAAAATCACCCCGATTCTGAAACGATTTTTAAAGTTCTAGTTTTATTCTTCTCTATTGAATTTGTCTCGCATTTCTCATATGCTTGAAAAATCCGTTCAAAGTTGCCGACAGCTAGATTGTGTGCATACGGTATGTTGAAACTTAGACGGCCTTCTTTTTATGACTGTCTCCCAATTTACTCTAAGCAAATTTGCGTCGTTTGTTGATCTAGACGAGTCCTGTGTATGGTTTCAAATGTTATGTTGAAGCAGTAGGCATGATTGCAGCCATTTTTAATTAGTAAAAATATAAAAAGCTGTTCATATAAGATTTGAAATATTAAAGATTTTATTTTAACTGATTTAGCTTCTAAAGCTTGATAGTCCTCCGAATTTTTTTTGTGGTGAAGTAGCTCAAATTTCTATTATTTTTTTTTAAATGTTTGTTTTATTAATCTTAAAAATATTCTTAATTTATTTCTGTGAATTTCAAAACAAGCGCCAGAGTGGAACAATAATTTATTTTCAGATGTGATAAAATGTATTTTTGATGTTTTGTAATGAATCAGAGTATCGACTCATTCGCAGTATCGACTCATTCGCAGTATCGACTCATCCGATGAGCTGTACATCGGCAACAGCAATGAGATGAGTACCTTTTATAGTAAAGCTGTTCCACATTTTCTAAAACTGGTCAAATCATTCCAGGACACATAAAAATATGTAAATAATTAGAAAACCGGAAGTCGAGAATTTTTAACTATTCGCCTACTTTTTTTTTTTTTTTAGAAGTGTACAAAGACCGAAAATTTGTAACTCGTTATGTATAGCTCTTAAATGAGTTGGTTGTTGAATTTTTTAGAATAAAGCAGCATAACATAGCTTTGTGTGATAAAATCTTTTCTGGAATAAAAGACGTGCGTAGAAAAGAAAGGAATAATGAAAGTAAGTTGACAGCTGTTAGACTCCATAAAAAAAAAAAAAAAGTGTCCCATTTCCATGCATATCTGCAGGTGTATTGCTGTTCACATTATTTTTTTACGCTGAAGATAAGTTTTATATATATATCATCAAAATAATTGCTTGCAAAAAAAAAAAAAAAAAATTAAAAAAATTCCCGTCGTGTTTTTTGTCAATTGGCGTATGATAGATTCCCTATTCATTTAGCAGTGTTTCGAATTATCTTAGTTTTGCTTCTTTTTTATATCCTTTTAAACTTTAAACCCTCATATTTTCTATATAGTTTATGACAAACTTACAGCGCTCAGAATGTCTGTGAAAATGTTTATGCATTGAGCGAAATAAAAAATGCAAATGACTCAGGAGCATGAATTTACTTTTGTGCACTTACGTTTCATACTATATTCACCATTGCATTTTGGAATTAATATCAATATTAGTTTTACAATTCACATGCACTTGTAATAGTTGAAGCTCGAATAATAATGTTGATTAGTGGGTTTGTAATAGGTCACGCCAAACTTACAGTCAGTACGTCAATTAATGTGTTATTATATGCATTGGGCGAAATAATATTTCGGGAGCATGAATTTACTTTAGTGCATTCACGTTTTACACCATTTACCCCATTGCATTTTGGAATTATGGTCAGTATTTGTTTTACAATTTACATGCACTTTTAGTTTTTGAAACTAGAATAGTAATGTTGATTAAAAGGTTTTTAATAAGTTACGCCCAACTTATAGCGCTCAGAATGTCTGTTAAAACTTTATGCATTGAGCGAAATAAAAAATGCATATATGACTCGAGCCGTCAGTATGTCAATTAAAATTACATGTATTGAGCGAAATAAAAAATGCATATGACTCGGGAGCATGAATTTACTTTTGTGCATTTACATTTTACACTATTTACCTAGAATTATGGTCAATATATATATATATTTTTTTTTTATTTACGTTTTGCATGTACTTTCAGTGTTTGGAACTGGGAATAATAATATTGATTAGAAGTTTTTAACAAGCCAGTACGTCAGTTAAAACTATATGCATTGAGAGAAATAAAATATGACTGGGGCTTGAATTTATTTTCGTGCATTTTTTTCAGTTTTGCATTATTCACAGTTGCATTTTTTAATTATAGTTAGTTTAACGTAAAGGTGTAGTAGGGTTACGTGAGTTTCCAAGGCTAAAAAATGCATTTTTTTCCCCTATTCTTTTTTAATATGAGGAAATTTTTTGTTCAAATATTTTAGCATATAAATGACCAACATTTCAACAATATTTTATAAAATTTGTAATAAAAATTTTGGATTTTTTTTTTTTTTTTTTTTTTTTTTTTTTTTTTTAACACATGTTTCATTGTGTTGATGTGCATTATTCTTTTAGTTTAATTTGTCACTTTTAAAATATTTTGTATAGTTTTTCCCTGTGAGCATTATTTTTCATTCGAAATTTTATGAACACATTTGAATAGTTTTCCCTGTGCGCATTATTTTTCATTTGAAATAAATTTTATGAACATATTTGTATAGTTTTCCCAGCGCGTTATTTTTCAATTGAAATTAATTTTATAAACACGCGTGTTTCCTCTTTTTTTAATTTTCTGCACTCTCACGCCTGTTTATTTCCGTGCATATCTTAACTATGGTCAGTGTTAGTTTTACATTTCCCATGCATTTTTAGTACTTAGAACTGATATGGTAATGATTAATAATAGGTTATTAGTACGTTGCGCCAAACTTACACTAATTAGTCTTGTCGGATAAAACCCATATGCATTTAGTGGGATAAAATATAATAGGAATGACTCGAGGGCTTGAATTTACTTTCGTGCATTCATGTTTTATGTTATTTATCATGCATTTTTAAAATATAGTCAATGTTAGTTACGCATTTCACGTGCACTTTTTAGTGCTTGGAATTGGAGTAGTAATGTTGACTAATAAATCAAGCCAAACTTAATCGGTCAATATGTTTGATAAAACCATATGCGTAGAGGGAAATAAAACATACGAAATGACTCAGGGCTTGTATTTACTTTCGTGCATTTATGCTTTTTTCTCCTACTACATTTTTGAATTATGGTCAGTATTAATATCTTATTAAACATGCATTTTTTAAAGTGCTTGTAACTGGAATAATGACGTTGACTATCGAAGTTTAAGGCATGCAATAAAGTATTTTGATTGAAATGAACAATAGTTTGGCCTTTAAAAGAAATTTGAGTGCGGATCGCTGCCCCGGCCTAGTTCCGCCCCTGCTGACTTGCGTCCGAATAATTAAATGACGTGTAGAACCCCCCCCCCCCCCCCTTTTTATTGCTCTTTGCGCATTTGTTCCTTTTCTCTATAAGGTTGGTTACGCTCGTTACACACCCATATCCGTTTGCATGTTTTTTAGTACTTTTCCCCCCTCCCCTAATCTGGTTACTCTCATATGCTAAAGTATACGCGTTATGAGTTCGGATTATCTAAAGACACCGTTATTTGGATTATCAGTTTAATGCCAAAACATTTTATTTTATTTATTTATTTTTTAAATGCTTTTGCGTTTTTTTTTTTTTTTTTATTCTATTTAATTTTGTTTATGCAATATAAATTTGATAATGAAAGGAAGAAATTAGGTGCTTTAGTTTAAACTTCGCGAAGTCAAAAAGCATATTTTATTTTTTATCATTTTTGACTGCAAGCAATTAAGGTTGAATAAAATTTTCTTATATTTTTTACAAATTAGAATCTAGATAATTTTGCACTGAATTATACTATGACACATGAACTATTATTATATTTTTAAAGTATTCTCTGAGTATTGAAATTTATTAGTGTAGTTTCGAAGAAAATATATTTATAGTTTTTGTAGTCTGCGGGATTTTTTATATCGCATTTCACAAAAAAAGTGACTCATGTTAAAGTACAATTTTGAGTTCGCCATTGAAAAATGTATATGAAATGCCCCAACGGGTATGAAAAGCGCTACATCTCTATCTCGCAATTTATCCATCTAAGGGGCAGTTGCTTAAATTTTATGTCAACGTTATAGTGAATGCTTTCTCATTATATTTGATTTTTTTTTTTTTTTTTTTCACATATTGTATGTTTGAGCTGTGTCACTTTTCTTGCTGGGATGCGATGTGTATGACCATTGGTCAAGAAGTTTTCTCAAAGCATGTAGGATCGCTTTTTGCTTATTCTCCACTGTGTTGTTCCAGTGCGACGTCAGACATATTCAACTCTAGGTCAGAATTCATGACCATGAGACACACAATTCGACTCAACTCAACCCAAAGCTGATAGAAGGGAGGTGCCAGTTTCGAACTCAGGTCATGTTCGTTGGCCTAGCCACTCTGAGTTTTCTTTGGCTTTTTCCGAAACCCGCGTAAAACTTATTAAGACCCCCCTCCCCCCTACCGCCCCACAGAGGGCGTTACTCCCAGCGTTGGTTCCTAGTACAGACAATTGGCCGTTACCCACATACCACAACGCAATGCACGCATACCATCTAAGTACAACCACGTGATGCGCTGCTTCACCGTTTTTTTTTTTTTTTTTTTTTTTTTTTTTAAGTCTGTAAATGTTGAAAATATTTTCTTTCTCTAACCTGGACTTCTGAGGATTTTTTTTTTTTTTTTTTTTTTTTTTTAAATAAGGAAAATTTATTTATTCGTCATATTATGAGAATCGCAGTTTATAAAAGCGTTAATAAATAAATAAATAAATAAAACGAATAAACTATACTATCACTAAAGTGGGCTGGGAAAAAAAAAAAAAACCTGACATTAATAAGGATTGAACCAGGCGAAAATTGCGGCTGTTTGTTTATCTGCCCCTTCATAAAATTCAAATCATAAAATAGGTTTTTTCACAAAATTCAAATTTATAAAATTGTCCCCTTCGTAAAATTAATCTTCATAAAAATGGCCCTTCTGCTAAAATTGAAAGTTTTACATGATAATTTTTTCTTTTACAAGAATAAATATATATATATAAAATTCACAAAAATATTTTTTTTCCACAAAAATTTAAAATCTAGATTGAACCCTGATTAATAAAACCAGAAAGCAAATATAGTAAGGTAAGTATCCCGAGGTGCAGGCAGTGGCGGATCCAGAACTTGACTTTGGGGGGAGGGGGGGGGGGGCTAAGATTTTTCAAAGTGTTATTCTAGACCAATAAAAAATTTGCAATTGCAATATTCAATTGGGAATGTCAGTGTTTTTTTTTTTTTTTTTTTTTTTTTTTTTTTTGGGGGGGGGGGGGAGCTTCAGTCCCCTAGCCCCTTAAATCCGCCACAGGGTGCAGGAATGCTGGTGGGGGGGGGGGTATTTTAACCATTCTCTGTGCACTCTGACGCTGTAAACTTCCGAGGAAAGTTTGTATTCCTTTTTAAGGAAAAATTTTACAACTGTTGATAACAGTGTTTTAATTTTCTTCTGTATTCATTAAAAAAAAATATTGAACTCTTAAAAATTTTCGACTTCCAGTTTTCTGTTGATTTACGCGTTTCGAGTAATCCAGAACGCGCGATTTGACCACTTTTAGAAAATGTTTGTCTGTCTGTTTTTTGCGTCTGTGTGTGTGACAAAAGTTTTGTGCCAATTATATCTCAGGGAATACTCATAGAATTTCATATAAATTTATATCTAGTTGGGCATTAATATGAATTACTGCCTATCAGCTTTTGGTGCAAATTGTTCAACAGGTGGCGCAGCTATACTGTGATTTCTCCCTTTTGAAAGAAAACTAATGCATCGGGTTCTATTGGGTGTAATTGAACAAAACTCTATGTGAGAGGGCCATTATAAAGCATCATACTGATTCAATTTAGGCACATATCGGCCGAGAGGTAGCGCTGCTATGTTGCAAATTTTCCTGTGAAAAGGAAAGTTATTTCTCAAAATCTATTGCATGTAATTTCATAAAACGTGGTATTTAAAAGGGTCATTGTGAAAGACTATGCTGATTAAATTTCGATGCTTATCAACCGACAGGTGACGCTGCTGTACTGGAATTTACTCCTAAATAGAAATTCGAAATCTTAACTCCTGTGGCATATAAATGCACCAAACTTGATTATATGAGAAAACTATTATGGAAATGAATTCTGATTTAATTTGGATGCATATCTGCCAACAGATGGCGCTACAATTACCCACATTTTGTGATTTTCCACATTGCTACATACCAGCATCTGCTGATTAAATTTTCACCAAAATTCGTATGTAAAATCTTTATTGTGAAGAAGCTATGATTTAACTTTTGTACATGTTAAACAGTCAGGGCCGTGCCTACACTTTTAGCCGCCCTGGGCGAAAGATTTTAGCCGCCCTCCTAGACAAAAGATTTTAGCCGCCATACTAGGCACTAAAATTATTTCCCTCCTTCTGCTTCTGAAAACTATCCTTTAAAGCCAAAAACTGCCGGGTTGCCACAGATGAAAAGTTATCAAGTTTTTTTTTCTCTGTTTTAAAAATAAGCCTCCAGTGGCCGAGTGGTTATGCGCTCAAAGCTGGTAGACATGAGGTGCCGGGTTCAATCCCAAGTCGCGCTTGTCGGCCTAGCCGATCGGAATTTTCCATGGTTTTCTCTGAAACTTGCGTAAATACGGGCTAGGACCCCTTAGAAATTCCCCCACGGAGAGCACTCCCCCTCAGGTCTAGGACCTACAGCAGTCAATCGGCCTTATTCCCAAATCCAATCCAATCCTGTTTTTAAAAAAATCTAACAATTTTAGTAAACCTAATTTTTAGCTGAAATTTTGTCATTTTTAGCCGCCCCTAGCTGTTAGCCGCCCTGGGCGACCGCCCGGTCGCCCCCCCCCCCCCTAAGCACGGCCCTGTAAACAGTAAATGGCGATAATATATGGAATGATACAGAAGAAAGGGTTTAGTGATGGTCCCAACATACTAGATTGATAATATTATGAATTAAGGGCCCGCTTCACTCACCGCCGCCGGAAGCCGAAGCTAATGTTATTCTATGGGGAATTTTTCTTTACAAATAACTTATTAACTAATACATATTTTTAAATTCTGTTTTCACATTCTGAAAATTTCCAGCTGTTAAATTGACGGACCTTTTTTAAAAAAATATATTTTTTAAATTTTTTATATTTTATTTTGAAGCTGCAAAATACGAATTTTCAATATGTGAAATTTTTTCATTTTGCAATTTCAAAATAAAATATTAAAAATTAAAAAAAAAAATACATTTTTAAAAAAGGTCCGTCAATTTAACAGTAGGGAATTATCTGAATGTGAAAACAGAATTTAAAAATATGTATTAGTTAATAAGTTATTTGTAAAGAAAATTTCCCCATAGAATAACATTGGCTCGGGCTTCCGCCGACGGTAAGTGAAGAGGGCCGTTAAGGTCACTTTATTCTTACAAAATTAAACTTTGCGTAGACAGCCTATAAACTTATAATTATTAGTAATTTGAATCCTGCCAAGCCTTTTTAGAGGCGTGTTGCTCATTACAGCTTTCCGGTCATTACCTATGGTTCATTATACCATCTTCTATGTTATGTAACATACTCCTCACGAAAGCTTATATATGTGTTCATTGTTATTCATTACAGTCTAACCTTTTGAGTGTGGAACATCTGGAGCGACATCATACAAACATTAGAAGTAAATTTCATCGTAAATTTTAGGCCTGAAAATAATTTCTCTTTTCCTCGCTTATAAATGTATTAATCCGGACTAAATAACTATGTTTACTAGATTGGTATAATTAAGATCTGAATTGTATAAGAGCTAATCTGTAGTAAAAAATTTTCATCTATTGATAACAATATTTTTCACGTGTCTGTGTTATGTTAAGAATTGCGATTATCGTAGGCGGTGACTTTTCCAAATTTTAGAAGAGGTACAGAGAATCCTAAAAATCGAAAAATGCCATTATAGGGGAGAAAAAGCAAACTTTACATTATCTATCAAATATTTCAGAGGGGGCTATATGTCTTTACTGACATTTTCAAGTAGTTGTTAGATATCATTTCAATCGTTTGACCAGGCCTATTTAGAAGTTGTTTGTTTTACAGCTTTCAGGTTTGACTGATTATAGCCATATGCCTCCATGTTAAGCGCACGTACACTACACGAAAGCGTATATGAAGTCAGTGTTATAAATTACAGTTTAGTTTTTTGAGTGAAGTACATCTGGGGCAATATAAAACAGACTTAATCACACATAGTGTAAAATTTTAGACTTATAAGCGGGCGACTGAGGTAACATTTTTTTAAGTGTATATTAATCTGGATAAAGTAATTGCTTACTACATAACCACACTCGTCAAAAAACGACACAATAAAAGAAAATGGCAATTTTATGTTAGTATCATTGAAAATGTGTATGAACTGCCCTAATGTGCACGGAAAGTGTCTTATCTCCATCCACCTGAGAGGCACTTGTGTCAGTTTTATTGTAGGGTAGTCCATGCTTTATTGTTATTTTCAGGTTGATTTTTCTCAAATACTGCATTTTTAAAAAGGTGTCACTTTTCTTGCTGGGGTGTTATATTTGAGGTCTGAATTGTATGAGACGTTATTTGGGGGTAAAAATTTATTACATTTGACAACATCGCTATCGAAACCAGCCTAAAGGCTGGTTTCCACTAGGGTTGAAGCTTCGAGGTTCGAAAAACCATTAATCACGCTTCCGGCACAAAGAGCCAAATGTCTTGTCATCAGTTGTAACCTTTTTTTATCAGATTGCTCAGTTACTTCAAAGGAAAGCATGCAAAATTGACAAAGATATCTGCCTCTGGCCCCTCAATTATCTCAGCAGGGGTTAGAGCGAGGGACTTCTCCCTGACAACCAACCACGTCCTTGACCACATCAAAGGATTCTGAATAGCGCCGCTCGAACCAACCATAGTGCTTCCTTTAAACTCTGGCAACATTCAGAGCCTCAAAAGTCTTAAATTATCCATTGTCCAAAAGTGGCCCTTGAAATTTTGCATACATTTACAATGAAGGACATTACTTTTTATTGCTCTTTTACAAAAGAGACCAGTTCCCATGCAATTATCGCACTAGGGGGTTTGTGAGCGATGGCTCGAGCGAACTTCGACTCTCAAAAACCACATCAAAGAAATATCAAAAGAAACCGAAGTTGAAGCTTTCCACTTGCCAGTGTGTGAAGGCTCCTTTAGTCTATCTAAAGACGTGTTTTACATTTTTACAGTTTTTCGGTTAATTATCTGTGGTTGATTATATGCTCTCTCACTTGTTATGGACACACACTCCTTATGAAGTGATTTATTACGTTTAACCTTTAAATGAGGAATATCTGGAGTGTTTTCCTACAAACATTATAAGTAAAATTCAATGTAAATTTTAGGCTCGGAAATAAATGTCACCTCTATTCTTCTCATATATGAGTAGTAATCCTGGTTAAGGAACTGCTTACTACATTGGTGTAATTAAGGTCTGAATTTATAAGAGTTAATCTGGGGTAATCTTGCCTTGCCTGAAACCCATTATAAAAATCATCCTTACTGCCAAACAGCTTGCAACCCAATTAACTTGTTTTTTAGTCATTAAGCAATGCCTGTTTATTATTTATTGTGCTTAATTCGCACTTCGGTGAAGAATGGAATGTAGCGTCTACCTTCAGGGGGAGAATTAACAAAAAGTTTACTGTCTGTTGCAATTTTTTTTTTTCTCTCTCTTTCTCTCTTTAAAGAGAAAAAATCGATAAACGTTTTGCTCTACGACATTGATTGGAAACTCTCTTTTGTAAGTTAGCAAATTTCACGGTTGAATCGTTTGTCTGAAATTTTATTCTAATTTTCATTAATTTTTTACTTTCTCTTACCCATAGGGTAGAGAAAGTATTCTTTTTGGGTCAAATTTTCGAACGCGAGATTTTGTTATATTTACACGTTTTGAGGTCCCCTGAATACGAAAATCATGTTTTTAGCAAATGGTCTGTGTGTATGTCTGTCTGTTTGTTATCAGCATATCTCAAAAACAAATTATGGCAGAAAGTTCAAACTTGGTATTCTAAATGTGTATTATATAGGGATGCTACAGTAAGCTTTTCGTTAAGATCAAGCAAATGGTTCGTGTACAGGGACAATCAAGAGAATTCTAATACATTACGTCTATTGGGGAAATTGCAGGTAAGTAGAGTTTAACGTCTATAGACTGCACTAAAACAAATGAAACGAATATATATTTTTTGTAATAGAGATAGTTAACTGGGGAAAAAAAATTGTGTATGTTGGAGCCTCCCTCCCCCCTGTGGGGGAAGTCCCCCTTCGAGGGGGAGTAAATTTTCATGATGGGTATCTTTCAGAAGAGCTCACCAATACCTTTAAAACGAATGGTTGATCCATCGATCTGCGATAATTTAAAACAAAGTTATCGATTTTTTTTTTTTACTTTTAACGAAAAATTGTAATTTTTATTTTTAAATATTGAGAATAAAATGGATTTTTTTGGATATTTGGTGTTATACTACTTCTCTATTATGGAAATCGTCTGCATTATCATAAAAGATAATTCTTTTAAATAATAATTTTAATAAATTATTTTTAAAAACAGATTTATTTTTTAATAACAGAATTAAACTGTATATAATTGTAGGTGCATGAATGAAACGGGGGGGTTGAGGGGGGCGGTAGCCCCCCTCACACACAACTAATTATCATATAAAACTCTCCCGAAGCCTAATTTGAATTGTTTAACAGAGGTTTACATAACATCGTTATCTTTCCTCTTAATCTCCAACCGGTATTTATAGTATTATATTTCAGGGTAAGAGAAAGTCGTGTGAGTGACACACCAGATTATTTTATTTCACTATCGCATTGACTCCAATTTTAATAAGAACTGCTGTTGTTAGATTTACACTTTTTGATCAAAAGAATTAAGTGGGGGGTGGGGGGGAGGATAATTCTTATTGCGTAAAGATTACATTGTACCCCAGTATGAAAATCGACGCAAATCAAGAAATAGCAATATTTATTTCATGTCATTGAAAAATATCGATATCTGGCAATTTATGCACTTGAGAGGCAGTTGTGTCAGTTTTATTGTCGGCTAGTTATTATTTTATCGTTATCTTTAAATTGATTTTCGTCAAACGCTGCATTTTGTGTAGTGTTGCTTTTCTTGTCGGAGTGCGATATTAATAATCCACAGTATATTATGAATTTCAATTGAACATCAACAGTTTAAAGATCTTTTAATTTTACAACCATGTGAAAGTTTTCTTCATAGAAATCTTCGGCTTTAGATGTAATATACTGAAATTGATTTACCTATATTTAAAAATTTTATTTACTTCTTTTTATTTTTTAAAATTTTGTAGATTTGTATTATTTAAAGGATTCATTTCACCACTCATATTTTTATTTTGTTTTTTAAGTAAATTACACAAATCTATGAGGGGGGGGGGATGACTTCCGTTTCTGCCCATTATGTAGTTTATTTTTCTCATAATCGAACAACATTTTTTTACGTTTAACATTCCATGTTCACTCTTTTTCCCTATTTTTCATCTTTTGTTATCCCTACTAGTGGCCGAACAGTTATGCGCTCAAAGCTAGCAGAAATGAAGTGCGGGTTCGATGCCTAGCCGCATAGCCGACCTAGAGTTTTCCGTGGTTTTCTGCAAAACTCGCGTAAGTAAGGGCTAGGACCCCTTAGAAAGGCTACTTTCCGCGTAGGGCACTCTCCTAGGCCTAGAACCCTCGCGTAATCAATCAGCCTTAACCTTAACAACATTTTCTTTTGTATGATATTTTAGATTAACTCTTATAAATATTATTTTAAAGCAAGAAATATTGGGTATGGTTTGTTAAACCAATAATGATATATACTATATTTAATACTTTCACGTAAAATTAAACTAAAAATATCAATCCCCGGCAAGAAAAGTCACTACTTAAAAATGCAGTATTTTATAAAAATCAACTTAACAATAAAACATTCATTAGCCTACAATGAAACGGACACAGCTGACTCTCAGGTGTATTAGCTGAAAGATAGGGATGTGATGCTTTTCGTGCACGTCGGGGTATAGATTATGCACATTTTTCAATGACATAAATTCAAAATTGCTATTTTTTTTTTTTTTTTTTTTTTACAATTCTTCCTGGGTTACGATATGTGTTTAAAAAAAACTGTGATGGAAATTTTACTTTTTTTTTTTTTTCCGGTTTGAGTAAATAAAAATCTTTAAAAAACAGGGGGAAAAAACTTATGCAATTTTTTGCTTGCTGACCTGCGTTTTTTGCTCGGTTAACCCTAGTCGACCTTTCTTACCATATTACATACTAATTCACGAAGCAAAAACAATTCTAACCTCTTTCGAACACAGTGTTCTTGTTTGTTTTAAGAGTCCAAGGTATGGGTTGAAATTGTTGCCCATCTTAGGAGGAAATTTCCTTATTTTTTTTTACCCGAGCGAAACCTTGTTTCCTTAATGCCGCGTCCATAATTCTACTCACCTGTGTTTGATCATGTTTATCCTATTCTTTGTGAATCCGTCAGTTTTTCAAGTTTGTGACATACATCTGTCAATGAAGTGTGATATTTGAAAATACTCTTCAATCCCCAATAGACCTTGAAAATCTGAAAAGGTTCTTTTTTCTCGTCTCGTGTTCTTGAAAAAATCTCCTGAATGCCTTGCCAAGTACAGGCTATCTTGCATTTTCCATTTGGAAAAGCACTTAAAGATGATAATGATGGGTATATTTTCTACTGAGTTTGCTATATTGTTTGTGCGCGTGGGGTAATTTGGCGTTACCCATCCGTGTTAATAGTGTTTTGCAAATCTTTCTACTCAACTATAGTTTCCATATTAGTACTATGAAACTTCTTTATTTTGGTATTATTGTAAGTTATTTGTACACTATAGGAGAAAGAGAAGGGCAAATTCAAATTGAAATGTTTGCCTACGTAAAAAAATATGCCTTAATTATATAATTAATATTATATATGTGTATATATATATATATATATATATATATATATATATATATATATATCGCAACCTAGTATGAAAAGGACACAAGTCAAAAAAAGGGCAATTGTAAATTTGTCATTAAATATTTTATTTACCAATTTTGATTTCTAAATGATAATTCTGCGACTAATTTATTACGAAAAAGAATATATTTTAACTAATACAATTTCTGTGTAAATCAACGTTTCATTAAAATAAAGAAAAGAAGACAAAAAATGTGAATATGAATTTAAACACATTTGTTGACATTCTATGTTGCACTAAAAATAAACTAATATGCTGTGGCCATCACAAATTTTTTTTTCTATGTTATTCTATATAACAGCGACACCTACCGTAAAGTTAATCAATTTAGCTTCTTATAATTAACGTTTTACTTATGCAGTTTGGTGTAATTTTCACCAGTAGTTGCTGAGATACAGCCATCTGAAAAATCACATCAACTAATGACAACGCTACCTGTGAACCAGTATACTCATTCAATTACCGATATACACATGCACCCATATTCGACCGATAAGCATATTACTTAAACTAATCAACATATATTGCATACCAAGTTTGGTGCATTTATATGACGTAGAAGCTGAGATATAGTCTTCCCGTAAATGGAAAGTATTGCAGCATAGCAGTGCTACCTGTCGTCTGATATGCACCCAAATTGAATCAGCATAGTTTACACAATATCTGGCATATACTTTAGATGCATTTATGTATCATAGAAACTGGCATATTGCCATTACAGCATAGCAGTGCCACCGTTCGGCCGATATGCACCCAAATTGAATCAGCCTAATTTTACGTAATATTCATCTCACGCATCAAGTTCAGTTTATTTGCATGCTGTAGGAGCTGAATTATAGCCTTCCCTTAAATGCAGGAAGTCGTGGTATAGCAGCGCAGTATGCACTGTTAAAAAAAAAAAAAAAAAAAAAAAAAAAAAAAGTGATGATGGCGATGAAAATGCAGAAAACTGCTCTCAGTATCCAAAATTAAAGCTTTGTTCGCTAAAGTTCTGGAATTCGTGGCACCATCTTTCAACCATCGAATGTCATAACTTATAATTTATGCCTTAGTCTTTTTGTTTAAGTTTGTGTTTTAAAAAATATAGTGGAGATTTGCAACAGACAGAAAATGAATATGTGAGTTATTTTGAATAAATGTTTTCTGCATCACTGACATCAAACTTCCGAAGCATCGTCATTTTTTAATTAATATTTAAAAGAAAGTAATAGAAAGGATTCGCATGTAGTTTTTCCAACTAATATTTATTCAAGAAATTCTACTGGTTGGTTTGGTATATAAAAGTTTACTATTTTTCAAAACGTATTAACTTCTGTAGAATTCAGTTATATGTAAAGTCCTTCAAATTTCTGCTTGTCACAGTGATTCGCTTTTCAATATCTTTGATAATTTTAACCCTTTGCGCTCGGCGTATTTTCCGTACCCGTAAGACACGCCTTTTGGCGTTCCTTTAAAACGTCACACGTATAGTTTACAACTTACTACCTTTTGGCTACCGAAAAATTGTAATAATTTGTTTTGTTTTACTTCATCATTAAATAAAATAAATCTTTCTATTAAAATTTTCCGGTAGCCGAAAGGTAGCCTATAGTTACACGTTTTAGAAAAATAACATTTCATTTGCAGAGGAACACCTTAAGGTGGTGTGGCTTGATTTTTTAATGTCCCCTCAGAAGGGACATACGAGCGATAAGGGTTAAAATAATTGCAATACATTTTAGTAAGGTTCGTTGGACTTAAAAACAGTATTTTGTACTTAAATAAAAACTAGTAAATAGTCTCATTCGATTAAGAGCGGACAATACCTAATCTCGCTGACAGCAGTGGCCCATGTTATTCTATGGGAAAATTTGTTTCCATGATTACTCATTACCTAATGAATATTTTTCAATTCTGTTTTCACATTTAGAAAATTCGTAAATGTTTATGTTAGTACTTCTTTTCCAATAATCTATTTTTAAAATTTTTAGTATTTTATTTTATGACTAGAAAATGAGTAAAATGCACTTTGGGAAAAATCGCATTTTTGAACTCAAAATGTAAAAATTAAAAAAAAGGAATTTTTCGAAAAGGAGTACTTATTTAACGGTTATGAATTTTCTGACTGGGAAACAGAATTAAATAATTATAAGATAAAAAACTTTTTATAAACCATGTTTTTAAATTTTTTGTTGAATCATAGCTATAGAACTAACTACATTAGCACTTTCTGAATGCGTATTGTTACGAAATTGTAAATAATTTTATTTATTTTTGTATAAATTCTTTCAAAGAGGCTTAGTAAATTGATAAAATGTCAATTTTCTGCATTTCCAGCTCTTTTTCGCGTTAAAATAGCTTAATTTTCCCTTTAAAACGCATTTAAAAGCTTCAATAGGCAGGTAATGGATTTGGCGCCAAATTTGGCGACTTTGTGCCCTTGGTGTCTTTTTTGGCGACTTTTGGCGAGAATATATCGATATTCCAAAGATGGACGTTCTAATGTGATTGGTTAAAGAGTTACGGGAAATTTGAATTTTAAAAAAAAGTTGGTTTTAAAAATAAAATATTAATCCTTTCCGAACAACATATATTTGCATCATGAACTACATTAGCACTTTATCAATGTGTAGAAAATCTTTAAAGCGATAATGACGTAAATTTTTGACAGATGCATAATTTAATTTTTTACAATTTTTTAATGCTCACGTTTAATTAAATGTATTTATTTTTATGTCGAAAGAAAATGAACTCGCAAATTTCTTTTGGCAATAATTAAATTATAGCTAATATTTTAATGACTCTCTTTATTGCTATTAGGAGCTTATCATTTTCATATTTTAATTAATTAAAAGAAAACTATTCGAAAATCTGATTTCGAAGTATTGTGTTGTCACCGGGTTCTGAGCTACTGTGAAAGTTTCAAATGTCTAGCTAGTAGGGAAGTTAGTTGAAAATAGATTGCAAGATTTGTACCGGACAAACAAACACACAAACAAACAAAATAATAGAAGTTAATAAAAACATAGTAAAATATACGTTAGGTAATGAGTAATTGTGGAAAAAATTTTTCCCATAGAATGACATTGACCACGGCTGTCCACTGGATTAGGTATTGTCCCCTCTTTCCAGGCCAGGGGTCGATCCAGCTTTTAATTTTTGAGAGCCATTTTGTGAAAAACAAAATATTTTTGCGAAAAAAAGAAAATATCATGTAAAACTTTTTATTTTAGCTACCATTCTAGATGATGTTTAATATCAAGTTTCGTTAAACAAAGTGCAGACACTCATTAAAAATAATACTGAAAACATGGGAAAATTTCATAAAAAGATCATTTTCATAGAACGAAATCTTATAAAAGAACTGTTTTTATGAATTAAAATTTTGTGAAGGAGCCTGTTTTATGATGTGGGATTTTGTGAAGTGGCAGCCAGGCGGCTTCAAATTTTGCCTGGATCAACCAGGCAACCAGGCAAAATTTGCATGTCGTTCGAAATTTTGCCTGGTCTCGTTCGAAAAAGATTAAAAACATCTAGCTATCAGTTTATACTTATCTGGCTACAAACTCAATGTAACGATGTGGGGCTTTTAATAAGCACAAAGCTCTCATCCAGGTGGAATGAGTTCGATCTCAAATGCGGGCAAATCGTCTTTTCTTCTTTGTTTTTGAGGCGCATAAATTTACTGCGCGAACAATTCACAAAAGTGCTGCAAGTTTCAGCGAAAAGACACCGAAATTGGCAGTGCTTTTCCCTGTAACCGTTTTTTTTTTTTTTTTTTTTTTTTTTTTAAAGAAAAAAAGCAAAGCAGTCTTTGGGGACTGCCGATAGAAGTGAAAACTAAGTAACTTGTGAATTGTGTCGTCGAGTTATTAGATTATTATTTTCGAATTATTTTTGGTTTGTAAAGAAGTGTTTATGATCTGTATTATATGATTCGGCACAATATTTATAGCTGTCCAAATTAAATGAACTAAGCCTAGGTAAAAATATTGTAATATGACTAAAGTAATTTTTTTTTTTTTTTTGTTATTTATTTGAAAATTTATATTGAAAGCAAAAAGAAGAATATAACAGTCTGTATAAAAACACGTGCTTGTACTTTGTGAACTATGTATATACTGTGGAAAAAGTACTTACAAACATAGAGTATCTAGTATCATATTATGAGACTGACGCGCTGCCTACTGCGCTACCGAGGCTAAACTTAGAGTATAGAACTAGAAAGAGACAGATGCCAGTAGCCAGTATACTATTCGTATTAGCATACTTTTTATACATATGTATATGAGGCATGCCGCGCCGTGCGCTACATATATGGATATACAGTAAAACCTCTCTAAGTTGGACACCTACGGTTCCAAGAAAAAGTGTCCAACTTAGAGAGGTGTCCAACTTATAGGGGTTAGACATAATGTTAATGGATACATTCCGTTCCGAGAAAAAGTGTCCAACTTAGAGGGGTGTCCAACTTGAGAGGTTTCACTGTATATGTAGAGATATATATACTTTTTGTATATATATATAATGTATACTAATAACGCACGGAGGTATATCTATGTACATATATACACAGTATACATATAGCTCATGGAAAGCGTTCGGTGACTATGACGCGAGTTCCGTGATTTTTGTTCACTCAAAAAGTGCTCAACGCGCCTAAAAAGTTTTCACTTCAAAAAAAAAAAAGTGTTAATAATGAATTATTATTAATTCTTATTCTTGCGTACCATTTTAATGCCCTTACTTCCATTTGAGTATGTATGTGTGTGTGTTGGGGGGGGGGGGGTACTATTGTATCTGTTATGAGTAAACTATGCTCTGCTTCGCTTCAACCGCAAGAAATTCATGAATTTCGATCGTATGCTAGTGACACATCGATCGTTTTCTATCTAGCATGAAATCCACGATCGAAACGTGATCAGACACCCGTCATCCCAAATAGATGTGGGACTGGCGACACACACACAAAAAAAAAATTATTCCACCCTGAGTATGACAAGTCACGATTCCCGACCAAAAAGTATTTTTCTATCTATTCCGCCATGTTCGCAAAGGTAGCTTCCTCACGTTTTTTCTCGTTGCTCCATTCCGCCACGTTTTCCGAGTTATCGCGTATATTAAGGGCGTACAGAGTGTCTCTCAAGGGCGTTTTTAAGAAAAATATTCTAGCGTTGTTAGCCCCACCCGCTTGATATTGAATGGGTATGTTAGGTGTGTACTCTCTGCTGAAAATTCTCGCGCAAGTGCCGTGCCCCCTCAGTAACATTCTGAGAGATTTTTCTTGTCTGTAACATTCCTTATAAATAGCTTTTATTTTTGAAGATTGTTGTCTAATATTTTACTTTCCGTAATCGACCGTATAACTTTGAAAAATGTTTCCGACACAATTACAACACATTTTGGATTACATTATTGTTTCATTACTCAAACTCTAAACATCTCTGATTTTATTATTCAGATTTAGAGATATGCTATAAATTTTCTTTTTCCCACTACAAAAAGAAAAAAAAAACCTTACTTGATTATGGCCAATTATAAACTTGTATGCAATTTTCCCAAAAATTTATGGTCGCGCTCGTCGACCTAGCTTTCGGCGTTATCCTTCGTTTTCTCTGAAATTCGCGTAGATACAGACAAAGACCCCTTAAAAAGATCCCCAGTGAAGGGCACAAAACCCAGGCCTAGGACTATCGTGCATTCAATTGGCCTTAACCCTAACACCACACTAATATTTATGAGAGCTGCCAACCTAATCCGGCAAATTGTTAGTGCCGCCCATTTTTCTGCACCACTTAATTTTTAGAGTTTTTGTTTTAATTCATCATAAATATATTTGAAGAGAAACACTCTAAAAATTAAGTGGTGTAGAAAAATAGGCGGTACTAACAATTTGCCGGATTAGGTTGGCAGCTCTGTTTATGCTTCAGAAGTATCACATCCCAGCAAGAAAACCTACACAACTCAAAAATGCAGTTTCTGAGAAAAATCAGCTTGAAAATAACAATAAAACATAGACAATAAAAGTGACACAGCTGCTTCTCAGGTGGAAAAATTGCCAGATAAAGATGTGACGCTTTACGTGCACGTTAGGTCAGTTCATACACATTTTCCAGTAATATAAGCCCAAAATTGTCATTTTTGAATTGCTTTTCTTTTTCCTGTCAGGGTGCAAATTGCTAAAATTACGCGTGTATGTGTTTATGTGAGTAATTGATGAATTCTTTGAGACGTTAGGTATACGTATGCTGAAAATTTTGGCCCAGTAACATTCCGAGAAAAAACTCTTCTCTACAACATTTCGAATAAGTAGGTTTTATTTTTTAAGATTGTGTTCTAAAATTTTATCTTCCTTAGTGGACTGTGTGATTTTCAATAATAATCCCTATACAATTATGCCATCTCATTTTCATCACCATTTGCTTTAATATCTCCGAAATTATTATTTAGATTCTAAATCCATCCCCCCATCCCAGTTTTTTCACACATACTTGATTATGGCTAATCGTATAAACTTATATCAAGCTTTTTTCTTATTATTTCAGAAAAAGGTTTAAAATCAGTAGAAGTATCCTCCTTCCTCCATTTTTAAAACACCGTATATGAGACCGAGATAAAAATTATCCTATTATTTTATGAAGCCTTGAAAGAACTTAAAACAAAGTTTTGTTAGATATTTTTTCTTCCTTTTTAAGTTTATTTAAGTTAAGTCTTGGTAATATGAATTAGAAAATTTATCTTATCGAATACGTAGCTGAATTTATCTCAGTTTTTAGTGTGTTGGTTTTAGCCCCTATCGTTTTGTGTTTTGTGAATGACAAAACATTTATTTTCTTCTCCCTGTTCTTTTTTTTTTTTTTTTTTTTTTTTTTTCCCGCCAATTAATGAAAATAATAAATAACTATTATTTAAAGAAAAAGATTTTAAATGTATACAAATAAAATTATCTTTGCGGTTTTATTTGTATGCATTTTATTTTTAAATATATGGCATTTTTCGATAAGCTACTTTTTTCATAAATTGTTTTCTTTTGAAACTGGGGGAATTTCCACTTCTCGCTTAATCGAGCATTAGTCGGGAAAATCCTAGAGAGAGAAATCGCCTGCGACATAACGTAATCTCGTGCATTGCATTTTTATTTCCTTCGGAGATAAAATGTATATAAACTTGGCCTATCGAAATATTGTAGTTTCATTGGTGAAATATATATATATATTACATTATATATATTTTTTTATTATATCGCAACACTTACTTAAAATTAGTATGTTGTGTCCACTACAAGATTTTCTTCTGTATTTTCTTATACAAATTCACTAAGAGCAAACGATTTTCATCTTAGAGAAAACTAACACTGAATATCCAAAGAAAGACAATTTTATTGTCTATAAATAGCATCTTAAAAATGGGTTTTTATAATGGTTATCTCACATATCAAGTTTCGTACAGTTAGATGCCATAGAAGTTGAGATATAGCCTTCCCGTAATCAAGGAATTTTGCAGTAAAGCAGCGCCACCTATCGGCCACCAAGCATTCAAATTGAATCAGCATAATGTCTCCTAATGGCCTTTTCACATATCAAGTTTTGTTTGATGACATTTGCAATCATGGGTTTCCTATGCAGTTTTTAATTCTTATGATGTGCCCTACTTCCCTTAAAAAATTGTACGCTGAGTTTTGAATCGCCCTGTATATTGAAAGTTGTATTTAAAAGTGGATGCAGATATATTAGATTTGTGTATACTTCCATTTAAGTATGTACAGAGGCTGTTCGCACATGTTTTAGACGATTTTATTTCGCAGTAAGAAAAAATCGTTTGCATGGAGAATTTTATTTTCAAAACAGTTATATTTTTGGAAGTTTTATTTATCTTCTGATATTCAGAATTTTTGTTTAGATGCAAAAATGCGCTTTTAAAAAGGCAGTGGATGGAAGGATACGTTTCCGCTTTTTCCAAAGAAAGTTTTTAGTGAAATCGTTATGGAAAACATTTATCAGGAGAAAAATGGAAAAATTTCGCAACAATAGATGAATCTTGGGTTTATTTAAGTGGTTGTAATAAAAAAAGATCAATTTATTATCACAAAAGTGGAGAAAATTTTTTTTGCTACATGGTTCAGAGAATCAAAAGAAATTTTTTCTAAAGGATTTATGATTGTCACTGGTTTTTCATACAAGCGCAAGATAAAAGCAAAAAGAGAGGTGACAAAAATGTCAAAATCAGCTCTAAATACTCTCAAGAACATATTTTAATTCCAATTTTTAAAAATGAAAATCCAGATCTTTATCCACAATGCTATCAATCCGTTGAACTGTATCAAGACAAAACAAGCAGCCACACATTGCAATCCGCAATTGCTTTTCTAGAAAAAAATGGAACAAAAAACGGGAATTAAAACCATACCCTTCACTGATATTCCTGCTAAATCTCCTGATGTATCACTGTTGGATTTTTGTGTTTTACGTCTCTTAAAATCAGCATTATCCAAACACCGACCTACAACGCTTTGTGGACTTTGGAAAGCCGTTCAAGAGGAGTAGAAAAATATACCTCTTCCGATATTGTAAAAAGCATTATTATCATAGAAATTATGATGTAGAATGATAGTTAAGAACAAGGGCTATCAAACTGAACAAATAAAACACGAAATATGAGTGAAATTGTTTCAGTACACTCCATCAAAATCGTCTAAAAAATGTGCGAACAGCCTCTGTATTATAGGCATAAAAGTAACTTTTATTTAAAAGTATATTGGATGGATGCAGTTATGTTATATATGTGTATTGTGTATGCTACCGTATGAGTAAGGGAAACTATGTAAATATAGAGATGACGCATTAAGTATGGATTATTAAGAATAAAGGTAACTTCAGAGGTACGAAATAACCTAGTCTGGTCCATTCTGGCGTACAAATAAAATTTGCCAATAAAGCAATTTTTCTGGGCGTATTTAAATTCCGCATCGTGGGATCCAAGCTCAGTAATCTCATTCCGCATCAGAGTTTTCGAACGATTTTGAACTACTTCCTCATTCTCCCATTTTTCATACATTTTACAAGATAGCTAAAAGTTGAAAAACTTGAACAACACAGTGCGTATACACATTCTATTATAAATTTTCAAATAATGAATAAATAAACTGTTATCTGTGAATTGTTTTAAATATTTTTATATTTATTTTCAAAACTATTAATCCATCAATGAAAAATTTTAAATGTAGGCAATTATAATTAAAGCTGAATTATTTCCTATCGCCCTCTTTACCATTTTCACACATTTTACCAATATATTTATATCTTATATGACTGTAAAATTATGAGTTTTAAGACTTCAACACAATATTTACATTATTATATAACTTATAAACAGTAATTTTTTTTTTAACTTATTTATTCAAATAATTTCAAATTCAAAAATAATCCATCAAAATAATTAACTAGTCTATAAAAAATATATATATATATCATTTCTTCAAAGAATTATAATTAAAGGGAATTGGCGAGTAAGATTTATAACAAAATCTTTAATCCAAAATATTAATTACATAATTTTTCTACAAGTTAGTCATAATTAAATTTTCGCTATAACCTCTGGGCTCGATCTTAGGTCACCTAGCCTTGCGGCGTTTTCTGTGATTTTTTTTTTTCAGAAACTCGTGTGAAAATGCAGGCTACGATCCTTTAGAAAGGCACCCACCCGGGTCATCCACTGAGGGTATCCCTCGTAGGCATATGACTGTAAAATTATGTCCCAAGTGTCGGCAATCGGCCTTAATTCACATGGCACACTAGACTAAAAATGAACTACAATTTAAAACCATATGCGTGTTGTATACTTCAAGTGTATAAAAATGCGCTTCAAGTGTAGTGGTTTTAGTTTATTTAATAAGTATATTCTCTAAAAAATATTATTTCATTCCATTTTTATTCTTTCTTTTTTTTAAATATGATATAGTACTTTACTCTAATATTTTAGGTGTGCGTATATTTAGTCATGAGTATATATATTCTCATGAGTATATATGGTATCTTTATATCATATAAACAGATATCGTATATCAAACAAAGTTTCGTTTATTATTGTAAAATGCTTTTATGTTCTTAACTTGATCCGACTCGTTGAAAACTAAACTCAACCCGAACCCAACTGACAAGAAAAAGAATTCATTTAATCCGACCAGAATCCGATAATCCGATCCGTAAGAACGGAAAATTAGTCAATCTGATCCAAAGAAAAAAAAAAATAATAATAATCAGTCCGTCTTGAACCCGACAAGACTATATCACACACCACCCATAAACAGAAGAAAAAATAAAATAAAATGATACTTTTAAAAAATTAAAGAACACGCTTTTATTGAAATGTGAACTAAAAAGCACCAAATATCTATCTTTATAGTTATAAAATGCAGGGTAAGAAAAAATTCTGTGAGTAACACACCATATTACAGGGTGATTATAAAATAATTTAGAATTAAACAAAAACCATTTTTAAAAATTCTCCCATGACTGGGCTCGAGCGTTAGACCTTTAGGGTCATAGCCCGGAGCTTTACCTCACAGTTACAGCGTTCACGTAGGGAAAGTCTTTTTTCTACAATATAGATTTTTTGTTTGCTCCCAGAGCGGTTACAAACATACATACAGGTGAAGCGTGTTAAAAATAAAAATTAAAAATAAACACTAAGTGGCGCTTTGAACGTAGAAAAGGAAGATAAAGTAAAAGGAAACGGTTCTTACGGAATATATAAACAATTTGAATATTTATTGATTAGTTTTTTTTTTTTAATCTTGTTCGGATTATTCAATTTGTTAAAACTGTCATTTTTAATGCAAAGCGCCACCTAGAGGGCATTTTTACTTATTTTTTTATTATTATTATTCCATTCCTCGAGCAGATTGAATGAATCGTCTATATGGTGTCAGTAGTCAATAGTTCGCTAGTTGTAGTTGCAGGATACTTTTTATACAGGAGGTTTAATTATAACTACCCTATCAGGTATGCCCTGTTACTAACATGCACATCAGGGTTTAACCTGGCAAAAAAATTACTTTAGCATTTTAGCGAAAATAGGCAAGCACTATTTTAGCTTTTTTGAAAGTTAATTCTTTGGATACCATTGATTTCTTTTACTTAGCTTTGTTATCCTCAGTTTTGTTTTCTATTCCTTTTGTTCATTGATGATTTTAACCAAGCATCCATATTTGTGACTTTAAAAATATGAATCAGGAAAATTATGTTTTGATTTTAACAATAGAAAAAGAGGTATTCATATCATATGTGTAAAATGAAAAAGCAATTGAAAAATCAAGTAAAGTGTAGTGGTAGATAATCGTGAAATACTAGTGTTAAAAATGCTTCTATGAAGCAAATTCTGAATTCTAACATACTTTTAAATATTTTTGCATTTAAATTCAATCATTGAAAATTAAAAATAAATCTAAATTACTATATAAATAAGGATTCCCAAAAATTTCAGTCCTTTCGTAGTTTTTGCCTGCAAATATTACAAAAAAAAAAAAAAAAAAAAAAAAAAAAAACTGAATTATTATATAGAGATATTTTATACAGTTATCCAGTTTTAGCTTTTTAGCGAAATTCTGACCGACTTGTTTTAGCAAAATATGATACCTTTTAGCAAAATGCTAAAAAAACTAATGGCAGTTTAAACCCTGACGCACATACATTTATTTACATGTAATCCCAACTAATCACGTTTGGCCGTTTACCTGGCCCTCTGATCCAGATATCATCTTACCCGAATTCAAACTAGAGAGGATTACAGTAAAAATCATTTTTAGGCCAAAATTTGGCATTTCCGTATTTCTTTTTTTTTTTTTTTTTTTTTTTTTTCCCTAGTTATTTTTTGGGACATCTCCCTTTTCTCTTCTTTAATATTGCTGATCGAATCGTCCAGTATGAACTTGGATAACATTTCTAAATCCCTCCTCGTCAAATATTTAAGTTTATGAAAATTTGGTAGCGTTTTAATAAAAGACGAAACCTTGTACTTTAAAAAAAAATATATATACCATGAAGTAACAAGACAAAAGTTTTTTGGGCACGGAAAGTACTCCAGTAAATTACTTCAGAGAATGCAGCTAGGGACGGGAAAAAAATCATATTTTTCCAGCAACATTTTCTTAATTTTTAAAGTTTGTAAAAAGGCTATTTTTAACCGCACCTTTATTACACAGAAAATAGGGCTGAGTTTTCGCTTTCTTTAATTAGTTTCAACAATAAATTACGTGAAGGAGTGGCTTATCGCTCGAGTTTTAAGTAGAGGTTTTGTCGTATGTGTGTAGTGTGGGGGTAAGGGAAATCGAGGTGGCTGTTTTGCTTTTTTAATATTTTTGGTGCCCGAGGGAAAGCGTGATTGATTCATTGATCTGTGTCTACCTTACGAAAAATCTCCAAAACTGGAGCTGTGGTAGGTGTTATATTTTAGAGATGTTTGGGGTCGTTACTTGACGATTTATGCCGTGTAATTTTTTATTGCATGCTTGAAGTTTTTTCTTGCTGCCCGTGATTTAATGCTGTTAAGATTCCCGACGGGGCTTTCCGAAACAACAAATTGTGCAGGTATCGACTTTTTTTTTTTTTTTTTTTTTTTTTTTTTGGTAATTTCTATGTTGTTACTTTCTTCTAGAAATATAAGAAGGAAGTATTGAGTTTGTAAAAAATTTTGACTTCCGATTTTTAATATTTTACACATTTTGAGATGTCCTAAATACGATTTGACCATTTTTACAAAATATCTCTCTGTAGGTTATGAAAATTTTGTGGCCGCTGTATCTCACGAACCAATGAACGGAATTATAACTAGCTGGACCTTGACGTAACTTTGTGCCGATTACATCTGAAGAACAAACGTTAAACAGGTGGCGCTGTCATAATATTTTTTTATAAGAATATATGGCAGTATAGCATACAATTTTGTATAAATGTTCATAATGGGAATTATTTTCAACTTCTCAATGTGAAATAAAAAATTATACACATTATATAATAGTAAAATAGTTAAAAAAAAAAAAAAAAAATCCTGTTTAGCTTGAAAGATCTTTTGCGGGATATATCCATTGACGCAGCGATTGCCATGCCTTTAATTATAGCGGTCGGAAAAGCTACCTTGCGATGAACAGGTGTGCATAGATTTAGGAATTCGGTCGCAAGTGCTACGATTTTAACCCCGGTCGCATCTGTCCCGGTCGCAACTGCGACGTAACCTTAAAATTGTATTAGTATTAGTTTTTAAAACACAATTATTTAACATACTGGTTTACCTTTTATCTTATCTACATCACTATATTTTAAATGAGCCATGCATAACATTTAATTTATTGTCCATCTTGTTTCAAAAAGCTTCTATCGCACGTATGTTTATTCGTCTTGCTGTTTTAAATTAATTAACATCTTATGCTAATTTCGGCCTTGCTTTGCACAGCATCGGCAGTGTTTATGCTGCCGATCGTCATTGCGCCAAATTAGGGCAAGGTGCTTCATTTAGCGGGAAAAAGAAGATGAAATTTCATTCACATTTCTTTCCATTAAGAACACCCTGTATATTTAATAGACGAAATATGCTTTTGTTTATCAAGATTTCATTTCCTAGTATTCAGGATCCCCATCGACCGATGACTTCTGATGTTCTCAAAACCGGTAGACGGGAAGAACAACGGGGTTTGATAATAAGGTTGCGCGCGTCGGCCTAGCTGTTCAAAGTTTTCTGTAGTTTTCTTTGAAACCGTAACAAAAACAGGTTAGAACCCAATAGAAAGACCCTCACGGAAGGCACTCCACCCAGGCTTAGGACCTCCGTGTAGTCAATCGGCCTTAACACCTACACACTAACCTGGTATTAAGTTGCCAAATGCCGGATTCTAATCCGCATTCATGCATCCTATTCATGCATTCCCTATTCATCGAAATCCACTTTAAACTGTAGATCCTGGTCTAATAAGTCTTAATGTGCAAAAAAGACCGTAAACCAACATTTTAGACCTCCCAAACCCCTCATTTCCTCTACACTTAAATTTCTTTTTGCTGTTTGGAGTATTCACGAATTGAAAAGTTTTTTAATTTTTGAATTGAAAAGTAATTATTTTTTATAAGTATCTAAATAATATTTCTCTAACGTGGACCAGTTACGATTAATTTTTTTCATTTTGACGAAAACTGCAACAACTAATTTAACGATTTTCTGAATGTGAAAACAGAATTAAAAAAAAAAACAACAACAACAACAACAACATTAGGCAATGAGAATTATGGGAACAAATTTTCCCATAGAATAAATGACATTGCCCATGGCTGTCGGCGAGATTAGGTATTATCTGTTTTTAAGTAGGAATAGTGAATAAATTTGACGAATTTATGTGTATTGGATTAATTGAAATTGTTTGCTAATTTTTTACCACGTTTTTATTAACTCGGTTTCTTGTTTGTTGTTTGTCCAGTACAAATTTTGCAATCGATTTTTAACTAACTTCCCGACTAGCTTAGACATTTGAAACTTTTAGAGTAGCTGAAAACTAGAGGTCTGCACCCGACACGCACGAAGGCCTTGCTTATCAGGCCCGGCCTGGTATGAAATCGAAAAATTCGACGCGGGCCGCGTATCTCCGAAATGTTGGCGCATACAGGTCAACCTGGCGAATTTTTGTAGCTCGCGCCAAAACCCTCTCTGTCGCAAAGCAACCCGCCTTTCCACTTCATTCATGATTCGTTAAGGATTCGAGCAATCTTTTTTTTTTTTTTCTTTCCCCAAGAGAATAAACTATTAAAAATGTGTCAGTGGAGTTTTAGTATCGTAATTCTTAAATAATATATTTAATGCAAAAATTTATTAGAAATCCTCCACCCTTTAAATTTAATTTAGCAAGATTAATGAAGAAATAAAATTGTAATATTCTAATTTTAAAGCTTTTAAAATTGTTCTTGAAATACATTTATTTATTCATTTATTTATTTTACTTTCTCTTACCAACATATATGGTAGAGAAAGTATTGTTTTGGGGTCAAATTTTCGAAATTGAATTTTTGTTATATATACACGTTTTGAGGCTCCCTGAATCATAATTGTTAAAAATGTGTCAATGGAGTCTTTGTATCGTTATTTTTAGATAATATAATTTAATGCCAAAATTTATTAGAAAACCCTTTAAATTTATTTTATCAAGATTAATGAAGAAGTATATTTGTAATATTATGATTTTAAAGCTTTTAAAATTATCCTTGAAATACTAGGGCTGTGCCGATTAATCGATTAATCGGGTCGGTTAATCGATCAATGCTTAGTCCCGATCAATTTTTTTAATCGAGTTAATCGGATCGATTAATTCGATTAAAAATTTTCAAAATCCGATTAAAATTTTAAAACTACGAATTAAAGTAAAAATGTTATTCTGCCTACAAAATATTTTTTCATATATTTTGCTAGCAAACATTCTAAGAAACATCCATTAAATAATGAAAAAGCAAAAAATAAAATAAATAAATAAAAACAAAACCTTTCAAAAGAAGTTGTTGCACTTTTGTTGATAGAGAAAAGGGGGAGGACAGTTATTTTTAAAAAATGCCGCTTCATGTGCATGCTCGAGCAACACCGACTGTCTGTAGCCTTCTGCAGAAAGTGTTGGCTAGGGTAATAGTATTCTCAGAAACAACAAGCTTTCAAAAAATGGAAATGCTAAATATTAAAAAAAAAAAAAAAAAGAAGAAGAAGGGATTGAGATTTCTACTATCCCTCTGATGGGGGAAATGTCAACAGGGTTTCACAGTATCTTCAAGCGTTTATTGTCTGTTCATAATTGCTGATAGTAACTATTGAAGTAGAAACAGAAAATAATATTCTGTGTTCTAGTCCGAAGTGACAAAGAACTAAAATATAAGAATTTGAAAATTTTATGATATTGATATGGAATTTTGAGAATTCATTTAAAAATAGTGACAAGCGAGATGGACAAGGCCTGCAAATATAAAACTAAAATAAATTCACTCAATGTTTCTTTCAAAATGAATCGAAAAATTAATTTATTAAAAAAAAAAAAAAAAATGAATAAGTGAAAATATTTATATAAAATTAACACCAATTGTCACCAATTTTTACTCTGAAAATTGATTTAAATTTCAGTTATGAAACAAATATAATTGATCAGACAAAAATTTTTGATTTTTTTTTTTTTTTTTTTTTTTCAGTCAAACTTATGAATATATATTATATACACAATATGAGAGTTTTATTCATCATTGAAATAAAACTATATAAAGAAAAATGAAAACCGATTAAAAATCCGATTAATCGACCGATTAATCGATTAATGAACTACGATTAACCCAGTTAAAACTCTTAATCGATTCCCACCCCTATGAAATACATTTATTTTATTTTATTTTATTCTGTTTTATTATTATTTTTATTATTATTATTATTTACTTTCTCTTCGTCAAATAAAATTGTTTCTAAACCTATTTTAGATTATTTGAAAAGTACATTAAACTTTACATTCTTACGCTATTGATCTTAAGCTTTAATGTGCAATCTGTCATTATAATATTGAAATGCAGGGTGAAAAAGAAAGTCGTGTGAGTGACACACCAGATTCTCATTATTACGCATCATTATTTAGTTTATTTTACCCATATATTGTAAGAAAAGTTTTATTTTTGATTCAGATTTTCGAAATTGAGTTTTTGCTACATTTGCTTAAATATCATGAAACAAAAAATTAGGTTTTTAGCGGTTGCCTGAATGTGTGTGTCTGTGTGTTTGTTATCACCATACCTCAAGAATAGATATTGGGACTCGGATGAAATATTAAGTAATTCGTGTGCAGTGACTAAGAAAAGAATTCAAATTCATTAAGTCTATGTGTGAATTTTCTGGTAAATACAATTTAATATTTTTGGATGAAACAAAAAAAAAAAAAAAAAAATTTGAACATTTATTTTATGTGCATGAAAGAATGTTTCGTATACAATGTAGAATGTATATCCTTTATTAGAAGTTTACACAGAACCCCACAAAAGAATTCAGATATATTCATACAATGGAATTGCTGAAAGGTCATTTCATGTCGTGCTATGTGTTTTAAATTCTGTGCTAAATTAGTACACTATATTGTGTTTGTAAAATATATAGTAAATATACAGGTCTACCCCAAATTAAATAAAAGCATTTCTTTTTATAAATAAAAATCAATGTAATAAATGCAATTAAAGTTTAATTAATTTAAAATTATTCTCTTATTCTAATTTACTTTATCTTATCTGTAAAAGGTCGCGAAAGTATTGTTTTCGGATCACGTTTTCGAAATTGAATTTTTGTTACATTTATATGTTTTGAGGTTTCCTGAATCCAAAAATTATGTTTTTAGTGGTTGGTTTATGTGACTTGTCTGTGTGTATTACAGATATTGAGTTTGTAAAATGGATGCATCAGTTTTCAAATATCACTTATGTCATTGATAAGGACAATATTGCTTTGGAACAATGTAAGTTGTAAACTTCACATGTTATTCAAAATTTACGTTTTCTTTTTAACATGGCAAAATAGAGCAAAATTTCGTTTAAACGTCCATTATGCCAATATTTTGTCGTAAACATGTCAGACTAATATTTTAAAATATATTTTTTAATACACTTCATTAAATATGAACATTTTAATTTGAAACTTTAGTAATTAAATATTGTGTTTCCTTCATTTGACAAATTAGGCCAATACTTCCCACGATCTTGCAATATGGGGATCAGTTGTGTTGGAAATTAATGTACGAAAACAATCCTAATAAAATTAGTCATTTAATTACGATAAATCAAATTTATCGAATCGGATAGAGGGTAGCCTATGAGGTGCGGCATTTCAGTCTGCGACTGTGTTGAGTGTTCTATCATACTCATTCCTTTTAATATGAATACATTTCGCTCTCAATAGAAATTAGTAACAATAAATATAGGATGAAAATGGTTATGCGCATCATTATTACTTTGATTTGTATAACATATTAAGTTAGATTGTTTATGATTACTGAAAAACAAATAGAATAGCATTAATAAAATGTTTAACGTTTTATTTTATAACTTTGTATGTTGGGGTTGGGGGGGTGGGTAAAGAATGAGAAATGGACATGTCCGAGGAGGAAATTATACTTAGAAAATTTTATGAATTTCAACCATAAAATTTAACACGAAATATCTATTTTATTATGATTAAGATGCTCTTTAAAAATACATAATAGATAAATATAAGGTGATAATTTATGAAAATTCAAGCACTGCATCGTAAGAGAGATATTTTATAAAGTCATACATTTTAAAAATTTAAATACAAAATGACAATAAAAATAGTTGAAATGTAAAATGGCGTACTATTGGTTTGGACTTATGAACATTTTTCATGCATTTAACTAAGAATTTGTAATTTGTTTGAACAATTTTTACAAACTTTTTGGCCTTATACATGAAATCGGATCTCAATGCTAATATATTACCATTATTATTATCTACTTCTCTATTCGGATAACTATTTCTTAATTTCAAGATATGTTTCGTTTTGCGATTTAAATCCTACATTAATAATCAGAAGAAAAAAAATTAATAACAAAAAAAGAAAGAAAGAAAAACGCCGGATGTTTATTATACAGGTTAAGCGGCGTGAAGTTTCTCTTTGCACTTCCAGATTTGGCGAAAATCGCATTCTCTGGCGAAAAATTGTGAATTTGTTCTGCGTGCGCCAACAGTTCGGAGATACGCAATCGGATAGAGGGTAGCCTATGAGGTGCGGCATTTCAGTCTGCGACTGTGTTGAGTGTTCTATCATACTCATTCCTTTTAATATGAATACATTTCGCTCTCAATAGAAATTAGTAACAATAAATATAGGATGAAAATGGTTATGCGCATCATTATTACTTTGATTTGTATAACATATTAAGTTAGATTGTTTATGATTACTGAAAAACAAATAGAATAGCATTAATAAAATGTTTAACGTTTTATTTTATAACTTTGTATGTTGGGGTTGGGGGGGTGGGTAAAGAATGAGAAATGGACATGTCCGAGGAGGAAATTATACTTAGAAAATTTTATGAATTTCAACCATAAAATTTAACACGAAATATCTATTTTATTATGATTAAGATGCTCTTTAAAAATACATAATAGATAAATATAAGGTGATAATTTATGAAAATTCAAGCACTGCATCGTAAGAGAGATATTTTATAAAGTCATACATTTTAAAAATTTAAATACAAAATGACAATAAAAATAGTTGAAATGTAAAATGGCGTACTATTGGTTTGGACTTATGAACATTTTTCATGCATTTAACTAAGAATTTGTAATTTGTTTGAACAATTTTTACAAACTTTTTGGCCTTATACATGAAATCGGATCTCAATGCTAATATATTACCATTATTATTATCTACTTCTCTATTCGGATAACTATTTCTTAATTTCAAGATATGTTTCGTTTTGCGATTTAAATCCTACATTAATAATCAGAAGAAAAAAAATTAATAACAAAAAAAGAAAGAAAGAAAAACGCCGGATGTTTATTATACAGGTTAAGCGGCGTGAAGTTTCTCTTTGCACTTCCAGATTTGGCGAAAATCGCATTCTCTGGCGAAAAATTGTGAATTTGTTCTGCGTGCGCCAACAGTTCGGAGATACGCGCCCGGGCCCGATTCAAAAGTATGTAAAATAAGAAAATAATAATAATAAAATAAAAATGCATGTCTTTCTGTGAAAAAGATTTTTAGTATATGTTTTGCAGAGGTTTTATATAGTCAAGCAATAGAATATTCTTCAACAAAACTGCTGAACTTTTACAAGATAATTATATATAAACAGAAGTTCATTATTACAGACGTACAGAAGGCACAAAGACAGACAGAAAGCCAAATCGAAAATATTAGCGTTCATCAAACAATATAGGAAGGTATTTAAAATGGTTAATACTACTAAAAATGCACTTTCAACCGTTTCCTCTTATATACCGTAATGCATCCGAATCTTTCATGTGATCCGGCAAACAAAACTTTAATGCTAATCCAACCATATTCAATAGAAAAGATGCTTTTACACATGCTAAAAGTGATGCTACTTTCATCCAGTGCCCTGGAGAAAAGAAAAAGGAGCCTTAGAGAATAAGTTACAGCGAAAGGATTTTTATAACCTTCATACCACCTAAACTCTACAGACCATAGGGCACAAAGCCGTATACATAATAACGTATCTAATTTCTTTTGTTTGTACATGTGCACAAAATGGTAGCGACATGCATACTATTTTGAATAGGAAACCATCTAATATTACTTTAAATAAAATATATTAATTTCGAGACATGCTAAAAATATTTGCGGAAAATCAGATCGCGAGCAGACAAACTGATAGACAATTAAATTGAAGTTACAGACATTTTTTAACAAAATAAAATTTTACGTGGCATACAAGCCTGTTAAATTATGTAAAATAAATGACTGAAGAAGTATTTTATCATTTTCCTTTTTCGTTGATTAACAAGGAAACTAGCAAAAGATTCGGGCCGGCACGGCCCGAAAAAAATTTCCTCCAGGCCCGGCCCGAGTACACACACACACACACACACACACACACACACACACACACAAAAAAAAAAAAAAAAAAAAAAAAAAAAACCCTGCTCGGACCGAGTCTGCAAAGAAATATTAAGCCCGAACCCGACCCGGCCGTGCGGACTTCTACTCAGAACATGATGACAATGCATTTTTTAAAATACATTAAGCCAATTGTTTCGGGTCCCCGCTGCCTTCGGTGGCGTTTATATAATTCAACAATCATATAACATCCCGACTAGCTACACATTTGAAACTTTTATAATAGTTCAGAACACGATGACAATTCATTTTTTAAATACTTTTAGCCAATTGTTTCGGGTCCCCGCTGCCTTCGGTAGCGTTTATATGATTCAACAGAAAATTTAAAATATGGTATATAAAATGTTCTTTTTATCTTGTAATTATTAATTCTTATCATATTCAATAGTGACTGTAGTCACATGACGAATGCAGTTCGTCATTGTACGGTAGTATGGCATGAAAAATGACTTCGTCACTTTGCTGCAAGGGGTTAATATCAAGATAACAATGCAATTTAAAATCATGCTGAAAACGAGCGCGGGCATGATATATATATATATATATATATATATATATATATATATATATATTTATATATATGGGTTTTTATTTTAATCTTCAATTTAAATGGTCTTGGATTGTCATATTTAGGTAATGGTTTTATTATGATCTTCGTTTTTTCTGGAATCACTTTGTGAGTTCCTTTACATGTGTATTGTTTCAGTTGGGTCCTTTTCAAATATATTTTATTAAGTAATTTTGTATTTTTGTATTTTTATTTTAATCTTATATGGTTTTGGATTATCATTTTAGGTAATAGTTTTATTTTGATCTGTATTTATATGGATTTTCTATGGGTGTTTCGGGCCTGTGAACAAAGAAATTCTTAGCTTTTGCTTTCTTTGTGACAGAAAAACATCCATTTTTTAGCTTATTTGCATTCTACCAGGCCCTTGAAAACGTTAGAATGCAAATTATGCCTTTTCTCATTCCAATTTACAATATTCATTTCAATTTTTCTTTAATTCTTTTTAGATTTGATATGGGTAGTCTTCGCTTATGATCCGAATAATTGTTTTAATACTAAAGTTAATTCATCTTTAAATTTCAAAAAATTTTTGCACTGATATTATTATATTAATGTATTACTATATATATATATATATATATATATATATATATATATATATATATATATATATATGTATTTAGTAAAGGAGTCATTTTTATGAAATAAAATTTTCTCAAAGGTCTATTTTTTTTTTTAATTTGCATTTTGTGAAAAGGTTTGTAATTTATAATGTAAAGGAGTCTATAATTTATAAGGTAGTACCATCTAGCTGCCGTCTATCTGAAGACGGCATCTTTGTAATTAGCCTTAGTTTTGTAACTAACTTTGTAAGCTGACACTTAGTTTATGTAACATGTGATTAAACAATTATAATAATCTATAAATTTGATACTGATTTTCGAAATATCCCCTTAATGCAATCTGTATGATATCTTAAAGAAAGAAAACAGCATTGCAAAAGCTTAAAGATTTATGTCCTGCAAAGCTTTTATTCTCTATCCTGATGGATTTTAAACACGTCTTTCTGTAAGAATCTCTCAACTTGGCTCACTTGGGATGTTACAAATTCACGCTTTTCCGATTCCCTCTTGTGCCTGATAGCGTTGATTCTCTCTACCTCTCACTCTCTCTCTCTCTTTTTTTTTTTTTTTTTTTTTTTTTTGAGGGGGGGGGGAGGGGATTGTGCAGCGTGGCACTGTTGCAATTTTTCTTGCGCATCTTATCAGTATATATTTGTACTATATTTAATTTCGGCGAAATTAAAATATTTTTAAACTTTGTTCTGCACAATAAACAAAAGAAGCAATATGGTACCGATATTTACAACTCTATTCAAACTATGCAAACCTTATTTATTCATTTATATTTCTGTATCCCGGTGGCACAGGACACTACGTCACAAAATGTTATTTTTCAGTATTGTGACTTTATTATTACTTTTAATTTTAAATGTATGTTTAAAAGCACTTCTTTGCAACTTGCAATAATCTCTAAATGACATCGTAACACATTATTAATGACATAATGCAATTATGCAAGAAATTCACATCAAGGGACATGTTGCTAACTCTTTTTTACAAAAAAAAAAAAAAAAAAAAAAAAGACCGTGGTGTCTTTTACCTCCGAGGCACAAATTTTAATTCTATTTTTGTCTAGAAATAATTTAAAAGCGCTGTGATGTGTAGTGAAAACTTGAATGGTAGAAAAATAAAATATTTTTCATAATAATAAACTGGACAATAAATATTTTGTAACTGAAATTTGGTCATTTGGTGTATATTCCTTTTTAATTTCTTCTATATGTATATATATAGAAAGTTTTGGATTCGTGAAAAATTTCGAACTCCAGTTTTCGATAGATTTATACGTTTTGGGATGACCTGAACACGATTTGACTCTTTTTAGAATATGTCTGTCTCTCTGTGTGCGTGTGTGTGTATCGCAAATTTTGTGGACGCTGTATCTCACGAACCAATGAACGAAATTAAACCAAACTTGGTATTTAGTTGGACCCTGACATAAACTGGTGCTGATTAGATTTGGAGATCATTCGCTTTGCAGGTGGCGCTGTGATACCATTTTTTCTAAATTTTTAACATGGCAGTATAGGACAAAATTTCTTATAAATGTACATAATGAGAGTTATTTTTAATGTGTGATTTAAAAATTAATATGAATTATTGATAATAGTAGTAGTAAACTAAGAAAAAAAGTCTGTGCATGTGAAAACATCGGGGAAGAGAGGGTGTAAATTTTCAACATGGGTATCTTTCGAAAGATCTCGTCAATTCCTTTAAAACGAATGACTGAACCACAGATCTGTGATAATTTAAAACAAAGTTATCGATTTGTTTAATTTTTTAGCGAAAAAAAAAAAAAAAAAAAAAAAAAAAAAAGATTTTTTTTTTTTTTTTTTTTTTTTTTTTTTTCCTTTTGATATTTGCAAATATTGACTTTTTTTCGGTATTTAGTGATTATAATTCTGTCAGATAAAAATCGTCTGCATTTATAATGGGAAATAATTTAATAAGTAGCTTGTATTACAAGAATTTTGTGTAAAATTATATAGAAGAAAGTCTTGTGGTGGCCACATCATACTAGTTTAATATTATATACCACTCCATACGATTCATGCATTTATCAACGAGTAAACCACGTTCGAGAGATTTAAGTGTATATATATTTAATGGGAGAAAAATCTAATTCAGAAAATTCTATTTTTGAAATAATTTTAAATGAGCAAAATTAAAATTTCTTTGGAAAAAATATTTTGATTCAATATTTAATTTTTTTTTTTAATTTTTTTAAAATACTCCATTTTATCTAATTTTTATTCTCCCCCCCCCCCCTGCCCCTTTCAATTTACTTTCTTATAGTTTAACAAAACATATTTAAAGTATATATCCAAAACTATATATCACAACTTCAATTCTTTTGAAATTCTAATAATTTGTGTTTATTTTATTTGCAAGATTCATGATTGTGTTACTATCATTTTGATAAGAAACGTGTTTATACTAATTGAATCGCCAAGGTGATTTCATTTTTGTGTCTAGCCCTAAACTATCATTAGATATCAATTTGTGTTTTTCACATTTAATAGAAACTGTTTCTATGGCAAACATATATGTTGACAATATTTTTTCCCTTCTCTGATAGACATTTAATTCTCTATTATTTATTATTGATTTATAGATTAGATTTATTTTTGTATGCTTTTTATAGTTGATTGTTTAAATGTCGGGTTATACTGTATTGTGCATGAAACATTTTTAAAGTAATGCACCATAAAATTTCTGTCGCCATTCCCTCCTACAATCTTCTTGATTCATATCGTAGAATATATGATATGAAACGTATTCATCATTCGATTAAAGTATTCATCATTCGATTTACGTATTCATCATTCGACTATACAAATGAATTCTAATGTGATAGGTAATATAGTTGAAAATTTCTGAAAATTCATCAAAAATGTGGTAAGTTTTTTTTTTTTTTTTTTTAACTTTATCAACTAGTACACGATTACGGGCGCATACAATTTATACACAAACGTACAGGAGCTATTCAAAATTGGTTGAGAAATTAAAAAGTACTTGAAATTGAGTTTCCAGCGTATATCTGGTAATATTTATAATTTATTCCGGAGTACTGTTACCCCTCCCTTTTTTCACACCACTACGATTTTAGAGAAATTTTCCCCAATATTTAATTACGATTAAATCAGAAGAAAAATGCTTTTAAAATATACTGGTGTGGAAAAAAGGCGGGGCTAGCAGTACACCGAAATAAATTATAAATATTACCAGGTATGGAAGCGTCTAAATTTGAAAGAGTGCCTTCACTTATGTACATAATTGTACATTAGTTTGCGTTTATCACTTTGCGTTTATCACTTTGAATGTAAAAGTCTCTATGGCAAACATTAATACTGACAATTTTTGTTTCTTCTCTCATAATCGTTTTATTACTTTCTTCTATATGTATATGTAGAGAAAGTATTGGATCCGTGAAAATTTTCGAACTCCAGTTTTCGATGGATTTACACGTTTTGGGATGTCCTGAACACGATTTGACTGGTTTTAGAATATGTATGTCTGTCTGTGTATCACATATTTTGTGGACGCTGTATTTCACGAACCAATGAACGAAATTTAACCAAACTTGGTATTTAGTTGGACCCTGACATAAACTGGTGCTGATTAGATTTGGGGATCAATCGCTCAGTAGGTTGCACTCTCATTGCATTTTTTCTAAATTTTATCATGGCAGTATAGGACAAAATTTCCTATAAATGTACATAATGAGAGTTATATTTTACGTGCAATTGTAAAATTAATATGAAGTAGTAGCAAATTAGATAATAAGTGGGGGGTTCATCCCTGGGGGAGTAAATTTTCAATTTGGGTATCTTTTGAAAGATCTCGTCAATACCTTTAAAATGAATGGTTGAACAATAGATCTATGATAATTTAAAACAAAGTTATCGATTTTTTTTATTTTTGTACAGAAAAAAAAGAAAAAAGTATTTCTTCTGATAATTGCAAAATATTGAATTTCTTTCGGCATTTACTGATATAATTCTGTCATATAAAAATCGTCTGCATTTATTATTTAAAATAATTTAATAAATAATTTGTATTGAATGTATTTTGTGTAAAATTATATAGAAGAAAGCCATGTGGTGGCCACGTCATACTAGTTTTTATTATTGATTTATAGATTAAATTTATGTCTTTATGGTTCTGTAGTTGACCGATTATATGTCAGATTATGCTGCAGTATGCATGCAATGTTGAAACATACATTTTATTTGATTAATTTCTATTTATTTCCAAGTTTGTCTGAATTTTTGAAAAAAGCCAAAGCGTAATAAAAGTTATGTCGTCATTCTTCCCCACTCCCCCCTTCTCTTCCCTTGAAGCCAGACTATAAAAGAAAAATATAGTTTTTTGCAGACGATGTCTGGCTTTCTTTTCAATCCGAGGAGTTTTGTTACAATGTCAAATAAATGTTATATAATAACAATAGAAAACGTACCAAAATTTTGTATCTGTGAGGTTTGTTATAGTTAATCTATGTTCTCTACGGAAGAACATGATGCGTGAAAATAATTAACCATTTAAGTATATTTCGGTGTTTATTTTCGATAACTGGCATATTTATAAATTATTTGTTCGAAATATTAATTTCTATTGTATTTCTTATTTCATATACTTATTTATTTTGGCAACTAGTGTGTTATCATAAAAATAATAGTTTATGATATTCCAGTTTCTAAGCAAACGTACAAAAAATTCTACGTTTTTTATTTATCTGACCTGTAATTGTTGAAACGTCAGTGGAGGCCGCCCTGTGGAAACTTAAAAATATTTTGGGTTCCGTCTGTGTATGTGTCTGTCTGTTGCACGATAGCGCCCGCTTTAACAGTGATGCCAGATTGGGGATTTTTGAGCCTTCTGGGGACAATTTTGGGGACCAAGTATTTGTGGAGACTTTTTTGGGGAAGTCTAAAATTTTTGGGGGCAAATCTGGGAAGTTCGTCAATTTTCTGTCAATGTTGGCAACGTAATGATTTATCCCTACGACTAGGGACTTTCAATAGCTTTATTGTTTTTTGGGGATTTTTTTCAAAAATTGCCTTCATTTGGGGAAAAATCTGAGCTTAAATCTGCTTGATATTTTTTTTCGAAAAATTTATTTTTTCTTTTTAGTAGAAATCAAGTAGGGGATTTTTTCGAAACCCCCCCCTGATTTGGGGAAATTTGAAGACCTGTTTGGGGAAATAATTTTCGACCATCTGGCATCACTGCGCTAAAATCCTGCTATTGACATGCAATTTGCGACACATGTTCAATAGCCACATGGAATTAGCTGTATAGTTTTTGGTGTGTATTCCATTTGTAGTTCGTGTGTCAATGTTTTTCTTATCATTACGGGCTATGGGGGGGGGGGGGAGGATTTCGTTTAAACGAATTTTAACATCGTTACTCTCCATTCAACAAAACGAAATTAGCGTACATTACTGAGATACTTAAACTGATGTTTTCTGCAGAAAATATGTGCTCTTAGGCTTCCTAATCAATATACAGGACATTACAAAAGTGTTCAGACAATGTCACGTACTCATCCAAATTATATCAAATTTCAATCCAGTTATTCATGAAAAACGTAGAATAAGTTGAATAAGTTTTACTGGTGTATACAATGTTTATGGTTCGTTTACAGAGCCACACAAAAGAATTTCATGACATTATTGCCTACAGAATTTTTTTTTTTATTTAAGCGCATTTTAACGCGTTTGTGCTGCATTCAACATAATGGAATTAACATACATTATAAAGATGTATAAAAGCATGTTTGCTCTAAGAAAAGGGACGTGTATCGACTTTACTGGACCACACAAAAGAATTCGATGACAATCTGTAATCATCCAAATGTTGTCAAATTAGGTTGAAATATTAATGAGTTATAATTAATTAAATAGGCGTATTCTTTATTAGTGTATATAATTAGTGTGACTCCTTTTCAGGAATATATAAAACAATTTCGTAATATTACGGTCTATAGTTGGTATTTCTTAAAAGTGTATTTTAACATGGTTACACCTCGTTAAATATAATGAAATTTTATTAGAATTTTAAAAGCATGTTTTTCTGTGGAAAGGGGGGGGGGGGGCATAGAATTGGTTATTAATTTACAGGGTAACACCAAAAAATTCCGATATGTTAAGTTATCTTTTTGCATGAAATTTGGTACAAGTGTTTATGAATTACAGGAAATTAATACAAGACCATCAGCTATTAGAAATATATATATGTACACACACCATACATACAGATAGTTATAGAAAGAGAGATACATTAGGTGGTTGATTAGGGCGGCAGTCCTCCCCTCCTCCCCAGAAACGTTTCTGCTTATGTAGGGAGTCAATAGAATCAATATATATATATTATAATAAGGAATAAATAAAAATGATCTGTTGAATAATGCGTGATGCAAATCAGACGTTGAGGCCCCTGATCTGCAGATCCACTAGTAATTAAATAACCCTTAATATGTTTTCTATATAAAGGAAATTTATATATATAAATAATTAATTTCTGAAGTGTACATTCGTTTTACAGTGTTTATTTTCGGAAAGTGGTATGTTTATAAATTATATGCTTATTATTATTTTATTTGTGTATATATTTTGACCATTAGTATCATCACAAAGACCATAATTTAAGATTTTTTATTTTCTAAGGTATCTTCTAACAATAAAAAAATGTGTTAAAATTTTATATTTTGTATCTGTGGCAAAGCACTTGTTACAGGTAAAGTATTTACTCTACAGATGAAATTGATATAAGAAAATAATTAAATAATTAATAATAACTAATAATTAAATAATAAAGTGGGATTTGGACATAATATCGCGGGACAAAATCTCGCCGGACAAAATATCGCGTCAAAAAAATAGTATGATTTATTTGAAAATTTGATTTTGTGTCACGTGTGATCTCTGGCTTGGGCCACAGGACCTTATAAATATTAATTAATTAAAATAATTAAATAAATCTTAGAGTTGAATTTCATTATTTTATCTATGTTTATTTTTAAGTTATTTTATCTTTTGCTTTTCACTATTCAAAATACATTTTAAAAATCGTGTACATCACTACTGACATTAAAGCTGAACACTGTTCGCAAACTTGAATTAAAATTTTAAAAATTAATAAGCCAAATTGAATTCATTATGACTAATTTTGACAAAAGTTTATAAATATAGTCTTTAAACTATTTTAAGTAAATTTTATTAAAAAAAAATTGTTGTAGGTTTGTCAGAATGTCAGTGCTCTGACTAAGGTATGTTTTGTCATGAAATTTTATACAACATTACTAAATAATTACCAACTCATTTTTGCTTTGTATTCATTTACGTTGGCGATATTTTGTCCTCGCAATATTTTGTCCCGCGAGATTTTGTCCCCAACCCTAGTATACATTCGTTTTAAAATTTTTATGTTCGGTATCTGGCATGTTTATAAGTTATTTTTGTTATTTATTTAGACTACCAGAAAAGCAATAATTAAATATTTTCTAATTCATTAGGTTTTTTTTTTTTTTAATTGTATATTTTAACAATAGAAAATGTACAAAAATTCTGGACTTGGTGCAGTCTGTTATATTTAATACATTTTCTCTGCAGAAAAAAAAAAAAAAAAAAAAAAATGAAATATTCAAATAAATAATATCTAAAGCATGCATTCGCATTACAGTGTTTCCATGTTTATCAATTACTCTGGCTTGTTTATCAGTTCTTTATTTTTGAAATTTTTGTATTATTTATTTTATTTATTTATTTAAAAATACTGTCAACATAATTAACATTTAAAATACTTCACTTGATTTTCCACTCGCTAATTTTCCAGTTACATAATCTTTTTAAAATAATTATTTTTATCTGCATGCTATATACATAAAATTACATTTTATTTCTACGAGTATGTAGAAATGACTGGTTTTCATCAACCTGAATGTGCAAAAAAGAGATTTTCGTTGATTTGAAATAGATTTTATTTTATTTATTTATTTATTATTTATTTTTTACTTTCTCTTACCCGTAGAGTCGAGAAAGTATTGTTTTAGGGTCAAATTTTCGAACGCGAGTTTTTGTTATATTTACATGTTCTGAGATCCCCTGAATACGAAAATCATGTTTTTAGCGAATGGTCTGTCTGTCTGTCATCAGCATATCTCAAGAACAAATAGTAGCAGAAGTTCCAAACTCGGTATTCTAAATGTGTATCATATAGGGATGCTATACTAAGCTCTTCGTTGAGATGAAGCAAATGGTTCGTGTACAGGGACGCTCAAAAGTATTCAAATACATTACGTCTATGGGGGAAATTGCAGGTAAGTAGATTTTAACATCTATAGACTGCACTGAACCAAATGAAACGAATATATATTTTTTGTAATAGAGATAGTCAACAGGGGAAAAAAAAAAATTGTGTATATATTAGCCTCGCCTTCCCCCCTTGGGGGGGGGGGAAGTCCCCCCCTCGAGGGGAGTAAATTTTCATGATGGGTATCTTTCAAAAGAGTTCGCCAGTACCTTTAAAACGAATGGTTGATCCATCGATATGCGATAATTTAAAACAAAATTATCGATTTTTTTTTTACTTTTAATGCAAAAAAAAAAAAAAAAAAAAAAAAAAACTTTGAAAGAAAAAAATCTTTTTTTTTTTTTTAAATATTGAGAATAAAATTGACTTTTTTTTTTGGATATTTAGTGTTATACTACTTCTCTAATATGGAAATCGTCTGCATTATCATAAAAGATAATTTTTTCAAAAAATAATTTTAATAAATTATTTTTTAAAAACAGAATTATTTTTTAATAACCGAATTAAATTCTACATAAATGTAGGTGCATTAATGAAACGGGGAGTTGATAGCCCCCCTCACACAGAACTAATTATCATATAAAACTCTTCCGAAGCCTAATTTGAATTGTTTAACATAGGTTTACATAACTTCGTTATCTTACCTCTTAATCTCCAACCTGTATTTATAGTATTAACTTTCAGGGTAAGAGAAAGTCGTGTGAGCGACACACCAGATTAATATTTTTTGGTTTATACTCGACTTAAAACTGGAAAAATAAACAAATAACAATTTGTCTAAAACTCGGGAAATATCCTGCTGAAAATAATAATAATAATAGCAGAGTTACGCAATTTTTAACCGGCCCAATTTGTTAAAGACTAATCCTGACCCATAACTCCGACCCGAGAGGAAATAAATTTCACCTAACCTGATGGACTTTAATCCCGCAGTTAAAGCTTAAAATTTGGAACAATTTTAATTAGTACACGATACTAGTGCAAAAGACGGCCTTAAAAAAGTAGGTTTTTGAGATCAACACAAAATGTGGGCCAATCAATAATAAGAGTCGTGTTTCAACAAAAATGAAAAAAAAACGCCGAAAAACTTTTTTAAATCACATCAAATAACGTTTCGCATTTGATTTTTTTTTTTTTTTTTTTTTTTTTTCTTTTTATCCTTCGACATTAGCAATCAATAATAGCTCACTGTGATCATTATTGCATTAGAGTTCCGTTTAGGTGATATGAAATATTTCTGTTGCCTTGTTTGTTGCTTAACAACATCACTTATCGAGCGAAATTAAAAGTTTGTTTTTGAAGGAAAGTTGCTGTATACAGAGCTGTCGTAAACAGTTTATTCTTTTTAAAGGAAGGATACTATTGCAAATTGGATGGTATGGAAAAGCGGAATTAGCCCGTTGGCTTGACATGTATTAACTAGAAGTTGCATATCATTATCCTGTGTATGGCGATATGACCTTGTTAGATGATGATATTCGTATTTTTTAATAGATTTTTAAACAGAGCATCTGCACACATTATTTCACGTAATACATGTATTACATGAATGCTTTATTTAGCCGTTGAGGCAGATGTGGTTTTTTCAATCTACAGCTTTCTGTTACTAAACAAATCAACATAATTAGCTGTAATTTACATAACTATGCATACAAGATCATTTAGTATGCATAATAAATTTAATCTAGATATTTCGTGATTTTTAGTAATAATTAAAATTTTACGAGACCTCCTCGTAGGGTATGGGCGGTTTACTTCAATTTACAGCTTCCTAAAAACAAATAAACCAATATTAATAACTGTAAATTAATACGCAAATATATATATATACGGATACTAGGTTATTTCTGAATAATTATAACTTTACGATATACCTACTTATATCAGGGTAATGCACATGGGTATTATCTTAGTTCTTGGATTGACATATATTACTTGTAATTTTCATGCCATAATTATACTTTGCATACAAGATGGCTTTGTTAAATGGTAATATCCATATTTTTAACATATATTTATTAAAATTATTCTCAAATATCTCAAATTGATCAACGCATATTTTCCCTGTTTACACATGAAAGCAATCCAAATCTATTGCGTTATGTAATCGGGGGGGGGGGGGGGATACCGTGTTCATTATGTTAGTAAAATTTGTTTTGAATTGAAAATTGACGAAGTATCATTCTTCGGATTTTATTTAAAATAAAATAAATAAAAGGTTTAACAATCAAAAGTTTGTTTTGGAGGAAAATTATACTGAATTCAGCAATCAGTAAATATAGTTACGCTCATCACTGACTGACTGACTGACTGACTGACTCTGTCACGTTTAAAAGGGCTAAGAGATTTCCCTGAACTCTGCCTGTGTGTGAAGGCAAGTTGCCACCTAATTTTCATATTTTAGTTAATTTTAAAAAATCTAATTGTCCGATCGATAAGCTGTTTAATCCGACGGATTCAGAAAAATCGCCCCTTTCATTTGGTACCTTATTTGTAACGAATTTTTAATTAATTCTTTTAAAATTAATTAAAATATGAAAATAGACATAGCTTTAAAATAGACGTTTAAATTTTTAATTGTTGCCATTTTTTTTCAGCTGCTCAGTCGTTCATTCTTTATCGATTAATCGATGTTTTCAAAGCTTTTATTTTTAATTTCATTTTTTTCTTGGCATCATCCTATTCTCCAGTTTGTGTTAAAAGTTTTATATGTGGCTACTATGCTTTTTTCTAGTTTTCTCTCTGGATTCTATGAAGATTTAGTTTTTTAATTTAATTAATTTCTCATTCAATATGGTTTTGCTGCTTAGATCGGGACTGGAACAATATAAATTGCTATGATTAGCTATATTGTTTTACGAAATCGATGCAGTTTTCACAGCTTTATGATGTGCATGCCCCTGATGAGTATTTACTTCCAATTTTAAGCATTTTTATCCAATTATTTCTGTGGTCATTTATTTGTTTTCTCTGTCATTAAGTTTAATGGTCCTTTTTTTTTATTATTATCATCCATGTCGGCGTAAGTAATTTAAATTGTTTTTGTCTCTTATTGGTTCTTAATCTGTATCGCAACAATTTTGTGTCAGTCTTTCCTATTAGTTAAAATCAGTTCTATTATTTCGTGTTGGTATTGGTTTGTATCTATTAAATGCTAAATTTTAAGATTAAATTTTATTACTATATCTAACATTTATATATATAATAAAATATTAAATTTTCTCATGCATATGAAAAAATGACGGCTATAAAATAAAAATAATAATTTTAAATTTTGAAGGTAACGAAGAGATAAATAAAGTGCGAAAGGTTTCGCACGGGCTTGCTAGCAAATGAATTATTTGAAGTGAGAAATAAATGAAATGAAATGATCCTTTTTCAACGGGCGCCTTAGTCGCCCCACAACTAACTAGTCTTAAATAGTTAGTTCTTTATTTTAAAGGAAGGATACTGTTTCGGAATCGGTGATATGGAAAAGCGGAATTAGCAGTTGGCTTAACGCGTATCAGCTGGAAGTTGCGTGACGTTCGTTATCCTGTGCATAGTGAAATGTCTTTGTTATTGGTAGCAATATATGTGTAGATATACATGTATTTTCTTAGTGTGTATATTTTTACAAATAGCAATAGTCAATTTTACAATACAATGCAATCACGAGAATGAATTTTAATTGTATGCTCAGGTTATTAAGTATTAGATTTGTATTTAAAATTGAGCTTTTACAGAAATTTATGGAGAATTTTTTTTTTTTTTTAATTTATATAAAAAGTTTAAATTTATTAAGAATTTTTTCTAAAGAAAATTTGCCAGACACAGCATTCGTAGTCCCCCATTGAAGGTTTCATATAAAAGCTAATAAGTCCATTTAATATTTATAAATTGAACTATAATAGGCTTGTTAAAAAATATACATTCATTCAAGCAACAAATCTTATGGTTTTTGATATATATATATTTTTACAGATTTGAAATCTTAAAATTGCGTTTTCTCATTTTGCATTTTTTTTTCTAAATTTGTCATCTAAAAGATTTTTTTTTTTTTTTTTTTGCGGAAGGTGGTGGTGGAGGGGTGGGGTGGTGGTGGATGTTTAATAGAACCTACTTAAAACAGTTAGGGAATAGAATTTGAAATTTATTAATTAGTTTTTGAGGGGAGGAAAAAAAAATGTGCATGTCTTACGTAAAAATTTGCTAAATAAATATATTTTTTTTAAGGTACTGCAAATCCATCCCTGACTTTTTTGATTAGGTTCTATTAAACATCCCAAAAAAAAAAAAAAAAAAAAAAAAAAAATTATAATGTCTTTTATAAAATATCTGTAGAAGTTTTAGAATTTTAAAGATCACGAATTCATGGGAAAATTAAAAAAAGGGAAAATAGAATTTAAATAATTTAAATCTGTAAAAAAAGGAAAAAAAAAAAAAAAAAAAAGAAGGATAACTTTGGAAATTTTGTAGTATAGAGAAGCGGAATTAAAAATTAGCTTCACGTATAGTAGCTGAAAATTGCTTGCCATTATGTATAGTGAAATAACCTTGATAAATGATAACATCCGTTATTTAAAAAAAATTTAAAATAGACTCTAGTTTATCAGCATATTTTTTTCATCGTATGATAACACATAAAAAAATTAATCTTAATTATGTTATGCAATATCATAAGAAATGAACTTTAATGTATATTTGTTATATAATGCTCTCAAGCAAACGTTCTATCAGTTAATTTAAAATAGATAAAAAAAAAAAAAAAAAAACATTCTAAATAAGTTTTCTTTTTTTTCCCCAACAAAATAAAAATGTTAATACACATACGCTCGTAAGTTTTCATTTTGAAATTTTTAATTATTAGAAAAATGCAAAAAAAAAAAAAAAAAAGTTTTTGGGCGATTTGCTTTTATCATTTATTTTTAAAAGAAGAAAATATTGGATTCGTGAAAGTTTTCATTTCCGGTTTTCAGTGGATTTACACGTTTGAAGGTATATATATATATATATCCTGAATACGATTTGACCATTTTTAGAAAAATTTTGTGTGCGTGGTACGAAAATTGGAGAGCGTTGTATCACAAGAAATTCCAAAAAATTATATAGTCGGTTGTTGTTGTATCTTGACATGAATTGGCTGTGATTAGATTTTTGACATGTATCGTTCAACAGGTGATGCTTCTTTGTTGTAGTTTCCTCCAATTATGGGAAGGCTGTATCTCAGCTTCTATGTTGTAAATAAATGCATCAAATTTAATATATAATATGGGCAAGAAAACTGCAATGATTTAATTTGGGTGAATATCAGCCGACAATGGTGCTGCTATGCTGCATTTTCTTCATTTGCGGGAAGACCATTTTTCAGTTTCTACCATATATAAATGAACGAAACTTGACATGTGAGATGTATATTATGAAAAATTATGCTATTTGATTTTGAGCGTATTTCGGCTACCAGGTGGCGCAGTTATTACTCATTTTTACTTTCTCTTACCCATAGCATAGCCTCCTAAACTAGATGCCTGTCGCGTTGCTCTTAAACTTGGCAACAGTTGAAGCGGTAGACAGCGCCACTTGGGACAGATTGAGCGACTATTTTATTCAACAGCCACCAATAATTTTTAAAAGTCGGATATGATATACATAAAAGGCGAATACAATCGAACAAACGTCGATTGTATATATCATTTCTTAAAAAATTATTGGTGACAAGACAATTTAATAAAAAAAGTCACGAAATCTATACCAGGTGGCGCTGTCTACCGCTTCAACTGTTGCCAAGTTTACGAGCAACGCGACAGGCATCTAGTTTAGGAGGCTATGCCCATAGGGTCGAGAAAGTATTGTTTTAGGGTCAAATTTTCGAACGTGAGTTTTTGTTATATTTACATGTTCTGAGGTCCCCTGAATACGAAAATCATGTTTGCGAACGGTCTGTGTGTCTGTTGTCAGCATATCTCAAGAACAAATAGTAGCAGAAATTCCAAACTCGGTATTCTAAATGTGTACCATAGAGGGATGCTACAGTAAGCTTTTCGTTGAGATGAAGCAAATGGTTCGTGTACAGGGACACTCAAAAGTATTCAAATACATTGCGTCTATGGGGGAAATTGCAGGTAAGTATAGTTTAACATCTATAGATAGCACTAAACAAAATGAAACGAATATATATTTTTTGTAATAGAGATAGTCAATTGGGAAACTTTTTTTGTGTATGTAGGAGCCTCGCCTACTCTTCTGGGGGGGGGGGGAGTCCCCCCTCGAGGGGAGTAAATTTTCATGATGGGTATCTTTCAAAAGAGCTCACCAATACCTTTAAAACGAATCGTTGAACCATCGATCTGCGATAATTTAAAATAAAGTTTTTTGATAGCCACAGTTTACTAGATTTCTAAATGTATTCAGTTATGAAAAAGTATAAAATTATTATAATTATTAAAAGAAATCTGTTAACATTTATATTTTAGTTTATAACAACCTGCAGCAAAATTATTTAAAAAAATAAATAGTAAAAGATCTATAATAATTTGTTAATCAGCGCTTCAAACTAAGATACACTCGAAAAATGTTCGACTTGGTTAGAACTTTCATATAATATGTTATAGAAAGTTTTATGAAATATGTTATTTTCTATAACACTTTTACTGTGGGAGTAATTTATTAACAATTAGATAGTATCGAAACATAATCTCTATTGTAGAAGTATTTTAAAACTGTTCAGTTTGCTTTCAGATTAATTTCGAAAACGTAAACGTAACAGTTATATTTCATGGAAATGCTTTTTAACAGGGAAAATGTTTCTGAAATACTTCAGAAACACGACTGCACAAACATTAAGTTTTATATAAGTTACCTGAAAAATGTTTGCAGTCGTAATAAAGTAGCGTAGGCGTAGCGGATACATTTCGATGAAATTGTTTTGTAACAAACATTTCTGAATATTTGAATAGAGTATATTAGAAAAATTATTAATAAATAAATAATACATAATTTGTAAATTTTTAATAAGTTCCGGAAAATTACTTATAGGGTCCTGTTGAGCAGCTTTTTTTCAATGGCTGGTCATGGGGTAAAACCCAGTAACTTGTGTTGAGCAAATCGTGCATATTAAGAATTTTATTTTTTTCTCCGATAAAATCTTAAAAAAAAAAAAAAAAAAAAAAAAAGAGTATATATATATATGTTTAGTTTAAAATTTTTACTTCCTTATACAAAGTATAAGGAAGTATAGTAATCCCGATTTGCGAAATGGATTTTGTATTTCACATTGCTCGAAAACGAATGATCGCTGAATGTTGCCAATTTATACGTGTGACTGTCATGATGTATAGTTGTACACCTGCAAGTGTCGTCTGAACACGAGCTCACGTTTTAGAGATATAAGCGATTTTACACGATTTTTCGTGACGTCTGTATGTGTGTGTGTGTGTCTGTGTGTGTGTGTGTGTGTATGTCGCATAACTCAAAAACGGTTGGACGTAGAAAGTTGCGAATTGGTACATAGGTTTGTTATAACATCTAGTTGTGCACCTCCCTTTTTGGACTTTGTATGATTTTCCGTTTTGGAGATATTTAGGAAAATTAGGTTCATAATGACAAAAATACATAGGTTTTGGCCATAATGTATCAAAAAACGGTAATAACTCAAAAACGGTTGAACGTAGAAAGTTGCGAATTGTTACATAGGTTTGTTATAACATATAGTTCTGCACCTCCCTTTTTGGACTTTGTATGATTTTCCATTTTGGAGATATTTAGGAAAATTAGGTTCATAATGACCAAAAATACATTGGTTTTGGCCATAATGTATCAAAAAACGGTAATAACTCAAAAACGGTTTGGACAAATCTTGCAATTTAACTGACTTCCCGACTAGCTAGACATTTGAAACTTTCAGAAAAGCTCAGAACACGTTTACAATGAGTTTTTTTAATATTTTTGGCCAACTGTTTCCGATACCTGCTGCCTTCGGCAGCGTTACCAGTACAAATCTTGCAATCGATTTTTAACTAACTTCCCGACTAGCTAGACATTTAAAACTTCCAGAAAAGCTCAGAACACGGTGACAATGCATTTTTTAAATATTTTTAGCCAATTGCTTCGTGTCACTGGTGCCTTTAGCAGCGTTTATATGATTCAACAGAAAATCTATTTAACTAACTTCCCGACTAGTTAGAGATTTGAAACTTCCGGAATAGTTCAGAAACACGGTGAAAATGCATTTTTTAACACTTTTATCCAATTGTTTCGGATCCGAAGTCCCCCCCCCCAAGGCACAACTTTGACATGAGTCCCCCCAAGGCGCAACTTTGACATGAGTCCCCCCCCAAGGCACATGAGTCCCCCCAAGGCACATGAGTCCCCCCCAAGGTACAACTTTGACATGAGTCCCCCCCAAGTCATAACTTTGACATGAGTCCCCCCAAGGTGCAACTTTGAAATAAGGCCCCCCCAAGGCCCAACTTTGACATGAGTCCCCCCAAGGCCCAACTTTGACATGAGTCCCCCCCCCCCCCCCCCCCCCCCCAAGGATTTTAAAATGAGTCCCCTCAAGGCACAATTTTATTTATTTATTTATTTATTTTTTTACGTATGCATGCATTTTTTTTAAAATATTTTTAGCCAACTGTTTCGGGTCCAGTGACAATATTTTTTAACATTATGTACATTTCTAAAAGTGTATGAGGAAGTCATGTGGTGCCCACATCAGATTTTTTTACAGCAAAATCATGCAAAATAAATACAAGGGGAAAAGTTTGTCATTCTTCAGATCGAAAACTGTAAATGTTTCAAAATAAAAAAAATCATTTCTGAAATGTATTACGATAATGATGGATTGTAATGTTTTTGTAACTTAACTGAAACGTTTTTGTTCTATACAACATCAAAGAAAAAAAGAAAAAAAAAAAAAAATCCGCAAAAAAACCTCGCAATTTTTAGCCGACAAAAACCACACAATCTTCTCTAGGATATAGATTTTACCTCTGGCTTATGCTAAGTAACAGGTGTCCTAATGACATGTATTGCTTTATACGGAAAAGATCATAGCTTCAGATTAAAAAAGAATAAAAACGGGATAAGGGAAGGTGGATAACAGCTGAGAAAGTATAGAGGGTTGTTTATAACAGCTGTTCTTTAATGCATAGGCTTTTTGCGTATTCTTTTTCAGAACTTTTGATCTAGATAAGGAACTGTTTGTTTTAAAATCTAAATTTTGAATTAAACGATGATATTTTTTTTTTTTTTTTTAAGTCAAAGAGTCAATATATACATTATTAAGTCATATATATACATTATAAAATTGCGTAGGAGAAGATACAGAAATTTAGAAAGTAAAAATTTCAAGGGATTAAATTTTAAGAAATAAAAAATAAAAATTTTCATGCGACCCCTATACCAAAATAATAATAAATGAATAAAGTAAAATAAAAATTTCAAAATGGGTGAAATAGGTCTCGTTTCTTAATTAGATTATCTGCAAAATTTCAGCGTTTTGTTAATGAAAAATAAGTAAAGAAATAAAATCTTCTAGTTATAACTTGACAAAAAAGCTGATTTAAACCACTTTCTAATGTTTTGTGTAAGTTCTCAGAGGATAAAAATAAAGCTGCCAAGTATAGTTTCAGTTGTACATAAATAACGACTAAAAATAACAATACAGTGCGGCCACATAACCTAAAACTTGCAGTGAGGACGCGTCCAAAATGAAGAGGGATGCCAGCTTGAAATTTGGAAAACATCCAATAATTCCGCGCTCTGTTATTGCTCATTTTCTCTGAGTCAGATGACTGTCACCCCTATTTTAGCATTGGACTCGTTGAGTTAACACTTGCGCAGATGCTTCCATGCTTTCATGAAATATGGTCGAAGAATAGCTTGAGGGCCCTCTTCACTCACCGCTGCCGGAAGCCGAAGCTAATGTTATTCTATTGGAAATTTTTCTTTACAAATAACTTATTAACTAATACATATTTTTAAATTCTGTTTTCACATTCTGAAAATTCCCAGCTGTTAAATTGACGGACCTTTTTTTATATTTTATTTTGAAGCTGCAAAATACGAATTTTCAATATGTGAAATTTTTTCATTTTGCAATTTCAAAATAAAATATTAAAAATTAAAAAAATACATTTTTAAAAAAGGTCCGTCAATGTAACAGCTGGAAATTTTCTAAATGTGAAAACAGAATTTAAAAATATGTATTAGTTAATAAGTTATTTGTGAAGGAAATTTCCCCATTGAATAACATTGGCTCGGGCTTCCGGCGACGGTAAGTGAAGAGTAAACATGTTTACATTTTACAAGGTTGGATCCAAGTTTTAATTTTTGGGTCACTTTTTTTTTTTTTAAATAAAATATTTTTGTGAAATTTTTATTTATTTTATGTGAAAAATTAATTTTAATAATTTTTTTTTTTTTTTTTTTTTTTTTTTTTTTTGGGGGGGGGGGGTGTCGTGGAAAACCTTTTATTTTAACAACCATTCTATGTAGTGTTTAATATCAAGTTAATAAAGTTTTGTAGAACCAATTAATTAAAAATGATACTGAAAACAGAAATATTTTATAAAAGGATCATTTTTTAGGAAACAGAATCTTGTGAAGGGGCTCATTTCACAAATTTGAATTTTTATGAAGGGTCTCTTTTTATGATGTGGAATTTTATGAAGGGACAGAAAAAGGGGCTCAATTTCTTCCTGGATCGACCCCTGATTTGTGAGTAATTCAACAATAATTTTATGTTGAATTTTTTACTGTAGAGTTTAAATTTTACACATGTCACAATGTAGAGTCAACGTGTCACAATTCTTCACACCATGTCACAATTTTACACATGTAGAGTTTAAATGTTGCACAGTTTTACTCAATATTTATTTACTGTATTGGGGGAAGGGGGACGAATAAAAGTCTGATTTCTATATTTTCTAAAATCGAAATAGCTAATTTTTTTTATATATATTTTTAAAAAATATTCTTCCTTTTTTTTTTTTTTTTTTTTTTTTTTTTGAACTGGCATATATATATTTTACGTATGCCAGATGCAAATATTTAAGGAAATAATTCCGAAGTGTGAAGGTTTTTAGAACACCTTGTTTGTATAAATTTTTGAAATTGATAAGTAGATGTTTTGGCACTTCTTGATGACACTATTCCGATGATAGACATGGCAGTGACGTGAACATATATTCTACTTAATTTTTCCTGTCTGGTTTTAATGAAATTTTCTCTTTCTCCCTCCATTACTTCTTCACAGGCATTGGTTTTGAAGTCCTCGATTCCATTCCTTTCCTTCTGTGGTCGTATCTCCACGCCGCTTGCATAAAAAGGAATTCCAACGCACTGAATTGGCTGTAGTGCTTCAGGGGAAAAGTGCTTTGCCGCTAGAGACTGCCAAAAATAATTTGTCACGATAAACAATTGGGGCAGTACATATAAAAAGGGCTGTGAAATCTGTCTTTTCACTTTCAAATTAATGAAATGTCTTTTTCTTTTTCCTTTCTTCTGTCTGTTTTATGCCAAATTGTGTTGGACTGCGTTATTACTTCTTTCTTTTTTCATTTCTTTTTAAAATTTTACATTGTATTCGTTTGAATAAATGTTCTCATTAAAATAACATTTTACTTCATATTCTGTAATAATAATAATACTCAAAAAATAAATAAATAAAATAAACTTTATTAGAAAAAATTAGACTTTATTAGACATTATTGAGACAAAATGAGACTTTATTAGAATCATTTGTAATTTATAACAGATTGATTATTATTCCCTATGTGATGTTCCGTATGAACTGAACGGTGTTGTTTAAATAACCCCATTCTCAGCTAGCACAAAAATATCGGCCGATATTTCGAACATCACTTATAGAGAGATTCCTTACCATTGGACAATTCTCAAAATGTGGGAACATTAAACGTTAAGTAATGCATTAAATATGCTTTATTAAAGAAAACAACTAATTGTTTACAAAAATATTACACTAAATGTCTTTATACATTTTAGGATATCAGATCATTGTTATTTAATATATTTACTGAAGAAAAAATTGTCATTTCATATGATTCGGACATTACGATTTCTCATTTCAGAAAAGTGTACTTATTGAAAAGAATTTTTACAAAAACATACTAATATTTAGAATAGAAACATTTAAGAAATTATTTTAAAAGAAAGATAAAAATGTTTAGATTACTTAGACTTAATATAATTTATGTTAAAATATAATTATTTAATATTACTTTCTGATGAAGAAACTATCAAACAATCATCACTTTTTCTTGTCTACTCATTATTTTCCGTTAAAATCACCTGAAAATAAGATATAACTTTTTCTGGTGCTACATCTTGAACAGGCCCTGATTACCCAATAGGCACAAGAAGCATGTGCTTCCCCTGGAAAATTTTGAAAAGGCCCCAAATTAAGCAAAAAGATGGGCCCCGAATTGTTAGCTTGTGGTCTAAAAGCATTGTCTGATTATAAAAGTCACAGTCCTACCTGACTGCACAACTATCATTTCTAGATTATATAGGATATATGCTAATGAAGCTTTTACGCATTCATTTATAATGGAATAATTTCATATAGGGTGGTGAATATTGGCTTTCACCAGTTTATATCTTGGTACAAAAATCAAGTGAATTTGCTTGTCTATATTTTAAGCGAATTTACTTGTCCTCAATTCCAGGTAACTACAAAATTTAATGAAAATTTTATACATTTTTCAAGATGTTTGTATGAGTCTTTAGACCAAGAAGTCAGTGGGGGTCCCCAAATGGATTTGTGCTTCCCCTCAATTGTAAGGTTAATCGGGCCCTGATCTTGAATCAGTTAATGTTTTGGATGTCCAAAATTCACCTTTTTAGTCCAAAATAATAAAATTTTAAGATATTTACACAAATCTTTTACAATAATAAATTGTATCAATTCTTGTCTTTGAACAGAATTAGAATTCCAGTGAAAAAATTTGATGTCAGTGAGAATTACATTTATATTTATTAGTAAAGCTTGAAGTTATGGTGTTTGTTCTGTACCCACCTTTTGAGAACTGTCCTATTGTAAAGAGGTCTGTAATATAATAACAGGAGACTTGGCGTTGGAATACTAAAACCCGAATAAATTGCTACGTCAGAAACGCCAAAGAAAAATATTTGAGATGCATACAGCTGTTTCGGTAGCCTTAAGCGTACCGTCTTCAGTGCAAAAAAGAATTCTGAATCTGGAGAAGTGCTCGTATATAATCCATTCCTAAATCTATTCATGAACTCGATTTCTTGGAAGCTTTTCATATTTATAAAAATTTTAAAACCTTGTAAATTATGATTTCGCTGTTCCCTATTTGTCTGATTGTTGAAAGTTTTACATTCAGTCCACATTTTCTTAATTTTTCTACTGTTTACACAGCTAACATTCCTAAATTCCTATTGGCCACACTCCCCACCTTTCCCGTAATCTTATTGGTTGAACTAAATTCGGTCCCTCTCCTTTACGTAAGAGCACTTCTCCAGATTCAAAATTCTTTTTGCACTGAAGACGGTACGCTTAAGGCTACCGAAACAGCTGTATGCATCTCAAATATTTTTCTTTGGTGTTTCTGACGTAGTAGTTTATTCAGGTCTATAATATGACGTTAGAATACTGCTTAGTAATAAATAAATAAATAAAATAAAAAACTTGTGAAAACAAAAACAGAAACTTACGCATTTAATTTTACGAATTTAAGTCATCAGGAAAATCATACCTGCAATCTCCGAAAAATACTTCACAAATAATGGCCGTTTGCATATTCAAACAATATATTATTATAATATTTGATCATTAAATAGTTTTCGAAAGATACAGTTCTTTATAAGTAGTTGCCGTCTATGGTGTTAAGTTCTTGCGTGTTAAGTCAATTTCTTTTCAAAACATGGTCGAATATTTAAAATGCTTTTTGTGATTTTGATTTTTATCTGTATGCTTATAGTATTAAATCTAATATTTGAGCATAAATGCATTAACTTTATCTCTTTAAATTCATTCCCAAGATTTATATTCAGTGAATCTATTATCAAAACATGCAACTCTTTGTGATCTATTATTGATTATTTTAGTATTAAAATGTTACGCGTGAAATAAATTTGTTTTCAAAACATGGTCGGATATTTATATTGTTTATTGCTATTGATTTCATATTTGTCTGCATGCTTACACTAAATTTAATAGTTAAGCATAAATACATTTATATTCAGTGAATCTATATACGTAACTCTTTACGATCTATTATTGATTATTTGAATATTAAAATGTTACGTGTGAAATAAATTTGTTTTCAAAACATGGTCGGATATTTATATTGTTTTTTGCTATTGATTTCATATTTGTCTGTATGCTTATACTAAATTTAATAGTTAAGCATAAATACATTAACTTCGTCTGTTTAAATTCCTTCCTAAGGTTTATATTCAGTGAATCTATTATCCAAAGATACGTAACTCTTTACGATCTATTATTGATTATTTGAATATTAAAATGTTACGTGGTGAAATAAATTTGTTTTCAAAACATGGTCGAATATTTATATTGTTTTTTGCTATTGATTTCATATTTGTCTGTCTGTATGCTTATACAAAATTTAATACACTGTAAACGTAAATGTCTTAAATTCAGTTAAAAAAGTGTCTTAAATGGATGGTCATTTTTTAAGCGAAAAAAAAAAGTCTTACTTTTTAAGACACCTTTTTGCATCAGAAATTAAGATATTGCAAGTGTCTTAAAACGCTGCCATGTTTTAGGCTTAAAAACGCCGCCATGTTAGGCTTAAAAAAATTACCTTTTTTAAGGCTTTTTAATAAATATATAAATAAATAAATATGGCGTTCAATAATGTTTTCTGTTAAAAATATATTTTAGAATTGTTTAGAGCATTAATGAAATATTTATATAAAAAAGAAGAAAAAAAAAGGCCCATTTTCCGACATTGGGAATCGAACTCACACTGACCAAGGAAACCGAAACCTCGAGCCAAGCATTGTTGGAGTGAAGCATTTACCAATCACGTTACCGTCGAATACAGCAATACGTGTTTTTATGATATAATGTCAGGGGTCTGTCCAGAGGCAAACCTGGGACCGTTAAAGGACCCTTCACAAAATTTTATATCTTAAAAAAGGACCCTTCACAAAATTATTTATCCTAAAACAGGACCCTTCACAAAATTTTTTATTCTAAAAAAGGACCCTTCACAAAATTTTTTATTCTAAAAAAGGACCCTTCACAAAAATTTTCCCCTTAAAAACAGACCTTTAATATTTAATAAATCTGTTTCATTTTCAATACTAATCTTCCATGGAATGAACAGGCTGCCTGAATAATTGGATGTATTTTCCCGAAAAGCTGATATTCAATTTCTAATTTATAAAGGATTCTGTGCATATACATAAATTTAGTTCTATAAAAGCGAACTGTCATTGTCTAAAATAAAACCTTAATTATAATTTTATTTTGCAAAATTACATTTTTCACAATTTCACAAAAAGAGGACCCTGGCCAAAAAGTTTGGAAGAACTTTATTTTCACACTAAATTTAAATTCACAAAAATACATGTACAATTTTTCACAATTTCACAAAAAAAGAACCCTGTCTGAAAAATCTGGACAGACCCCTGAATGTACTGCAGTATTATTGAAACTAATCACAGTGTTATGTTTTATTTATAATTTTTTGCCATAAAACTATTGATAGTATGGTATCTTAAACTTTATAAATATTATTACTTTAAATTTTATATATGGAGGATCAGAATTTTTTAATAATGCATAACAAGTATGTCAAGGTTTCATCCCTCGATGATAACTATTTATTTCCTTAAATTGATATTTAAATAAAAACGAACTGTTATCATGAATACCATTAAATTTGTAGTTTTACATTTAGATGTAGGTGAATTTGTGAAAGAAAAAAGTTTTTAAATAAATACAAATAATAAGAAAGAAAGAAAAAAAATGCACAAATTATTCATGATTGTTCACTTATAAATTCGCTTTCTTCTCTACAAATTACTTGCTACATCCGTCTTCACGCTTTTTCTTTTAATATAAAAAAGCTTTAAAGACAAAGATTTTTTTTCTTTTGGAACAAAATAAGCTTTGTGTCTAAATATGTTGTTTATGAAATGTGTTAAAGATAATAGCATGCAAATATCATCCACATCCTTAGAGTATTATTCCATAAAAATATAATTTCATAAAGCTACCATAATTTAAGTAGTTTAACTGCTTATTATATAAAATAATAATATATTTATTGAATGTGGAAAGAAGTAGGATAAGCATATTTTCTTAAAGTAGATTCCATATGAAACAAGTCCTTCCGGCTTATTTGGAAGGGTAGGTTGATTTCTTTTTCCTTATCAAGTAGCCGTAATTTTGTTTAAAAATGGCGGCTACAATTTATTAACGAATTAGTAGAAATATTTATGTAGGCTATCTATATATGGAGTTTTAAGCAAATCGGTTCATAAATACCTTTTTATGTGAATTTAAAATTTTCAAGTGGCCGGCGCTTGGAAACAAGATGGTGGGCCAAGTTGACAAATATATCAAATGCATTTGTGAGATAAGACTACTGTACAAATATAGTTGGAATTAATTCAGAATCTCAAAAGTCATCGTGTTGAAAAATTAAGTGGCTGCCACTTGGATCAAAATGGCAGAGGAAGTTGCTCAGTGAACTAATCCAAGATATTGTTGCAAATTTGAAAATAATTCTTTTTTTTTTTTTTTTTTTTTTTGGGGGGGGGGGGGGGGGAGGGGAATTCTTTCAAAAGGTGATTAAATGTTAATTTTCTGCATTTCTAGTTTGTTTTAACGTTAAAATTGCCTAATTTTTCCTTAAAAACGCATTAAAAAGCTCCAATATGGCAGGTAATGGAATTCGCGCCAGATATCGGCAAATTTGGCGAGTTTTCTACTTGGCGACTTTTTTGGCGACTTTTGGTGAGAACATCCATAGTTCATTAATAAACTTCATTGAGACACTCATATAAGCTACGTATGCATCGAAATTCAAACAAATTCGGAATACGCTTTTTACAATTTGAATTTGAAATTTTCAAGTGGTCTCCACTTGAAAACAATATGGTGGAGCAACTTGGTTAAGAAACTCATCCAAGATATTCATAACACAAGTTAAGACACTGTCCAAATTTGGTTTGATTTAAAGTATTATTTCGGAAGTTATCGTGATTTTAAATTTTCAAGTGGTAGCCTGATTTCAAGTGGCCCTGCTTAACTTAAGATATCCGCCCCTTTATAGTCCAGTCAAAATAGGAAAAATAGAAGAAAAAAATCGTGTAGTTTTGAAATTTTGCATACTCATAGCCGAGGGGGTCCTGAACAACATACTAAAAGTCCTTGCCCGTGGGAGGTGAGCGGGGGGCAGGGGGGGCAATTAAGGGGGGCAATTTTCAGTTTTTATTAAATATCTTAAAAACTATCGCATTTAGAGAAAAAATGTCAATTACAAAATTAATCTACGTAAAATTTCCTACAAAAATGTATATTACATTTTGTTTGTACGATCATTAGTTTAGAAGATATAGGGAGATGAAATAACACATTTTCTTGAAAAATTCTTTTTTGCAATAGTAAAATCAACTAAAGTGTGCAATTAAAAGGGTTCTTGTCAAATATTTTCTAATGTAAAAAACAAATATATACATAGGGAATATGCAACGGTAATACAGCATGTTTTGTAAGTTTTAAATAATTTTAAGGCTAGTAGGCGCAAGTGGCGGTTTGAGTAAAAATCTGGATAAGTCCAGACAAAATAGGAAAATTAGAAAAAAAAAAAATCGTGTAGTTTTGAAGTTTTGCACACTCATAGCCGAGAGGGTCCTGAACAATATACTGAAAGTCCCCGCCCGTGGGGGGTGAGCGGGGGGCAGGGGGGCATTTAAGGGGGACAATTTTCAGTTTTTATTACATATCTTAAAAACTATTGCATTTAGAGAAAAAATGTCAATTACAAAATTAATCTACGCAAAATATTTCCTACAAAAATGTATATTACATTTTGTTTTTACGATCTTAGTTTAGAAGATATAGGGAGATGAAATAACACATTTTCTTGAAAAATTCTTTTTTGCAATAGTAAAATCAACTAAAGTGTGCAATTAAAAGGGTTCTTGTCAAATATTTTCTAATGTAAAAAACAAATATATACATAGGGAATATGCAAGGATAATACAGCATGTTTTGTAAGTTTTAAATAATTTTAAGGCTAGCAGGCGCAAGTGGCGATTTGAGTAAAAATCTAGATAACGAAGACCCAAAACCGATCAACATTAAAAAAAAAAAAAAAAAAAAAAATCGTTTAGCTTAGAAATTGAGCACAGTTATAAAGTTAAGTGCTCTGAATAACATACTAAAAGTCCCTAACCATGGGGGGGGGGGCATTTAAAGGGGGCACATTTCAGTTTTTATTAAGTACATTTAGAGAAAAAAAATCTCAATTGCAAAATTAATCTACGTGAAATTTCCTAAAAAATATTGTATATTCTATTTTGTTTGTATGATCAATAGTTTAGAAGATATAGGGGAACAAAATAAAACATTTTCTTGAAATTTTTTTTTTTTTTTTTTTTTTGCAATAGTAAAATCAACTAAATTTTTGAATTAAAAGGGTTCTGATAAAATATTTTCTAATGTACAAAATAAATATATGCATAGGGAATATGTAAGCATAATACAGCATGTTTTGTACGTTTTAAATAATTTTAAGGTTAGTAGTCGCAAGTGGTGTTTTGGTAAAAATCCAGATAACGAAGACCCAAAACTGATCAACATTAAAAAAAATCTTATATCTTTGAGACTTTTTTTTCTCTAAATGCGATAGTTTTCAAGATACTTAATAAAAACTGAAATGTGCCCCCCTTTAAATGCCCCCCCCCACGGTTAGGGACTTTTAGTATGTTATTCAGGGCACTTAACTTTATAACTGTGCTCAATTTCTAAGCTACACGATTTTTTTTTTTATGTTGATCGGTTTTGGGTCTTCGTTATCTAGATTTTTACTCAAACCGCCACTTGCGCCTACTAGCCTTAAAATTATTTAAAACTTACAAAACATGCTGTATTATCCTTGCTTATTCCGTATGTGTATATTTGTTTTTTACATTAGAAAATATTTGACAAGAACCCTTTTAATTGCACACTTTAGTTGATTTTACTATTGCAAAAAAAGAATTTTTCAAGAAAATGTGTTATTTCATCTCCCTATATCATCTAAACTAATGATCGTACAAACAAAATGTAAGGTACATTTTTGTAGGAAATTTTGCGTAGATTAATTTTGTAATTGACATGTTTTCTCTAAATGCGATAGTTTTTAAGATATGTAATAAAAACAGAAAATTGCCCCCTTAAAAGCCCCCCTGCCCCCCCGCTCACCCCCACGGGTAGGGACTTTTAGTATGTTGTTCAGGACCCTCTCGGCTATGAGTGTGCAAAACTTCAAAACAACACGATTTTTTTTTTTCTATTTTTCCTATTTTGACTGGACTTATCCAGATTTTTACTCAAACCGCCACTTGCGCCTACTAGCCTTAAAATTATTTAAAACTTTCAAAACATGCTGTATTATCCTTGCATATTCCCTATGTATATATTTGTTTTTTATATTAGAAAATATTTGACAAGAACCCTTTTAATTGCACACTTTAGTTGATTTTACTATTGCAAAAAAGAATTTTTCAAGAAAATGTGTTATTTCATCTCCCTATATCTTCTAAACTAATGATCGTGCAAACAAAATGTAACATACATTTTGTAGGAAATGTTACGTAGATTAATTTTGTAATTGACATTTTTTCTCTAAATGCGATAGTTTTTAAGATATTTAATAAAAACTGAAAAATGCCCCCCTTAAATGCCCCCCTGCCCCCCGCTCACCCCCCACGGGCGGGGACTTTTAGTATGTTGTTCAGGACCCTCTCGGCTATGAGTATGTAAAATTTCAAAACTACACGATTTTTTTCCTCTATTCGTCAAATTTTGGCCTTCGTTGCCTGGACTATTATTAAAAATGGCGGATACGTTGATTAATAAACTTCATTGAGACACTTATATAGTCTATGTATAATCAAAATTCAAACAAATTCGGAATATGCTTTTTACAATTTGAATTTGAAAATATCAAGTGGTCTCCACTTGAAAACAAAATGGTGGAGTAACTTGATTAAGAAACTCATCCAAGATATTCATAATACAAGTTAGGACGCTGTCCAAATTTGGTTCGATTTGGAGTATTATTTCGGAAGTTATCATGATTTTAAATTTTCAAGTGGTAGCCTGATTTCAAGTGGCCCCACTTAAGATATCCTCCACTTTACTAAAAACGGCAGATAAATTTCATTAATAAAGTTCATTGAGACCCTTATGTAGTGTAGATTTACATAAAAATTCAAGCAAATCTTTCTTTAAATACGTTTTTTACAATAAGGTTTAGAAATATTCAAGTGGCTACCACTTGAAAACAAAAAGTCGGAGCAACTTGGTTAACGTACTCATCCAAGAAACTCATCCAAGATATTCATAACACAAGTTAAGACACTGTCCAAATTTGGTTCGATTTGCAGTATTACTTCGAAGTTATCGGGATTTTAAATTTTCAAGTGGTAGCCTGATTTCAAGTGGCCCAGCTTAACTTAAGATATCCGCCACTTTATTAAAAATGGCGGATACGTTCATTAATCAACTTCATTGAGACACTTATATAGTCTATGTATACATCAAAATTCAAACAAATTCGGAATACGCTTTTTACAATTTGAATTTGAAAATTTCAAGTGGTCTCCACTTGAAAACAAAATGGTGGAGCAACTTGGTAAAGAAACTCATCCAAGATATTCATAATACAAGTTAGGACGCTGTCCAAATTTGGTTCGATTTGGAGTACTATTTCGGAAGTTATCGTGATTTTAAATTTCAAGTGGTAGCCTGATTTCAAGTGGCCACACTTAACTTAAGATATCCGCCACTTTATTAAAAATAGCGGATAAACTTCATTAATAAACTTCATTGAGACCCTTATGTGGCCTGTATTTACATCAAAATTCGAGCAAATCTTGCTTTAAATATGCTTTTTACAATGTCGTTTTGAAAGATTCAAGTGACTGCCACTTGAAAACAAAAAGTCGGAACAACTTGGTTAACGAACACATCCAAGATATTTATAAGATCAGTTCACTGTCCAAATTTGGTTCGATTTGGAGTGTTATTTCGGGAGTTATCGTGATGACAAAATTTTCATTATAGATAGATAGATATATATATAGATAAACGAAGTGATTGCAATAGGTCGATTTCTAAAGAAATCAACCTAAAAATTTCTAAGTAATGCAAGTGTCTGAATTTCTAAAGTGTCTAAAAATTCAAACGCGTTTTTCTGTCTGAAAATTTGCGTATTTACGTGTTTCAGACATTTTTGTGTCTGAATTGATATTTCAGACATATTTCTGTCTTAAATTAAAATACCTATAACGTCTAAGGCGCATTTTAAGATATTTACGTGTCTTAAATGCCGTTTCAGTTGTTTTTATGTCTTACTTTAAGACCCTTTTATTTGCAGTGTAGTTAAGCATAAATACATTAACTTCGTCTGTTTAAATTCCTTCCTAAGGTTTATATTCAGTGAATCTATTATCCAAAGATACGTAACTCTTTACGATCTGTTATTGATTATTTGAATATTAAAATGTTACGTGTGAAATAAATTTGTTTTCAAAACATGGTCGGATATTTATATTGTTTTTTGCCATTGGTTTCACATTTGTCTGTATGCTTATACTAAATTTAATAGTTAAGCATAAATACATTAACTTCGTCTGTTTAAATTCCTTCCTAAGGTTTATATTCAGTGAATCTATTATCCAAAGATACGTAACTCTTTACGATCTATTATTGATTATTTAAATATTAAAATGTTACGTGTGAAATAAATTTGTTTTCAAAACATGGTCGGATATTTATATTGTTTTTTGCCATTGGTTTCACATTTGTCTGTATGCTTATACTAAATTTAATAGTTAAGCATAAATACATTAACTTCGTCTGTTTAAATTCCTTCCTAAAGTTTATATTCAGTGAATCTATTATCCAAAGTTACGTAACTCTTTACGATCTATTAATGATTATTTAAATATTAAAATGTTACGTGTGAAATAAATTTGTTTTCAAAACACGGCCGGATATTTATATTGTTTTTTGCTATTGATTTCATATTTGTCTGTTTGCTTATTCTAAATTTAATAGTCAAATGGTCGGATATTTATAATGTTCTTTTCTATTGATTTCATATTTGTCTGTCCGCTTATACTAAATTTAATAGTTAAGCTTAAATACATTAACTTCGTCTGTTTAAATTCCTTCCTAAGGTTTATATTCAGTGAATCCATTATCAAAATTTACGTAACTTTTTACGATCTATTATTGATTATTTAAATATTAAAATGTTACGTGTGAAATAAATTTGTTTTCAAAACATGGTCGGATATTTATGTTGTTTTTTGCTATTGATTTCATATTTGTCTGTATGCTTATACTAAATTTAATAGTTGAACATAAACGTTATCCATTTAAATTCGTTCCCAAGGTTTACGTTCATTGAATGTAGCATCAAAAGATGCAAATCTTTACAAATAATAGCAGTCTATTATTGATTATTATAGAGCATTAAATTATTGAGCGTGAAACCAGTTTCTTTTCAAAGCATTGTTATTTAAAAAGGTTTTTCCCATTGATTTGCTATTTATTCTTATTCTTATACTAAATTTAATGATTGGTGATAAATTTAATCTGTTTAAATTTGTTCCCAAGGTTGTTCATTATTGTATTATCAAAAGATACAGACTATTTACAAATAATAACGGTCTGTTATCGAGTAGGTATCATAATATTTGTCACACGTAAAAACAATTTCTTTTCAAAATATAGTCAAATGTTTAAAATGTTTTTTGCTATTGATTTTATATCTGTCTGCTTGTACACTTGTACTAAATGTAATAGTTGAGTACAAAGCGTCATCTGTTTTAATTCGTTCCGAAGGATTATGTGTTCATTGTCAAAGGTACATTTATTTATAAATAGTAGTGGTTTACTATAATCGGATTCGGAAATCTGGCTCCCAACATTTCACAACGGACATTTTGTACTTAGGCATTTATTTCCAAGTGGAGTAGGAATAAGTTAAAACAGATAATTAATTATACAGATAAAAATATAAACATATTTTCTCATTGTAGTTATTGTCCATTCACACGCATTTCTTTTTAATTTCAATATATAATGAAATAGGAGAATATAAAAAGGCGTCTTTCGATAAAATATTTATTTAGGTCAAAAGTTTATTGCTGTAAATTAAAGGAAATTTTAAGTGAATTTGTTTATTAATAAATAAATAAATCTGACTATGAATTGTGAAACTTGTTTCTAAGTATCTGTCGATTAACTTTAATTCAAATGGTAATAATTATTTTATTAAAATATAATAAATTTCATAAAAAAAATATAGGTAGATTATTAATACTTTTTAACATCTCATTAGCTACTAAAATTGGAATGTTAGATTCGCTTTTCTAAGTTTAGCATTCCTCTATAGATAATTATTATAGTAATATAAATTTATATTTAATGATAATAAAAATAATAAGGCAATGTAATTTATTAATTTTTTTATTATAATTGTAACATTAATAAATAATAATAATAATAAAAATAAAGTAAATGTAAAAATTTCTAAGTAATAATAATGATAATAATAATTTTTAAATATTTTTAAAATTTTATATATAAAATTAACTAGTTTCAATAAAAGTTGTAACTGAATTTTTTCGTCATTTATTTCAAAAAATTTCCAACGAAATGCATTTTTATGATAATTCGTTTGTAAATTATATTGCGACCATATTTGCCATTTCTACTCTAATAAATCGCTTTATTATTAATATTGTTTTAACTTTGCTACTTTATATTTTATTTTAAAGGCAGATTGTTAAATAATATTCCGTATTGCAATATTTCAGATCAAATAATCTTAAATTTCTATTATTGATTCAACGTTTAAAGTATTTAAATTCTGCAGACATTTTTAAAATTATATATAAAAATATATTTGAAATGAGATTTTTTTTTTTTTTTTTTTTTTCTTTTTATAATTTGATATTTTTAGGACGGAGGACTATTAGTTTCAATCTGGAGTTTTTGTAGACCAAATTTGTGTAACACCAAAATAAATTAGAAATATCAGTCCTATCGTTACAAATTCGGTACCAAATGAAAAGGGCGATTTTTCTGAATGCAGAGGTGCAAACAGTTTTGCAACACGATAATTAGATTTTTAAAAATTAACTAAAGTATGAAATTTAGGTAGCAACGCTTCATTTTAATTCATTTCAGTCATTTTAAAAAGTACGTGGCCCAGTTTTACGGTCGAAAAATGAAGTAAAAAATAAATAAATAATAAAAATTTTACTGATTGAAATTAATAGACCTCCCTGCTAAACTAAATTCTGTCTTTGACAGAATTTTTAATGTTTTTATTTTATTTTATTTTATTTTTTAACTAGCAAACCCGTGCGAAATTTTCGCACTTTTCTTTCCTTATTTATCTTTAAAATTTGAAACTCGTAAATATTATACCAATTTCATCACTTAATTAAAATTTTAATTTACCAGAAGCCAAATTATTATTAGAACCAAATAAATATTGTGCAATAGTGAAACCAGAATCATCCAAAGAAAAGTTTCAAAATAAAATTCATGGTTGACGACCCAGTTTTCATACTTCCGCAGTTTTTGTAAAGTACCCTCATGATGCCTTTTAAATTTTTATCTTTTAATCGCCAAAGAGTGCGATGACATTTTATTTATTTTGGCATAATTTTTCGTTAAAAAAAAAAGAAAATCCTATTTTGATTATACTTTTTATGATTGCGTTTTTTAGTCAATTTATGATAATAATTCATATTCTGTTTATATTTTTAAAATATTGCTAGGTTTAAAATGACGCTTATTCTGAAGAAGTAACTTTTAAAAATACATTTTTCCATAAAATAATGACGTCATTTTTTTTTTTTTCTTATTAGTTCATTGAGCTGAGTCCGCGGTCCGCGTGCTTAAATATTGTTCATTTTTAAATACTTTTTATCCTCGCATATTTTATTAATTTCACCACTATCGTATCGTTTTGACAAAAAATAATTGTAACTGGTCCACGTTAGAGAAATATTACATAAATTGTTAATAAGAATTATTTTTCAAACCGTGTGTTTTAAATAGTATATGTAAAGAAATGCTGAAATTTGAATTGGGATCAATTAGCTCTTAAGAGTGTTAATATTCTGACAACATTATATTATTTTATTTTAATAAAATGAATATTACAATATGCACAAAAATAATTCGATAATTTTGTGGAAATAATTTTAAACAAAGAAATTCATGGTCATTTAAAATTTCATTTACTTCACAGCGATGAATCTTAATCCACAATTTATTCCATCGAAATCAGTCTTTATGCTTACCTATTTTACGTTGAAATTGTAAGGAAAATGTTATAAATGGATAATAAATGCATCGGAAAAAAATATTTGAAGTATGCTTACATTTTTATTTTTTAAAATTATTTAAAATTGTTAACTTATTCCTACTCCACTTAGGAAGTGGGCGCTCGTGGGCGAAATGTTGGGGGCGAGACTTCCGTAAACCATTATTGATTATTATAGTATTAAATTGTCACGCGTGTGGTCCCCCCCCCCTCCCCCAAAGAAGGGGCGTAGGAAAGGGAGGGGCTCAGGGCTCCCCTATTGGCTATTACGAAATATTTTTTAATGCCAAATGAAAGCATCACCCATTTAAAACCAAAATTAAAGTATTATAAATCTTCATAGTTAGTAATTTTTTTTGTAATTAATACTAATAATTAGTAAATATTAATTAAAATTTAATTATTAATTGATTTTCTTGAAAATAATTTTGAGTCATTTTTAAAATGAAATTTTTTGAGCCCCTACCATGATTTATGGACTCCCCTGCGCGCACACATCAACCAGGCGGTCTTGTGGGGGAAAAAAAAAAAATGTTTTTGGTTGAATTTCTGTGTGTGTATGGGGGTGGTGACTCCTGATGAATTACGTTCTGTTCCATTAATACAGTTTTATTTATTTATTTATTATTATTATTTTTCCTTTTGTTATGGTCAGTTCAAATAGAAAACTTTTCCTTAAAAAGGGAAAAAAAAAAAAAAAAAAAAAAAAAAAAACTCCTTCTTTTCATGTTTTTATATTGTTTTCATTGGAATTAATTTAAAATAGTATTCTATTTTTCAAATCTAAATTTAAAAAATACTAGTCAAATTGGATTTTGTGGATTTTTGTGGAAAATTGTTTATATGTTTATTTTTTATTCTCATTCTTATTATCTCCATGTTTCTTTGCTAACATTGTAATGACATTAACTGTACTTTTAACGGCTTTCTGGGTATTAATTTTTACATGTGACATACATTTCATACGTTTTTTTTTTTTTTTTTTTGCTTATTTCTTGATTATTTTATTTGTGATTACAAATTTTATTGGTGTTTTATCACTCATAATTTTTTTAAACTAATTTATGGTTTATATTTGACTTATAAGAATTAACTATATTGGTAATTTGTATTGTATATAGTATTTGTGATTTATGTACAGGGCACACAAAAGAATTTCGATACGTTACAATCTGTGGACGGCATTTCTTTTAAGTACATTTTAACTTGATTTCACTGCTTTCAACTTAATGAAATGGACGCATGTTTTAAAAGGCTTCTAATTGTTGTTTCTGTATTAAATGGAATGATGCCAATAATTAGTAAAGAATTATGCGTGCTAATTAGTTAATATGTATTTTTGCTGTGTAAGGAAACACAATTTTCAAGGAAGAGTTCAAGGGGTCAGCAGCTCACCTTCCTACAAAAGGGCAAACACCGAGTAAATAATCTTTTTATACGTCTACAATATAGAATAAATAAAAAATTAGTTGTTTACTGATGAGAAACGTAGGGCTTTTGATCTGTAGATCCAGTAGTATATATATGTGCATTATCATTATTAGTGTAAAGTTTACAAAAAAAAAAATCACAGAATAAATTTAATAGTTGAACGCAAACTTCAACTGTTTAAATTTGCTTTCAATATTTCTATGTCAATGAAATGCATTATGAAAATATACAACTGTTTGCAAATAGTCGCGGTCTGTTTCTAAAGTAATTTCTTTAGATTAACAAAGAGAAACAACTTTTTAAATTCATTCTTATTCGGTGAAATCTTGCAAGCAGAAGAAAGATTCAATGAATGAGGAAATAAATTACGAAAGCGGTACTACTGCCATCTATTGGAGAGAAATTTGTCATTTCTCAATGAATGAAGCGAAGGCATTGCGGGAAATAAATCATTTCTTTGATCTTGAATAGTCAATAGGGATTATGATGATTTTCAATATTCTTCTTTGAGCTTGGATACAAATAGTTAAATTTGTAAATAATTTCGACGTGAATGGTTAATTATACACCTGCACCTGAGGTAAGTTACTAGTGATTATTCTATTTGTAGTTTGTGTACAGGGACACTGCTAAGTTTTTTTTTTTTTTTTTTATCGTTACGGTCTATGGACAGAATTTGTATGTACCGCAAAAATCCGCCGATTAACTTGCAAATTGGTACACGCGTTCAGGCTCTGTATAGAAATAGCTGTATATATATTTTTTATATCTTTACTGATTATGGATTGTGTACAGGGACACGCCAAAGTTTTCTTCTCATGGCGGCCTATGGGGTGAATTTTGTTTAAACACATTATAACATCGTTATTCTGCATTCAACAAAATGGAATTAGCGTACATTAGTGAGATGCTTAAAGTCATGTTTTCTGTAGAAAATATGTGTGCGTAGTCTTCATAATTAATGTACAGGACCTTACATAAGTGTTTCGACAATGTCACGTAATCATCCAAATTATGTCAAATTTTGAATTAATTTGCATGAAGAACGTAGAATAAATTGAATAGTTTTCACTGGTGTATACAATGTTTATGTTTCGTTTACAGAAATACACAGAAAAATTTGGTGACATTAGAGCCTATGGACAAATTTTTATCTAAGTGCTTTTTAAAGCGTTTATGCTGCATTCGACATAATGGAATTAGCATACATTATAAATGTGCTTAAAAACACGTTTTCTCGCTCTAAAAAAAAAAAAAAAAAAAAAAAGGTATGTGTAGAATAATTTATTTACAGGACCACCCAAAAAAATTTCGTACCATTACGGTCTATAGACGGTATTTCTTAAGAGTGTATTTTAACACGTTACACCCCATTAAGGGATCAAATGTAATGAAATGTTATTGGACTGCTTAAAGACGTTTTTTCCTGTGGAAAATTGTGGGCATAGAATTGGTAATTAGTTTACAGGGTTACACAAAATAATTCCGATATGCTATGCATTCATTTTGCATAAGAGTTTAGGAATTAAGGAATTAATACAAGGCTATCAGTTACTAGTATATATACGGATAAATATAGAGATACAGCGGGGAGTTGAGGGGGACGGCAGCCCCCCTCAGAAACGTATCTGTTTGTGCAGCGAATCAATATATGTATTATATTATACAAAAAGGAATCAATAAAAATAATATGTTGAGTAATGTGTGATGCAAATAAGACGTTCAGGCTCCTGATCTGCAAATCCACTAGTTTATTTATATATTAATCCAGATTGTATTTCTTCCAAATATTATTTTGTAATTATTAATAATTTAAGTAACTTGCAAAAAATATGCATTCAGTTAGCGAAAATATCTCACGAATTTTGTAATGTTTGCAAACATATGCACATGCAAGATATATATAACATCTGTTAGTCCTACTAATAAGACAATAAGAAAATATTATGTGAAGTTATTTGTTTAAAAGCTGTGTATTCTAAAAATATATTATTTGGTCAGAGATATGTTTTTTATTTATTTCTGTTTGTGTCGTACAAACTTTATCTGTAATCAAACAATTGTTTATTTGATCCCCTTCCTTTCTGTATTATTTCCAGTGGTACCATTTAAATGCAAAAATTTCTTTGTATCGCCTCATACTTTCTAGTGATCACAAAGCATTCTTAGAGTTTTTCGTGAATTATTGTAGGATACCAAGGTCTGACTTTCACACAGACACCAAGGGCTCGTGCCTTTGGCACGAAATTTCTATGGGGCTCAAAAGTTTACTGATTGTTAAATATTTTCCTCCCCCTCTAATTCAGCTGTCTTTCATTTGTATGAAATTTTTTTTTATAAAATATATCGTTAGGAATAATTTTATTTTCGATGCCAAAAATACAAAAAAGATTTATCTTTCACCAAGTATGTATGTATATAAATATATATACACATATTCTACCGCCTTGTTTGCTTCTGAAATTTTTATCGGAATAGAAGCCGACTAAAAAAACAATGATTAAGTATATATATATATATATATTTTTTTTTTTTTTTTTTTTTTTTTCAGGCCAAATAAAATATTTTCTTCAACTTTGAGTTGAAAGGGGAGGGACAGTCCTTTAGCCTTCTATTCGCTATATCCCTGGTAGTTTTTACAAATTCTCCCTCTAAGGGGTAAGAAAATTTCAAAGTACCCTGAGCATAAAAACTTGGTAGTAGGGCCCTGTAGGATATCCTTCTCTTTAGTGCCCGAGAGGTCCAGTTCTCAAAGCTAGTGGACGGGTTCGAATCTAGGTCGTGTTCATTTGCCTGACCATTAGAGTTTTCTGTGATTTTTCTCCGGGATTTTTGTATATAAGGGCTAAAGATAATTTGAAAACGGGAATATTATCCCCGAGAAAGATTTATCCATTATTTATCCGTTTAAATACAATTGTATGGTGTTCAAAATATTTTTTGAAGAATTTCTCGATTTTAATAGATCAGCAACACTGCGTGTTTACCTTTCGTCCAATCTCAAGAGATTGTTTTTTAACTGCTAAGTTCAAAATTCTCATTGACTGAAGATTTAATTAGATGGAAGTTTTGTTTACGTAATATTTTCGTGTTCGAAATCATTTTAATTATTCAATATCTTATATGTTCCCTTCATCATAGATGATGAAATGTTTATTATTATCATTTTCCCTGTTGAGACTCAAAATAATTTTTTTCGTCTGAATTTTTGTTTTAATAGACTAATTTTAATAAAGGGTTCGTTTTCTGAAGGTCCATTTTTGAACCTAAATTTTTTCTAGACAGATACGGAAAATGTCATTTTTTCATCAAGAGTCGATTCAAGTTTAAATCTTTGGGGTCCAAATTTGAAAGGGAGGAAATTGTATAAAATCTTTTACTTTAACAATCATTGTACATAATGTGTAATATCAAGTTAATGATAGGTATTAATTCTGTACTGATAGGTATAAAGGAAGTCCAAATATGTCGATTTTGAGTTAAGTACATAGATTCAGAAAAAGTTCTCTATCGATTGGTATAAAGGATTTAAATCCGTGTCATTTAGTCTTTGAGAAAATCCATTGGTAAAAAAGATTCAAGTCAGAAATTTAGCATTAATCTTGGGTATAAAATATTTAATTCGATTTTTTCCCTTTATTAAATGAAGGTTGACAATCACTGAATGATATAAATCAACATAACTTTTTCATAATAGATTCTTCTGATTAGTTTTTAGTTAGTTTAACTTTATTTTTAGTCTCCTGAAAAATCAAGAATATGGACTTAAATCCTTTATACTTATCACTACAGAATTAATAATACTGAAAACATGGAAATATTTATAAAAACATAATATTTATTAACAAAATCTGGTGAAAAAGTTATTTATATATATATATATATATATATATATATATATTTTTACAGCTACGCTGTTGTTTGACTGTAAATTATGTCCGTTTGCTGACATACTTTACTTTAACGTAGTCGAATAATAAAATTCAGTAGAAAAATGGTGAGTTGTTAATTTTTTATAGCCGCCATTTTATTTTATGTAATCGTCTACTCGTGGCATTTTTTCGCCCTCTCAAATCTAAATCTCTACCCCTCATACAACAATATGGATGTAATGTTACGTAGAATTAATAAAAATTAATTTCTCTAATAATGATTAATGAATTAATACTCAGAAATTGGTAATAAAAATGGGACGTTGTGATTTCTGATCTAGAAATCGACTAGTTTTAAATTTCAAATTCCTGATTGACTGCAGATTTGATTAGATGAAAGGTTTGTTTACTGAATATTTTCGCGTTCGAATTTTTTAAAATATTCATTATTCGATATCTTATCTGTCCGTTCTTTCACCTGTTTATTGTTATCTTCTTTTCGTCCATCTCTCATACTTGATAGCTGGTTTATCGAAGTTGTTCATAACGCGTTTTGCAATCTTCTGTTTTGATATATCGGGCCAATGTATTAGCCCCGTGGCGATAATAAATATATGCTTTTATTATCACTACCAGATGGAACCAGGGGAAAGGAGGGGAGGAGGGGGCATAAAATCGAACTAAACGCCTCGTGTCGCGGTCCGTTGATTGGTCGATCTACTTTTGCTGTTGCTGGACATGGTTGAACAGAGATAGTCAAATGCTATACAGTTGCTCTTTTTCTAAAAATATAATCCATAGCATATTATCGATAAAAACGGTGTGCATTTCTGAGTGATGTATCTGTTTTTCTCCACCCATTGCAGTAATTTAATATAAAGTAATCACGGCTGATAGGCAGTAATATAATGAAAAATATATTCCCTAGAAGAAAAAAAAAGTTAACATAGGTGGACTTAGCTCAGTTCTTCATCATATATTTGATCTCACAAATTTCTATTGTAAATATATTCTAATAAGACACAAACTCGGCCGATCATTCAGCATGGTCCAGACTGAAATGCCCCCACCCACTAGGCTATCCTACCTCCGGTTCGATACATTTACAATATCCTAATCAGCTGATTATTTTTTCTAGGGTTAGCTTCATATTCTTATTTTTTGGGCAATTTGATACTATTTCCGATGCAGTTGTCCTCAAAATGCACGCTTGCACGATTAAAAACCGTCATTAATTCCCTCGTATAATTTTACTTAATTTAAACAAAAACAGTCATCACCATAGTTTGCATGGCAAATACGAGAAAAGTCATGTATGGAGAAAAGAAGCCTGAATTTTTTTAATTATTTTTTTTATTTGTGGGGGGGAGGAGGGTTAAAAATAAGTCGATTATTTTGTTTCAAAATAACACATATATATATATATATATATATTGCTCAACCACACGCTTTAAAGGTATTGACCAAGTTCTTTTGAAAAATTCTTATTATTCAAAATTTACACCGCCGAAGCCGAGAGTGTATGAGGGGTGGAAGTGATGCTCCTACTTATATACAAAAAGTTTAGTGTGGTTGAATATTACTGTTATATTCAATTTCAAAATGATCAGTCAAAATTAATTAGCAATGTGTACACGAAATTTTGTTATGTGCTATCATGGTAAAAATTTTACAAAAACGTCACAACAGCACCATCTGTTGAATGATATGCATTAATCTCTTAACTGCCCCAGGCGTATATATACGTTTTCCCGAAGTACGATCAATTGTACTGTACTGCTTCCAGTGAAACTACTGATACGGTTTCACAGCGCAATAAAATAAACTTGAAAGTGATCTTGACAGTATTATGAAAGATTTTCTCATTTCAGAGATGAAAGAGAACAGTGACACTTTGAAGCGGATCTCGTAAATTTTCCTCGGCAGGTAAGGGGTTAATAAACATCAAGTTGTAATTAAGTATAATTTTTCATAAAATTATTTGATTTAGTTCTTGATCTAGAACTGCCGAGAAATTTTTGCGCATGCAGTGAGATGGACGTTTTCTAAGAATGGTCAAATGGAGTTAACACATGTTATTAAAATGCTTTAAAAACATGCATTGCGTAGAAAGTGGTATCCATAGAATGATTAAATTTATTTCCAGGATTACACAAAATATTTTTAATGCATTGTGGATTATGAGTGGACGTGTTTTGCTTACTGCATGTATAATTTCGATAGTACAGTGAAGCACCGTTTATACGTCTTTCAAGGGACTGACATGAAAGGACGTATATATGAAAAGACGTATAATCGAAATTTTAATAATAACACTTTAATTACTGCAAATTTAATGACACTAGAGCAAAATTGATATGAAAATACTAATTAATAAAGTTTCTTAAGTTAGTAAATGTATATTATACTTTTTTTTAAGATAATAATTAATTTAAAAAAAAATATTTATTGTAAAAAGTAAAAAAAATCATACTATTAATGCGCATGACTGAGTATTAATTACATATATCATATATTGAGTATTATATTACATTTCTTAAAAACTATATGAACACATTTTGAATATTAATTATATATAGTGCGTATCTTTAATAATAAGCATACGACATTTATGTCCATACAGATAGTTATTTAATAACATTAAAAATCTTTAATATTCGTCTGATTTGCTCCTTGTCTATGAATATTGAAAATTCTGCTGTGAATTCAATTGATTCTTTGATCAGTATTCTTCGATCTTTCCTGTGTTCCTTTCTAGGAAAAATTTGTCGTATATAGAATGGAAAATAATGACAGGTCGAGAAATTTTGCGAATTTTAGTAAAGTGGAAAAGACGTAAAACCGATATTAGCGGCGTATAAACGAAGAATATTTGCATTAAAATGAATAGGAATGAATCGGGACTTCACTAAAAGGACTCATAAATGTAAAAGACGTATAAACGAGAGACGTATAAAAGGTGCTTTACTGTAGTATACTCAAAAATTAAACGGGGAAGTGAAAATGTATATGCATCTATCTATCTATCTATATAATCATTAATAAACAAGTTAATTCTATATACATAATAAAAAATAGCCTGTCTTTGCCGCCTAGTTGAGCGGTTCTTTTTAAAACATTAAAGACATACATTACTGAAGTAATAGTTTACTTAAGGAATCTATATTATTATTTATATAATGTATTCTGAACGATAGTTTTATAAATGAAATTTCTCAAATTTCCAATTAAGCAATTCAGCTGTGAAAGTATTTTTTTTTATGAAATTTTGAGATTAAAATTCATATTTGAATTTAAAATTTTAATGTACACTGTTAAAAATTTCTGTAAATTTAATGTAAATATTTATCCAGAGTTTCTGTAAATTTACAGTAATTCTTAGTTAAAAGTGAATAGCCGAGATTCTCAATCTTTATTCTGTATTTTTACGTAATTTTATTATTTAAATTTTTAATTAAAATAAAAAATGACTGTTTCTACTTTAGAAAAAGCATTATAATTTCGAAATATATTCTCACCAGTAATAAATTAATATTAGTTACTAAAATGAATGTATAAAATATGTTTTTTAACATCTCTGTTTATTACTTTCTTCTGTATTCAATAGAAGAAAGTATTGGATTCGTAAAAATTTTCGACCTCGGGTTTTTGATGGATTTACACGTTTTGAGAGCTGTAGAACATGATTTGACCATTTTTAGAAAATGTCTGTCTGTGTGTGTGTGTGTGTGACAAAATTTTGTGGCAACTGTATCTCAGGAACTACTGCACAGAATTTCATACAAATTGGTATGTAGTTGCACCTTGACATAAATTAGTGCCTATCAATTTTTGGTAAAAATTGTCTTACAGGTTGCGTTGCCATCCCACTTTTTCTAAATTTTTAACATGGTGATATATGCCAAAATTTTGTATAAATGTGCATAAAGAGAATTATTTTTTAGTAATCATTATGAAATTTACTAGAATTATTTATAACAGCGATAGTCAACTGGGAAAATTTTTTTGTATGTGTAGGAGCCTCATAAACCCCCCTGGGGGGGGGAAGTCCCCCTCGAGGGGAATAAATTTTCAAGATGGGTATCTTTCGAAAGGTCTCGTGAATACCTTTAAAACGAATGGTTGAACTATAAATCTGTGACAATTTAAAACAAAGTTATCGATTTTTTTTTTTTACTTTTTACGAAAAAAAAACTTAGAAAAAAATCGTAATTAAAAAAAAAAAAAAATTAAACAAAATCAAACAAAATTTAACCAAACTCTGTATTTAGTTGGCCCCTGCCATAAACTGGTACTGATTAGATTTGGGGATCAATCGCACAATAGGAGGCGCTGTGATCGTATATTTTCTAAATTTTTAGCATGGCAGTATAGGACAAAAATTCGTATAAATGTACATAATGAGAGTTATTCTTAACCTGTGATTGTAAAATTAATACGAATTATTAATAATAGTAGTAGTTAATTAGGAAAAAAAAATTATGCATTTGGGGGCATCGCTTCCCCCCCGGGTGGGGGTAAATTTCAAAGATGGGTATCTTTCGAAAGGTCTCGTCAATACCTTTAAAACGAATGGTTGGACTATAAATATGTGATAATTTAAAACAAAGTTATCGATTTTTTTTACTTTTAACGAAAAAAAACTTTGATTTTTTTTTTTTTTTTTCAATATTGTTACTGAGTGAATTTGTATAGGAAAATATAGCAGAAAGTCTTGTGGTGGCCACAACATACTAGTTTTTCTCTGCAATTTTACGTAAGACTTAAGATAATAGATTACATGGAGTTTTCTTTTGAAATTTTTAACAGTATGGGTGGTTTCCACTAGGGTTGAAACTTCGAGGTTCAAAAAATCATTAATCACGCTTCCGACATAAAGAGCCAAATGTCTTGTCATCAGTTGCAACCCCCCCCCCTTTTTTTTTTTTTAATTAGATTGCGCAGTTACTTCAAAGGAAAGCATGCAAAATTGACAAAGATATCTGCATCTGGCCCCTCAATTATCTCAGCTGGGGGTTAGGGCCAGGGACTTCTCCCTGACAACCAACCTCGTCGAACCACGTCCAACCGCTTGACCACATCAATGGATTCTGAATAGCGCCGCTCGAACCAACCTCCAACCAACCGCAGTGGAAACTGCGCTTAAGTGGGACATTTTCGCCTCGGATCGTGCGGATAGATATATCATGAATGTTTAATACGTCTTGTAGTAGAAATTTATGAAAACAAATATATGATAAGAAACTAAGCAGAGTTCACTAGTTCGTTTGACTTTTCCAATTTTGATAAAATATCTGTTACTCCTGTCAAATAGCTTACTTATTTGATACTGCTTTTCCTTGGTGCATTTTTGTTTAACTTTCCTAATTTTGATAAAAAAGATTAGCGATTTTCAGAGCGTGTGGGAAATATTATTCTTACTTATCTGTCTGTAGTCATCACAGTTGAGGCTCAGAATTTTATCTGGATGCTTGCTGTAAATGATGGGATATACGAGAAGAAATATTTACCTTAACCCCAAGATATTAAGCTGGAACATGAAAATGTTGTCTCCATTTCATTTTCTTTGACCTTTCTTGGATGTGTGACGTCAGAGGGATTAGGAGTATTTATTTCCCCTGCTTTTTCGTTTCTTCTGTGTTATCATAATCCTCTGAGGAAACATTCTGCTAATGTTCATTATTTTTTTTAACCTTCCCTGTGTTCACAATTTGTATTTTAACTGCACATAGCATGGAAACCCTTTGTCACCTTTATTTGGGCCCAACCAGTGGCCGAGTGGTTTTGCTCTCAAAGTCGGTAGACATGAAGTGCCGTGTTCGATCCCAGGTCGCTTTCGTCGACCTAACCGTTCGGAATTTTCAGTGGTTTACTCAGACACTCGCATAAATACGGGTTAAGACCCCTTAGAAAGACCCCCATCCCCCACGGAAGGCATCCCACCGTAGACCCAAATCTCTAGTGTAGACGATTGAACTTAATCCTAACAACACCATCACCCTCATTTCTTTGCCTTGAATGTGCGTGTAATCGTTGCCAGCTAAAAGATGAAAGTGACTCAGTAGGACGCGTGATCTACTTCGAAAGGAAATATCGAAAATGGCGAATTTTCAAAAAATATCTAAACTAAGTCTCTTCATTTCAGTTATGCATGGTGGCAATAGCTTGGTGATTGTGTGTTAATCTAAAGTTACTTTTCTCTACAAATGTCCGCTTAATGCATTGCAGTATTTGGTTTGGTTTGGCTTTATGAGTACTGAGATTTATTGCTTGCCTCTAAGGCCGCTTATATCTCGAAAAATCCACACCACAAGGGTTTACAAGTTTTTTTTTATTATACAAGTACACAATATTTTGAAGACATAAGACAACACAAACATCCATGCCCGCACCAGGATTCGAACCTGGGACCAGTAGATTCGGAAGGCAGCACCCTACCGACCGTGCATTGCAGTAAAAGGAAATGGTTAGTGCGTTGTGAGTATCTGTGGGCATATTTGTACATTAAGGTTAAGAACATCTATGCCTGAACCGGGATTTGAACCTGGCCCCTAGTAGCTCAAAGACAGACGGTAAAAAAATGTTAATATTTGAATGAATATACACATCTGAACCACCTCTAAGAAAAAAATGTCTCTCTCTCATTCATGTTATTCCAATGCAGGCAATTCCCCCTTTTTAAAGATTTTTTAAGAATAAAAGACCCTTTAATTTTGCTATCGGATATATAAGGAAGATAGGTTTATAACTGTTCATAAGCTACAAGTTTATAAAGTATAATCTGTGAAGGCGAACTCTATTTTTCTCAGTATTATTTTGTTTATAAACTGTTTATGGGTTGGTATCATGGATCGATAAATCTTATTTGATAATTTGAAAAGGAATGTTCCACTCCCGTATATATATACTGTGAAAGTTTTCTCCTGCCGGGGAAAAAATATCCCAAGCCGAAACTGTAAACAACTTCTGAGCTTTCTTTCACTTCACCTGCTTCGGATAAAATATTGGAGGGGTTTTTGTCAATTTCTTATGGGGCCCCAAGCTTTCTCCAAGGGCGGGGAACTAACATAACTTGGATTCTTGTTTGCTGCAGAGCCCAGCTGAGGTTCATAGGTTATCCGAGAGGCGCCAGATAGCGTTGTTAATGGTTGTTGAAATTTAAAACTTGTGTTGCTTGCGGTCACAGATAGCATTAACTGTCACGGCGGAAAATTCGTGATATGAATATCGAGTTTTAGAAATCTTCGGCTTCTTTCCATGGCAACAGAAATTTTGTTGAATTTTTATTGGATTTAAAAAATGTTTGCGTATTTATGTAAGATTTATGTAAGAAGTGGGAGAAATATTTTCCACTTGCTGCTTGCCGATATGGGAAATGATCGTAGACCAAATACTTCATAAAATAAGCTGTTTTTATTTGTTTTGATGAAAGTTTAGCATTAGGGGTTTTTGTGCTTAGATATAGGTCTGGCAGATTATTTACAAGAAAATTAATTTTAATTTGTAAATTCTTCTGCACCCCATGGTAGGAGATGCATTATAGAAAGAAATTGCTTTGTTATTTATGTGGTGGTGTTGGTATTATTAGGGTTAATGGTGTTGATGTTGGGATTATTGTTTACACTTCACTTGGGACCTAGGACTGTATGGGATGTCCTCCTGGTAATTTTTCTAAAGAGTCCTAGCCTAGATTTACACAAATTTCGGAGAAAACCACACTCCAAACAGCTAGGTTGAGGAGCGCGACTGGAAATGGAAATAGAAGAACCTTTTGACCACTTTTGTTGGCTTTAAAAACTGAAATCTGCCCATTTTTTTTTTTTTTTTTTTTTTTATCTTATTTAAAATTATTTGTTTTAAGTACCACATTGTACTATACGTAAATTGCTGAATATTAACCGTTTCTAAATAGGAACTTTTAATGTTTAAATAAAGCAAAGAATAGTCCAAGTAACAATTCTAAAAAGAATGGGTTGGGGTAGAAGGGTTTATACACACACACAAATATATATATTTAACCGCCCACTTCCGATTTTGTAATTTTCACCAACGGTTGAAAAATCATTTGTACACCAGATCTGTTTCAAGTCTGACGTTTCGCCGTTCTGATTTTATTAGTTTCGGATATATGATGGTCAGAAGATTCCTCCCTCCCCCTCCACACATGCACACATACTGATCAATTGCCGAAAACAACTTTTTTGAACTCAGGAGACCTTAAAACGTGTAAATCATGTGAAAATTTGCTATCGAATTTTTTGACCGAATGCAGTACTTCCATTACCTACAGTAGTCGGGTAATGGAAGTAATAAACGAGCTTATCAAACAAATACAATATTATTACTTTCTTCAACATTCAATAGAAGAAAGCATTGGTTTTACAAAAAATGTTGTCTTCTGTTTTTCAATGGATTGTTTTGAGAGGTCCGGAACATGATTCGACCATTTTTAGGAAATATCTCGCTCTGATTTTGTGTATGAAAATAATTTTGTGGCATTTTAGGTTTCAGGAACTATTGAACAGAATTTTATATAATTTTAAAAGTAGTTTCTGACATGAATTATTGCCCATCAATATTTTGACCGAAAATCGCCCAGTAACTAACATTGCTGTCCCCCCCCCCTCTAAATTTTTCGTATGGCAGTATAGAACAAAATGTCGTATAAATGGGCACAATGGGAATAATTTTTTCATGAATCATTATGAAATTAAAAAGCGTTATTTATCGTAGTAATAGTTAACTAGAAATATGTATATATTTGTAGGATCAGTGTCACTCCCCTTAAAGCGAGGGTGTATGTCAACTGCACTCACAGCGTCAACTCTCACCAGTTTAAACTGCGCTCAAGGGGGATGGGATGAGAATAAATTTCCTTTCCGATAAGAAAATAGAACTTCTAAAAAAGTTATTTACATTTTTATTTACTAATTTAAAGCGAATATCTTATTCTAAAAGACTATTATAATTACATTTAAATATTATTCGTATTATTCCAGGGTTGCTCTAATTTACATCGTAGGTAAAATACTTCCCTGTGCTGGGAGGTGTAAATCATTAATGTACGAGTATCTTTCAAGGGGAAAAAAAAGTTGTCAATGCCTTTAAAACAAATGGTTGAATCATAGATCAGTGATAATTAAAAAAGAAAATCGTCTGTAAGATACAAAATTAACTTTCTTTCGACATTTAATATTACATTTCTGTGAAATGGAATCGTCTACACTAACCATGAAAAATAAAGAATTTGTACTGCGTAAATTTGTCTAGAAAAATATGGAAGAAAGTTTTGTGATGGCCACAGCATAATAGTTTTTCTTTTCCTTTCCTTATTTGAAATTATAGATAACAAACTTGGAATCATTTTGTATCTTCTGAGTTAGAAAATTACTCAGTCGATTACGATCATCCAATTAGTCAACCTGTTGGGACTGGCTTTCGATACTGGTTGGTGTTGTCTTGGAAAGTTCATTGCATTTCTACCGATGTGTGTTAAGTCAATAAAAATAACTCCGTGTCATTCCGGAATTAACCACTTATTAATTCCGTAAACATGTGCTTATTTTGTTAGAGTTTTGTTTGCTCATGCATGTGTGTCTTAGAGAAATATATAGGAAGTCAGATTTTTAAAACAGGAATAAACTACTACGTCAGAAACGCCAAAGAAAAATTATTGAGGTGCATACAGCTGTTCGGTAGCCTAAAGCGTACCGTCTTCAGTGCAAAAAGAATTCTGAATCTGGAGAAGTGCTCGTATATATAGGAAAGGGACCGGATTTAGTTCAACCAATAGGATTACGGAAGAGGTGGGGAGTGTGGCCAATAGGAATTAAGGAATGTGTAGCTGTGTAAACAGTAAAAAAAAAAAAAAAAAAAAAAAATTAAGGAAATGTGGACTGAATGTAAAATTTCCAACAATCAGACAAAAGGGAACAGCGAAATCACAATTTACAAGGTTTTTAAAATTTTTATAAATATGAAAAGCTTCAAAGAAATCGAGTTCATGAATGGATTTAGGTCTGCAAATTATTTTAGCTGAATTAAATTTAAAATTATGATTTTCCTCCCAGCAATTAATAGAAATAGCCGATTTATTGGTTTCTTGTTTGCGGACGTAATTCATATGTTCTTTTAGACGAAATTTAAGACTGCGTTTAGTTTGGCCAATGTATGATAAACCACACTGACAGGAAACACTATAAATGCCCCGAGAATTATGCATATCAATAGGATCTTTTAACTGAGAAAAGGTAAGTTTATTGGAAGGCGAAAATATTATTTTAAAATCATATTGTTTGAGAATTTTAGCTATGGTTTGACTGGTTTTAGAAAAATAGGGTAAAACAATACTGATATTAGATGTGACTGATTTAGTAGACGAAATACGAGGGAGTTGTAATTTTTGGATAGCTTTGTCTATAATGGAAGGGTCATAACCTCTGTCAATTGCGATGGCTTTCAGGTATTTAATTTCAGATTTCAATAAAATGGGATTTGAACAAATATTAAGGGCACGGTTTACAAAAGTATAGAAAGCAGCCATTTTTTGGTTAGGTGGGTGACATGAACGCGCATGGGGAGGAAGGGAGACTGCAAAATTTTTACGATAGACAGTGGTTGAAAATCCATTTACAGTGCGAGAGACGAGGGTATCAAGAAATGGAAGGGAGCCATTATTTTCTATTTCATATGTAAACTGGATATTACTGTCAATTGAATTTAAGGTTTCTAAGACATGGTCAATATTGTGATGAGATATGTCGATAGGCGTGAAGGTGTCGTCAACGTAACGGGTCCAAAAAGGAAAAGATATTTTCTTAAAAAGCTTGCTTTCGAAATAGTGCATGTAAATGTCTGCGAGAATTGGGGAGAGAGGGGAACCCATGGCTAAACCTTCAGATTGACGATAGAATTTATTTTGGAAAGAAAAAGTGGTTTGTGATAAACAAATGCGGGTAAGAGAAATTAATTCTTGTATTTCGAAAGAGGTGAAATGAAACTCTTTTAATCTATTTTCGAGACAGCAGAGGGCGCCACTTATTGGAACATTAGTGATAAGAGATTTTACATCAAAAGAAAGCATCGTGAGATTAGTGTGAGGGCAGTTTTGAATATTTTTTGCAAAATTTATGGAAATTCTTAACAGTATAACTATTAGCAGCAAGAAGTGGAGCAAAAATTGTGGTGAGAAATTTAGCTAGATTATAGGAAGCAGTACCGATATTAGAAACTATTGGACGAAATGGAATATTGGGTTTGTGAACTTTTGGTAAAGCATAAAATCTGGCACAATTAGCAATAGAAGGGATAAGATGGGATTTAGTCGAGTTCAATAACAAGGGGCAAGATTTTATAGCAGATTTAATTTTATTTAATTCTTGAGGAGAGGGGTCACGGGGCAGAGGAATGTATGGGCCATCATTAATTAGTTCGGTAACACTTTCGATGTATTGTTTTTTATCCAAAATAACAATCTGACCACCTTTATCAGCTTTAGTAATGATGATATTTACATTAGATTTTAATTCCTTCAAGGCGTTTTTTTCTGCAGGGCTGAGATTTGATTTAAAATTTTTAGAGTTGAAATTGGCATTATTAAGGATTAAATGACGAAGATTTTCTTTCTGTTGGTCAGTCAGTCGAGAATTTTTGAAAGCTTTTTCAACCGGTGCAATTAACTGAGGAAAAGAAGGAGGTTTAGAAATGGCAAAATTTGAATTGAGTTTGAGAACAGAATATTGACTATTGGAAATATCAGCACTGGAAAGATTAACGATTGCATTTTTATTGACAACAGGTAAGTCGTTCGAATAAATAGGACTCTGTGAATTACGAAGCCGGGTGAATTTATCATGTAATTTAATTGAGTGTTTACGAGAACGGTTGTCACAATGAATCCAGGAATTGTGATCAATCAACATAAAATTAGGACGTTCAAAAGCTAAATTTAAGTGGAGAAACAATAAATCTTTTTCAATTTTGGCGATGTTGGTACGAGTTTCCTTAATAACTGCACGGAGAATATTAAAATGAGACCTGAGTACTGCTTTGTTTACAAAACTGGAACCAGAAATATTGCATTTCAGTTGAATGAATTTAGGGATAATGCGGTGTCTCTTGCATTGTAAAAGGAATTTTAGACGGTTGAGGGCACGAAACTTTTTAGTACGTAGACGGTAGAAACGATTAACTAATTTGCACATTTTGAAAACAAGAAAATGGCTCAAAATATTACTGACCTAATCTCCCCCTCATATGAGGCTTCTCAGACCAGGTTGCTCAGTAACAATATGAGCAGAAGACCAATAACACAACTAAGCCCGTATAAGCTTAACAAATAATAGCAGGAGACTTGGCGTTGGAATATTAAAACAGGAATAAACTACTACGTCAGAAACACCAAAGAAAAATTATTGAGGTGCATACAGCTGTTTCGGTAGCCTAAAGCGTACCGTCTTCAGTGCAAAAAGAATTCTGAATCTGGAGAAGTGCTCGTATATGTAGGAGAGGGACCGGATTTAGTTCAACCAATAGGATTACGGAAGAGGTGGGGAGTGTGGCCAATAGGAATTAAGGAATGTGTAGCTGTGTAAACAGTAAAAAAAAAAAAAAATTAAGGAAATGTGGACTGAATGAAAAATTTCCAACAATCGGACAAATAGGGAACAGCGAAATCACAATTTACAAGGTTTTTAAAATTTTTATAAATATGAAAAGCTTCAAAGAAATCGAGTTTATGAATGGATTTAGGTCTGCAAATTATTTTAGCTGAATTAAATTTAAAATTATGATTTTCCTCCCAGCAATGTTTAGAAATAGCCGATTTATTGGTTTCTTGTTTGCGGACGTAATTCACAATTTACATGCACTATTTCGAAAGCAAGCATTTTAAGAAAATATCTCTTCCTTTTTGGACCCGTTACGTTGACGACACCTTCACGCTTATCGACATATCTCATCACAATATTGACCATGTCTTAGAAACCTTAAATTCAATTGACAGTAATATCCAGTTTACATATGAAATAGAAAATAATGGCTCCCTTCCATTTCTTGATACCCTCGTCTCTCGCACTGTAATTGGATTTTGAACCACTGTCTATCGTAAAAATTTTGCAGTCTCCCTTCCTCCCCATGCGTGTTCATGTCACCCACCTAACCAAAAAATGGCTGCTTTCTATACTTTTGTAAACCGTGCCCTTAATATTTGTTCAAATCCTATTTTATTGAAATCTGAAATTAAATACCTGAAAGCCATCGCAATTGACAGAGGTTATGACCCTTCCATTATAGACAAAGCTATCCAAAAATTACAACTCCCTCGTATTTCGTCTACTAAATCAGTCACATCTAATATCAGTATTGTTTTACCCTATTTTTCTAAAACCAGTCAAACCATAGCTAAAATTCTCAAACAATATGATTTTAAAATAATATTTTCGCCTTCCAATAAACTCACCTTTTCTCAGTTAAAAGATCCTATTGATATGCATAATTCTTGGGGCATTTATAGCATTTCCTGTCAGTGTGGTTTATCATATATTGGCCAAACTAAACACAGTCTTAAATTTCGTCTAAAAGAACATATGAATTACGTCCGCAAACAAGAAACCAATAAATCGGCTATTTCTAAACATTGCTGGGAGGAAAATCATAATTTTAAATTTAATTGAGCTAAAATAATTTGCAGACCTAAATCCATTCATGAACTCGATTTCTTTGAAGCTTTTCATATTTATAAAAATTTTAAAAACCTTGTAAATTGTGATTTCGCTGTTCCCTATTTGTCTGATTGTTGGAAATTTTACATTCAGTCCACATTTCCTTAATTTTTCTACTGTTTACACAGCTACACATTCCTTAATTCCTATTGGCCACACTCCCCACCTCTTCCGTAATCCTATTGGTTGAACTAAATCCGGTCCCTCTCCTATATATACGAGCACTTCTCCAGATTCAGAATTCTTTTTGCACTGAAGACAGTACGCTTTAGGCTACCGAAACAGCTGTATGCACCTCAATAATTTTTCTTTGGTGTTTCTGACGTAGTAGTTTATTCCTGTTTTAATATTCCAACGCCAAGTCTCCTGCTATTATAAGTCAGATTTTTATTTGCAAGTAGATACTTTAGTTTGATAAAACTCAATTATTGTGCTGCGACGATAAATATTGGGGAATGAAATAATTTCTGTCAGGTCTTTAATTTTTCGTGTTTTTGTTTTTTAACAGAAAGAGGTTACCATGCTAACATCAAAATGAAAACAAACTTAATAAGTTTTGTTAGGAATATATGAAATCATAAAAATATATTAAATATAAGTTTAATTAAAAAAATAATAATAAATGTATTTTGAAATACATACAATTTCATTTTTGATTTCTAAACGCAGGAAGAGAGTAGTAAATACATGAAATTTTTTGATTTCTGGTTTTCGATGAATTTGCACTTTTTGAGATATCCTGAACACGATTTGAATATTTTTATAAAATGTCTGTGTGTGTAACCGTTACCAAATTTTTTGTGGGCACTGTATCTCACAAAATGTTACATGGAATTCCAAAGAACTTTATATTCGGTTGGACATTGAGTTAAGATGGCATATATCACCCTACTGGTAGTGTTATTATGCTGCAATAAACCCCTTCTCCATTTTATGAGAAGGCTATATCACAGTTTCTATGGTGTGTAAAAGCACTAAACTTTAAATGTCAGAGGACAATAAAATACTAGACTGATTTAATTTGAGTGTGGTTCTACTTTTAAGTTTTTTCTGCTATTTTGCACATGGCTGTATATCAGCATGTATTGTATAAAATTGCATCAAACTACACATGTAATATCTTTATCATGAGAAGCTATGTTGATTATTCTTTTCTGCATGTTAAACGGTAGGGTTACGTGTTTATACAGAATGATATGGAATAAAATTTTATGATGACCACAACATACTTGTAATTTCCTGTTCTTGTCTTATAAGTATGGATAACAAAGGAAAGGATGTTGCCAAGATTAGCGAGCAGAAATCATAAACTTATTTGTCCTACAGTTACAAAATGTGGACGTAGGACTACTATGAAGTGGTTAGAATTTGTAATTTGTAGTGTGCCTTAACTAGAGACCTTTCATCGGTCGGGTTGACTAAATTTTTTCTCTTGCGGGTCGGGTTAGCTGAATTTTGTCACGCGATTCGAATAGGATTTAATTTTCAAAGAGTCGGGTCACTTGCAGAGCCCGATGAAACTGGGCCCAGGGCCTCATACGCATTCGATCTCCTCGACTTGTCATTCCCTCCCCCCACCCCTCATAGTTTTTAACTCTCCTTAAAGAACATAAATTTTCCTGTTATTTTACACAAAAATTCATATTTTAGTAAAATTTTATCTTTGTAAAACTTTTTATTTTGCTGTCAGAAGTAAAATTTTCATGGAGTGTTATTTTCAAGTGCAATTTTGTATAGTTTAGTTAATTTTTTTTAAAAACTGTAAATTAAATTTCAGGTACCTAAAGTCAAGGGGTTGGGTTGGGTATTAAGGCCGATTGACTGCACTAGGGTCCTAGGCCTGTTGGGGTAGTGCTCTCCGTAGGGAAGGGGAGTCTTTCTAAGAGGTCCTAGCCCATGTTTACGCAAGTTTCCCAAAGTCAAGGCCCCTAGGCCACAACTCAATCGGCCCGTGCATTAATCGGGCCCTGGTCACTTGAGAATGTCTTTAAAAAAAAAAAAAAAAAATACCATAATAAGCATAAATTTGTTTGATATAATTGCATAATTATTGTAAACATACTATATAGGCCATGACTAAATGTATCCGTACACCCTAATTATTATAGTAAAGTAAACAAATATATCCGACAGAAGCAATTAACAAAAAAAAAAAAAAAAAAAAACAGCAAGTTATTATTATTTTAAGAATACAAGCATTAAACAATTGTGTACAAACACTAAACTTCAAGCCCACTTTTTTTTTACACTTGAAATGCACAACATATACAAATGGTTAAAAATCATTATTAACTTATTTTTATTTTTAAAATTATTATTAATCCATTTTACTTTTGAAAATAAGTGTTTATTTTTTTGCTCAGCCATGTCTTTGAAAAAGCGCATGTGAACTCGAACTTCTCTTTTCCAGTAGATTAATAACCCTTGTGCTTGTTAGATAAAATTCAGAACATTTGCGCTATGGTGATAAATTTATGGAATTAAAGTCACTTCTAAATAATTCTGTATTTACAGGCAGGAAAAGAGGTAAAAAGTTCTCTTTCCATGTACATGCATCAAAAGAATTTATCAATCACTTAAAGTTCATGTAACTAAAAAATGCTTACAGCTCACGGCATTTTGCTGAAAATATAATTGCATAAAGAGGAAAGAATAACAAGAAATCAAGTTATATGAAATAAAAAAATTAACAACAATAATAGGTTAATACTATGGCAATAGTATAAAAATTAACTTAGCAAATTATAAGTACAGCCGACTTCCGTACAACGCCAGAGCAAGGTTGCCAGATGAATACTACATTTTTATTTTTCAACGCCATTAAATTTACACCAAAGCAACCGTTTTATATAAAAACTAAGTTAGGCGTAAGTAAACCAATATATTCATACTTCAAAATTTTAGTAGTGTTTAAAAATAAAATTGTAGTTATTATTTAGCAACCACTGTTTATGAAAGCTTCATTTAAAATAGAAGATCTCCTTAATTCAGAAGACTTAGTAAAGTCTAATTACAGCAAAAACTCGGATTTTCAAATTCGGCCCCAAATATTATCTTTCTCTACCATCATATACAGGTAAGGGAAAGTAATAATATCCGGCTGGTAACCTTTATAACTTTTAAATCCGATTTGTCACCACTATTATTAAAAAGGTTTCTGTTATATAAATTTCAGGCGATTAAGTATAATGAAAAGAGTTATAAAATTTTTCGAATTTGAAGTCTCCATTAAAAAACGGGAGACTCGACACCTATGTAATATAGGTGGCATACAATTATACAAGTATTAAAGAAATAGCTTCTGTAGTGCAATATGAGAAAGAAGGAACATATATTTGCTTTTGTGTTATGTCAGTCTAAATGTATCAAATATTGCAACATTTCTTATGAATTTATTGCTTTTTAGTGTTAATATTTTAGAACAAATTGAATATATATATTCTCTAAGTCATTTCTGAGAAAATATTTATATATCTTTGAGATATAAATTTTTTTTTATGTTTTTCATGTTGGTAGTACAGACATGCCAAGTCTCCTGCTTTTTGCTTGTTTTTCTATGCTCCTGATTTTCCACTCATTTCTCCTGCTTTTCTGATGTAATTTTTATCTATCCCTCTTAGCATAGTTTATGCTTAAAATTTGTGGGATTGGGTAAAAAATTTTGAAAGAAAATTGAAATTTATCTTGCCCTGCAATTTATCAAGTTCACTTTGAATGTGAATTACTATACAATGCTTTGAAACTAATTTTTGCTAAGAATAAATTTTTAACTTTCATTTTTGCATAATGAAAAATGTTTTATTATCAAAAGATTTTTTTTTTTTTTTTTAATACCATAACTATTGCTAACTTAAAGAATTCAAATTTCATTAGAATATAGCTGATATTTTCATTTCTTTATTACCTTTTCTTTTACAAAGATAATTTAGATTCTTATTGTTTTATATTAGGAGCAGAATGATCAAATCTGTCTATTTTGACTTAAATTTTAAACAACTGTATGTCTGAGGTTTTTTTTTTTTTTTTTTTTTTTGATAGTTTGTTTTACTGCAAGAAACATATATTATTCATTTAATTTTAATACTGATGCTTTGTAAATACCTCCTAATCTTATAAAGCTTTACTTAAAATTAAATTTGCTTTATATTACTCATTTTTCTTACAAACTTTCTTGTTGGAAAATGTCTCGTGATTTCTGTTAAAAAATCTCCTGCTTTTTTGTCATTAGAAGTTGGCATCTCTGGTAGTATATCAGTTGAGGAAATGAGTTCCATTTATATAAGAACTAATTTTATCCTAGGTAATATTCTATTTCAGCAAAAATAAGGATTTTGTCAATGTCATCAATATGAAACCTGTAATGCACGATTATTTCTTTATATATATATATATAACGTGTGACGGACTGGCATCCCAAAGTTCAAATTATGTTTTGGCAACTATAGTGCTTCCTTTTGTCCAACTATCCTGTCTTGGCTTACATTTACCAGCCATTGTTTTAGTTTAAGCTTAGTGTTCTTCCTGCCCCCGCGCCTCCCTTCCCCCCTTTCTACTCAGCAGGGTCGCGGAGAAAGAAAAAGTATAGCTAGCGCTCATCTGTTTCGGAAGACAATATCAAATGAGAGGGGTGGGAAATTGATCTCTGTTGCACGTGACTTGATGTTAAGGATCAAGAAGAGATGGGGCTCTGTAGCTTGATTCATTTCGAAAATGCCCAGGAGAAACGATGGATAATCTGATGGCTTGTGTGTTTTTAAAAGTCGTTCCGAAATAAAGTGTATCATTCACTTATTTTATCGATCGCGTAAAAATGTCTCGGTGGTTCTCATGCTGTGACGTGATTCCCAACAGTTAACGAGAACTTTAATTCTGATGCCAGATTGGGGATTTTTGAGGCTTCTGGGGACAATTTTGGGGACCAATTGTTTATGGGAACTTTTTTGGGGACTTCTAAAATTTTTGGGGACAAATCTGGGGAGTTCAACTTTCTGTCAATGTTGGCAACATGATTTATCCCTACGGCTAGAGATTTTCAATAGCTTTATTGTTATTTGGGGATTTTTTTCAAAAACTGCCTTCATTTGGGAAAAAATCTGAGCTTAAATCACAGAAAAATCTGCTTGATATACATATAGATTTTTTTTTTTTTTTTTTTAATTTTTGTATTTTCCCTTTTTAGTAGAAATCAAGTTGGGGATTTTTTCGAAAAAAAAAAAAAAAAAAAAAGAAGTTGTTTTGGATCGAAATAATTAAACATTATATTTTTATCTAAAAGTCGACGCGAGTGCTTCATAACAGCAGCAACGCGACTACTTTTTTTTTTTTTTTTTTTCCGCCTGATGAAAGGTCGTGCTAAATTATTTCGATCCGAAACAATTGTATGCTTTTTGCAATTTCATTCATCCTGATACAAGACCAGTATTTATCTGTTTTATGTGTCATATTTCTGAGAAATGAAAATTGGTTTGTCTAAATAAGATTCTTTTGAAATAAACTGAGCTTTTATTTTGAATATTCTTGAATTATAATGCACAAATTACAACTGACAAAAAAAAAAAAAAAAAAAAAAAAAAAAAATCTGGAGTGACTTTACTTGACTTTTTGAATATTAAGTAATTGACGGTTAAGTCAATACATCATAATGATAAAGAATTTTTTGTTGTATCCCTGTAAAAATCTCTAAGTGCTAGATTCACCAAAATCCCCACATTTTGTGCGACGATGACCTATAAAATGTGTATAAATTTTTAGTTCATTCGAATAAAGTCGCTATTGCAGTTTAAATAATTTGAGCCCATACGCCATAAGAATTATTCTTTCCATCCCTGTAAAAAAACTATAAATTCTTTATTCACTGAAATATATATAGTTCGTGCGGCGGTTATCTGTAACATGTATATAAATTTTCAGCTTAATCGAATAAAGGATTTATAGATTTTTACAGGGATACAACGAAAAATTCTTTATAACCTATGGGCTCAAATTATTTAAAGTGCAATAACGTTAAATTAAACAGCATACTATATGGAGAAAAATACTCATTATAATTTTCTCTCTCATTTATTCAATAACTTCTCTTACTTTAAGTAATTAATGGTTGTTTAAGTAAAGAATAAAGTTCAAAAAGTCGAGTGGAGCCACTCTAGATTTCTTTTACTCTTATTTATTTATTTTTATTTTTTTATTGGGATTTAATTCATAGAAAAATTTAAATTGCCACAAAAAGTCTTAACATTTTCTATAAATAGGTCGACCTTCGACCATCTAGCAGTCGATATAATCTATTACATCTCTCCTATTAGGCTCTCACGTGATTTTAAATCATTTAACATCGGTTTACATGATATTTTTAAATTAATGGCATCATCTTTACAATTTAACAGTTACTTTTATTTTATTTATTTATTTATTTTCAAATGAAGAAAGAAAATAAGAGAAAACCTTTTTAGAGTTTAAAAACTGTGAAGAAATTATTTTCATTATATTATTTTAACTATTTTCGAGGTTTTCTGTAATTTAGCTAAATGTTTAGTTGTTTAGTACATAATTCAGTGGTTTATTTTGGAGGCGGAAAAAGAAAACCACCATATCGTCAACTGACAATTTTTGCATCGGTATTATATCTTCTTTCCTTTAAAATTATCTTTCCGTTTATTTAATTTGTTTCAAATTAAGGATAAAATTCATTCTTTCTCAATACACTTTGTTGCAATTGGGCGTCACTTTTCCCTGCTAAATCATATATATATATATATATATATATATATTAAATTTGATAAGTTTATGGTTTTAAGTTAAGCTTTGTTGTGTTACTTTATTGATTCGTTTGTTTTGCAGGCTGTTAATTGATAGATCTGGTTTCTTTACATTAGTGTATTTCATCCACTGATATTTTTTTTTTTTTTTTTTTAATCTTATTGGTCATTGGTGTTTCAGTGATCTTGTATCTGTTGCTTGGCTTCTACTATGCTTAATAGATCATCTTTATTGTATATATATATTCATTGTTTTATAAAATAATCCAAATGAAGGATAAAAATTCATTTTCTTTATATCAATAAATTATTATAGCTGTGGCCTTAATTATACATTATTTTAACTAAGACCATATCGTCCTCCCCTTCCTCTCCCCAGGAAACTTGGTGTTTTATTGAGAATGGTGTTATGGACTGCTCCCAAATTAACAATCATTAATTTAACTGTGTATTGGCATTCCTTTATTGTAACTTTCTGTCCCGCTTTTGAGGAATATAAAATAAACACTTAACAAATAAAACATTTCCAAACATTTAAATGTTGAAGAGAAATAAAAAAATAAAACAAACTAATGCTTATTTTAACAGGGTTGCTACGGCACTTGGAATTCAGGAAAAACCTGGAAAACTCGGGGATTTTGAAAAACTATTAAAAAAAACAGGGAAAACTCATGGAATTTCAAAATTTATTGCAAAAATAAGAGAAATTGAGGGAATTTAAAGCTTTTTTAGAAAAGCATTAGAAATTTTTTTCTTAATCAAATATTTTTTTTAAATTTTAGTGCTTTATAATGAGGAAGAAAAAGACAATTATATTTTTTTTTTTTTTTTTTTTCCAAACTACAATACGGTAATAAAATTAATATATAACCTACCTGATGTTCAATTGACTTGTAAACATGTTAGATTCTAAAGCTGCATGATTGTGTGTCTTTTTTTTTTTTTTTTTTTTTTTTTTTTTTTTTTTCACTTTTTAAAGGGACAGAGCAAACTATGGAATTTTTTCTCCTAATTTGTGTAGCAACCTTGCTTAATGTCATTATAGTAAAATTTAAAAAATAATGATTATTACTGAAGAAATTTTTAACTTCTAATGTAAGTATAGGTTGAGTCAAACGTTTTGCCCGTTTTCTAAACATTTATTAAATGTCAAAAAACCTAACAATTATAACATATTTTCATTAACATAGTCACCATTACTTTCAACAGCCATTTTCCAACGTGACTGCAACATTGAAATTCCATGGTTGTAAAAATCCGCTGGTTTTTAAGCAAAGAAGTCAGCAATGCCTTTTCGGAGGTCGTATTCGTTGTTGAAGCGACGTCCACGCATAAAGTACTCTAGCAACCTGAATAAATGGTAATCTGTAGGTGCAATGTCGGGGCTATATGGCTGATGAGCGAGAAGTTCTTATCCCAACTCATTCAGTTTCTCATGCGTCTGGTTTGAAACGCGTGGTCTTGCGTTGTCTTGTTGGAAGAAAACTCGAGTTGGATTAAAGCCTTTTTCGACCAGTTTCTGTTAAACGTGGTCCATTTGAGTGCAATAGACATCTGAGTTCATTGTTTGTCCTTGAGGAAGAATATCCCAATGCACAACTCCTGTCGACATCCAAAAAATGCACAAAAGTGCTTTTTTTGGATGCATCCCAAATCCCAAGTTGAGCCGTCCGAACTCCAAGCTGATGAGGGCTGAGCCATTGAAATCCAGCTTTTTTGTTGTCATATAGTACCCACTTCTCATCACAGGTAAGAATTCGACGCCATCCACCTCGGCTAAAATTTCGCAGCAACGATTGTCAGACTGATTTTCGCTTCTTTTCCATTTCGTTGGGCTCATGTGGTACCATTTGACCAAGCCTAATCTTCTTGCCAATTTTGTGAAGGTGTCGATTGACAGTTGACTGAGAAGTACCAAAATCTTGCGCTAATTTTCGGATGGTTTGAGTCGGATAGGGTTAGTCGCACAGAGTAAAGCTCTTTCGTCGATTTTCGATGCCCAGAACGTTTCTTATCGCCGAGATGCGTATCCCAGGAACGGAACTTTACATACCAACGTCTGCACATTCGACTTTTTTCAGTTGCATTGTGGGCCTTGTTTGAACTCGTGGAAGATTAGGCTGCGGATTTTTTCACTTTTTTTTTTTTTTTTTTTTTTTTACATACTTGATCTGTTTTAAAAAGTAATAAATCTCTAAAATATAAAATAAACATAACAATTAAATACATCGTTTTGATCAGCAGAAAACGAGCTTTCAAAATATAGATGACATTTACATTGCAACTTTAATGTAACATATTTATTGATACGCAAATAAAAAACGGACAAAACTTTTGACTCAACCTAATAGTTTTTCGGTGTAAAAGCTCATAGAATTGGTTATACTGAACTGGAATAGATTTCTTTTTTTCTCTCTTTCCCCAACTTTGTTTTATGTCCACATGAAATAACGATATCGATTATGTGGATAGATTATACTCACATAATGTCAATATCCCCTTGTCTTTATTTGTTCGTCTCATGGGAAGCTGTTAAGCTTTCTATATTGAACCCCTTAATAAAAGAAAAAAAAAAAAAAAAAACAAGAAAGAGATGAGCGATTTAAATCCTGCTGGTACATTTTAATAATGCATATAGCAGTAATCTCTTTTTATAGCTTTACGCCTCACTTGGAATTCAGCTGTATGATCGTTTGATTTCCAGGCTGTTTACGCTTTCGATTCCATTCGTCGATAGCAAGTGACGTGAATACTTAGTATGTTCGATTTCCCGAAAATTCTCTTCTGTGACATGTACGTCTGGGATTGTTTTCGACCGCAGATTAATTGAAGAACACCCAAAGGGGGCACGCCATATTAGTGGTATTTAAAGTCAACAAACCGTACGTGGAAGCCTTTGTTAACTCATTTCCTGTCTGGACAATTTTTAAGGTTGTTGAAAATAGAGGGCTTTATAATTTTCTGGAATGCCTAGCCTAGGACATTTGTTCTGTTCGCGGAATCAGAGATTCTAATTGGGCTGCCTAGGGGGGGAGAGGATTTGTAATGGATGTCCGAAATTTATGCAAGAAAGACGCCAGAATGAACTGCAGCTGATTTTCTCATTTGGAAAGTGGGAGGTATATTATTGATTTTAAAATTAAATCATTCGTTCACTTGCGATGAATATCTGGTCTCAGGACAGTTCAATGATTCGATTAAAAGAATTTATCGATCTTTAAAAGCGGTGATTGCTTATTAGAGTATGATTCGTGTATTATGGAGGGTTTAAATAATAAGATCGTAGAGTGGTTGCTTGAGTAAAAGCTTCCAAAACATAGGAGTGTGTAAGCAGTTGGAAGAAGGACGGCTCCTAAATATCTTGAACTGTTAGCGAGTTATTATGAGGATTAATTAATTTTTGAAATTTTTCTCGAGTGAGAAAATGTTGATTTTTGTTCTTCTTAGTGACCCATTAATCAAGTAGGCTGTTTTTGGACTTTACCATAAATGGTAAGTGTTGATAAAAAATTTCTCTAATTTTTCTTTGCTGTATGAACGAAAAAAACTGTGATGGACGAACCAAACATGAATCAACTCCGTTGTCTTATTAGGAAATTCTTTCAAGTACTAATCAACAGAATTTCTTTTCCTTTCTTTTCTTTTTTTTTTTTTTTTTTTTAAGGACTGAGGGCTTATTAGTCTCAATCTGGGATTTTTGCGTTGTCGATTTCGATAGTTGGACATTTGTCGAAATCTAAAATTTATCGAAAATATAATTGAATAATTTGAAAGCGATGTTATAATTTGAAAAAAAAAAAAAAAACCTACTAGTCCCCCGTCCTGAACTAAATTCTGCTTTTGCCAGAATTTCATCAAAATCATTTTTATTATTATTATTATTATTGAAAGAAAAAGAAAAGAAAATTAATAAAAATAGAATCGACTCCAAAAAGTAACTACTATTCAAAAAAAAAAAAAAAAAAAAAAAAAAATCACTATATTTAAAGGGGACTAATGTGCTAGTTGTACTTGACGGGACTAAAGTGAAAGTTGTACCTCACGGGACTGATGTGCAAGTTGCACCGAACGAACAAACTATTTCTTTCAACGAAAATGCCTACTAACCCTGGACGATAGGTCTAATATATCGTATCATATTATATATCGTATTTATCGTAATATAACTCAATACTTATTTCGCTTCCTTCTTTGACTCGTTTTAATACGCTTTTTTTTTTTTTTTTTTTTTTTTGAAGGTTTAAAGTTTAATCAAGAGTGTTTTCCAAAAATATGATCTGCTGAACTGGTATAAGAAAAACTGTAAAAAATTACTAAAAATCAGTTCATGTCTACAATATCTCCATAAACGTGCTATATTTGGCGGTTCTATTATTGCAATTTTCATCTACGTTGCTAAAGAATTCTATTTTTATCGTCTGTAATTTGATGTAATGTAAATGTACATGCGGTACATACCGAGTAAAGTTATCGTAATATAAATGTAATGTGGTGTAAACGTAAATCTAATAATTTGCATTAATTAAAATCCATGTGTGGAATACTGAAGTGACACAAATTAATTTTTTTTAATTTTAGATTCATTATAAAGAGATGTAAAGACATGACGTCACATTTTATGAATTATATCTGCTCGATATGTTTAAGCACCTTGACATTAATGAACGAGGGTTAATATAATTTCAAAGATATAGTAATAAGACATAGATTGATCAGCGAGAGGGAAAAAGTGAGGCCTTTTTTTTCGGGAAAAGTCACTCTAATGGCTGCCTTTCCCTGAGTAAATCACACACAGGAATACACACGGATAATTTAGTTAATAAAATTTATGAATAATTTATTTACTAAAGGTGAATGAAAAACTCCAGATACAGTTTCAAATTCGTTTTTCTTTTTATTCTTTTTTTTTTTTTTTTCAATACTCTCTAATGGCTGATTTTAGAACTTTTTTCCGGCATCAAAATTTTTTGCTCGATAACATGGGGATGATAGATCTATATATATTACTATATCTATGTATAATTTGGTTTTGAACTTTTCAAATTTGCAATTCAAAACGTAAAATTTAACTTTAAAAAAAAAGCTCTTTTATTGCAATTAATCAGCTAAAATTTTTGCCTGTTGTGTTTAGTACAATGTAAATTAATTTCTGTAAATTTTTTTAAAGAAAATCGGCGATTAGTATATGAACTTGCTTGCTAGAGAAGGAAAAGAAATAATCTCCTATTTTCAAAAATATTCTTATTTGATTATGTAAGTACATTAATGTTCATCTGTAAACATTGGAAGAATGGTAAATCATTAAGTATACATTTTCTAGAAATCTTGAGAGTTTGTCTGAAATATATAATGTACACTCTAGTTTCGTTACATCGAACTCTTTGAAATTGCAGATATTAATTCGCTATTATGAAGTTTCATTGTAGGAGATTTCGTTGTAAGCGTTTCATTCCTTCGGGTCTTGCGAAATTCAGGAAAATTTCTTTAAAATAGCTTTAATAAATTCACATGAGTACACCAAATTAATTTTATTATTATTTTATTTATTTATGAAAAAGAGAGAATTCACTTTTTTTTTTTTTTTGATACAAAGTGTTCATTGAATTTGGATGTAAAAGTTTTCGTATTTATCTGTGTCTGATCAATTATGTTACACAGAATTTGAATATATTGTTGAAGTATAACTTAGTTTTTATTAAGGCGTAGAAATATTTTCAGAATTTGAATGCGTTGTTGAAGCACATAACTTATTAGTACTACATAGCGTGTACATTTTAATATCATAAAATATATTATGTGTCATTCTAGATTTAACACTATTGTAACTCGGTTTTGTAGTACTTTGTCTAATGTTTTTGAATTTATCGAAGTTTGTCTCAAGAATATACTTTAAATGTATACATTTTTACTTTCTTCTATATATTAAAAATGTAGAAAGAAAATATTGGATTCATAAAAATTTTTTGACTTTGTTTTCGATGGATTTACACGTTTTGAGATGTCCAGTACGCATTTTTAGAAAATGCTTGTTTGGCTGTCTGTCTGTAGAATAACCTTATTTTGGGGGGTGGGGTGGGGTGGCAGCTATAGATCAAGAACTAATGCATAAATTTTCATGAAAAGCTGCATTGCGCTGCATTTGACATAAATTGCTGTCTATCAGCTTTTGGTGCATATCCCTGAACAGGTGGCGCTGCCATCCCATCTTTTTTTCACAATTTTTAATATGACAATATATAAAACAAAATTTCGTATGAATGTACGCAATTAGCATTACTTTTTGATCAATCATGGTGAAATTGAAAAATTTCATAGTATTAATAGTTAACCAGGATAGAAATTTTTACTATTCTGTAAATTTCCATTAATATCTCCCACCCCACCTTGCTAAATTTAAAATAAGTGTTTTTCAAAAGAACTGGACGACACTTTTAACCCGTTAGTAGTCGCTATAGACAGCGCCACCTATTACAGATTGCGCACTTTTATTTAACTGTCACCAATAATTTTAAAAAGTGATGTGATCGACGTTTCTTTGAGTTTATTCGCGTTTTATGTATATCAAATGCCACTTCTAAAGATTTTTGGTGGCTATCGAATAACAAAATCTGACAACACTTAAGGTTGGGCGGCAAATCTACCAACTAGCGACTACTAGCGGGTTAAAACGAATGGTTGAATTATGTATATGTGATAAATTAAAACAAAGTTGCTGTTGCTATTAATTATTATTATTTTCAAGGGAGAGAAAAAAACCTTTTTTTACAGCTATTCCCTCTTCTTTTTACAATGTAAAATGCAGTGATAACTGTTTTGGTCCAAATTACGTGAATTTAGAAAATAGAGAAAAAAGTTTTGTGATGGCTGTAACATACTGGTTTATGTTTTGATATTTACATTTTTGGTTAACACGTTCAGCGTCATGTCAGCCATTCTAGATTCTAGACATTTTATCATATATCTCTAAAAGTACCGAAAGAATCATCTTGAAACTTTAGGAGTGGGCAGAACATGTTATACTTCAAACATTTCAGTGAAAGTTTTACCCCGAAAGTAAAAGCAATACTAATAAAAAATTAACACGTTGAGCGCCCTGTCAGCCATCGGTGGCTGACAGTATCAAATATGATATAAAGCCACGTCAACCATCAGTGGTTGACAGTGTAAAATAGGATATTTATAAAACTAAAAATATTACATTGTTTTAAGTAGTTACTGAAAATTTGCTTAATTTTTATTTATTACAGGAGGAATCATTATGGAATTATAATGGATTTTAAGAATTCGCGCGACGCTCAACGTGCTAATTTATATTTTTAGGGTAGAGATGAAATACTATACGAAAATTTTGCACCGTAATTGCTACATGTAATTATATTAGTCGGTAAGTTTAATTCAGTTCTCAGATTTAAACTGTGAATCGGATGCTTTCGCCGGAAGAGATTTTTGCAGTTCTCGGGAAATTCATTGGAGAATTGCGGACAACAGGGAGAAGCCTTCACTTTGCTACTCCATTAAATTAGCAGAAATTCTGAAATCTTCAGGAGTAGATAGAACTTCCTCCGCAAATTGATTTGAATCAGAATTGATCGTAAAGGTAATATTTATAACATGCAATCAGTAAGATGAAATGTTGGATTTAACACATTTCTATTTAGACGCTACTTGATGGCTGAAATATCAGTGAGGCTTCCCTATTTAGACACAAAGTTTTTTTTGTATCTGTGTGCATTGAAAGAGTGGACAAAAAAGTTCGATTGATTTAAAATTCGGTACAAATATAGAATTAGTTGTGTAATTGTTAGTGCATATAGTGGCTCGTGTACAGGGATGCATAAAAGAATTTCGATGTATTACAGGTTATGGACGGAATTTGTTTTAAGGTCATTTTAGCATCGTTGTACTTTATCCATCATAATGAAATTAACATATATTATTAAGATGCTTAAACAAAGTTTCTATAAAAAATGGTGTGAATATATTTAATTAGCCTGCAGGGCTTCCCAAAAGGATTCCTGTACGCTGTGTAATTCTTGGACATGTCTTTGATTGTATCATATTAGGTAAAAAAGCAAATACTATATGACAGGGAGATGTTGTTTGTTCGCGTTGGGGTCACTTGTGATCCTAGCATCTTCTGCCCCTTGTCACACTTTACAGTTTGGACCAGCAGACCATTCCTAAAAGTATTTTGTTTTTGCATGCATTGTATTATCTTTCTGTGTGTGGATTCTCTTCCACGAATACCGTCGTGCTTGAGAATTTCGGGAAAGGAGAACTAATGCTTCATGGATGTTCCCGAGCAGCTCCTCTCTTCCAGTTAAAAGTTAATGTACAATTGGGAATTGAAGTGATCTTCATCCCCCTGATGCAGAAATATGATTTCATCGTATTATATAGAGTAAGCAAAATTTTACTCACCAATGAGTAATACAAATGTGACAATTTGTAGAATTATTGTATTTAATAATGAATTCTCATATATTTTTTTATTTTGGTTTTTTTTTTTTTTTTTTTCTGTTGATAAGAATTGTGAATATCGTGTTCAGACAGAGGGGAAATGCGGATCTTTCTGAAATTTATAGTTCGAATTCGTGCATTTTTGTTTTTTCTTTTCTTTGAATACTGCGTTTTCTTTAGATCTTCTGCGATCGATGTTGTTAAAATGCTGGCTGTATCATCATCAGTAATTGGATAAGAGTGCCTAAAAAAATGTGTATTAAGCGGGAGGCTTCTAAAAACGCGGGATCAACATAGATAATGCGCGGTTTCCAGCGGGGCTGGCCCCGAGGTGAATCATTAAACTTCTACCAGCTCTATGGAGATCTGGCACCACAGAATGCTAATCACGACTTTCGCTGCGTCGTTAGCGCAGAGGCATTCGCTCGCAGGAAATTCATTAGAGGGGGCCTTGGAACTCAAGTTGGAAGATGGTTTCTTAATGACTGCGAAACCTTGTAATTGGGTTCATCTCCTTTTACCTTTCCTTACTCCATGCCATTATCCTGAGAATGAGAAAATAACGATTCTTTTCATCGATATCGGTGTAGTCTGGAATCGCTGGCTTATGACCCGATTCAGCTGCAGCGTGTGATGCGCAGTGACAGTGTCTCTTTTGCCATTGACAATTTCTGCTTCAATTAATGGAATTGGATATTTTAATTGAACGTTCCGAATTATGACATGTTCTAATAACCATTCTTTTGCAGTGCGACTCATTTGTCCACTGCAAGAAATCAATACTCCCAATTATAATTTTTTACTTTGTGTGGTAGGTAGCCAAGCAGCAGTAGTCTTTGTTCTGTTCAGGAATGGTGTTATTTCTCACATTTTTCTATTCGATAGTTTTCGAAGCTTTGTTCCAATCTTATTTAAAGTACAGTTTAATAAGAAATGCTTTATTTCTTCTTAGAATCCGAATAGAGTTGAGAAGGAAATGCGAAAAATTCTAATGTTAATTTTTGGAGTTGGAAAGGAGGAAAATTGCAGAATAAATATTAACCCCTTGAACTACAATTTATTTACAGTCAGCACTGCTCATGCAGACGATATAATTTTCTTAGTTTTAAGAGGAGGGATTGATATTTTGTTGCTCAAATAATTTGTTATTATTAAAAATAATATTTGTTTCACACATTTATATGAATGTTTGTTATATATACATATAAGAACATAATTAGTATCGGGAAATTCATGACGAGCTGGACTCGTCATTTCAGTTCAAGGTGTTAATAAAAATCGTTTTAGTTTGATTTGTCGCTGAATGGTTATTTTTTGCACGTTAAGGCACATATGGCTTAAAGTGAATTTTGAATCACTATGAACATGCATGCTTGTCCCGAGATTCGAACCCGGCACCTTCCACCTGGGAAATGAAAGGCAGAGAGCTCTAACTATCCCGCTGCTAGATAAATATGATATAACGGGAAATGACTTCCAGTGTTTCTGATTGGCAGAGTAATAAATAAGAAAACGCTTTTCGTAATTAATAAGACATTTATTTAACTATATATGCTGTCTTATTTTTAACAACTATATTTGCTGCTATATTAAAAATTATGGGGGAAAAGAACGGGATGATAGTGCCACCTGTTGAACGATATGCATGAAAATTTGATAGACACCAACTTTTGTCAAGGAGCAACTAATTATAAATCTTCATGAAATTCTATACTGAGAAAAGTTTTCTAAAAATGGTCAAATCATGTTTGACATAAATTAGTGCATACTTTTCTTGCGATAATAGTTCAAAAGATAGCGCTGCCAATCCGCCTTCCTCCCTAAATTTTTAATATGACAGTACAGGACAAAATATTTTATAAATGCGCCCACTGAAAATTATTTATTTTAATTATTATTTGAGTACGAGCATCGCTACCCCACCTGGGGGAGGAGTTACTTCTCCCCCAGGTGAGGGAAGGTGTGTGTGTGTGTGTGTAAATGTTTAATATGAGCATTTTTCAAAAAAAAAAAAAAAAACTCGTCAATATCTTTAAAAATGGTTGAACCATACATCTGTGATAATTTAAAACAATGTACAGTGAAACCTCTCAAGTTGGACACCTCTCTAAGTTGGACGCTTTTTCTCGGAACGGAATGTATCCATTAACATTATGTCTAACCCCTATAAGTTGGACACTTTTTCTTGGAACCGTAGGTGTCCAACTTAGAGAGGTTTTACTGTAATTAATTTGTTTTCACTTTGTAACAAATAAATAATTAAACGCATATTCTAAGATGTCGTCTGTAAAGCACAAAATTGACTTTCTTTGGTCATTTAGTGTTATTATTATTATTATTATTATTTTAATTCCTTTCAATAAAGGTCTGGTGGGGCGGGATTTTCTGGGGAACCCCTAAGTATTGCGGACTCCTCTGAGAAAACTTTAGTTGCTCCAAACTGCTTCATTAACAGTGATTAGCTTTCTTGGTATAATAATAATAAATAATTTGTTCTGTGTGAATTTGTATAGGAAAGTATTGAAGAAAGTTTTGTGATATCCACAGCATACTAATATTATTAAAGTACTAGTGGTATGTACAGTTCCCGCCGCTTATTAAAATCACATTCGTTCTGAGCCAAAGTGATTTTATTAAGTGGCTGATTTTTATATCTGGCGAACGTTCCTACCCTTAAGGAAAAGGTATTACTTCCCTGAATTTCGAAAGAAACTTCAAAAGGTAACGAATAATATAATTAGTAAACAATATTAATTAATTTTTGGTAGATAATTAACTGATTATGTCTTCTATATAAGTAAATTAAACGCATTGTAAGTTCCCGTGCACTTTCGTTAAAGGAAAATCATCATTACTTTACCCAAAGTTCACGCTGTTCTTATAAATTTAAAATTTTTACGTTTAAACCTCATGAATTATAGTAATTTCAAAATAAGAACTAGAAATTGCCTTCTAATAATTAGGGAAAAAAAAATCATTTCAAATCAAATTTGTATTTTATTACTGCGCTTTGAAAAACACGTTCCTTGAAACTGTTAGGGAGATAAGTTGCGGGGCGTGTTTCATTTGTAACTGTGCTCCAAGTATAAAATCTTGAACAATGAGCGATAACGGAGGGTTTGTTGTGCTTTAATTTATTTTTCTAATTAAAAAAAAAAAAAAAAAAAAAAAAAAAACACAATGTAAATAAATAAATAAAAAAAAAATTAGTGTGCATAAATGATATTTTTGGCTGCTGAGAAGATATTTTTGAGTTTATTAACCGGCGATGCTGATTTTATTAAGCGGCGGCTTTAATAGGAGTTTGTATTGATTTGATTCCGGTACTGGCGATTTGGTCAGATTAAGCGGCTGATTTTATTAACCAGTGATTTTATTAAGCGGCGGTTACTGTACTACAAAACGTAATGGAAAGGATTACAAAAAAATTGTAATGCTTAAATCAAAAAATAGGGGGAAGAAACAATTTTAATGCCATTTCCAATTTTAATGCACCGTTTTTATATTTAGGTAAAAATTTAATTTTCATTTCCACTTCCGTCGCTTTTCTAGACTGAGAATTCGGTAAATAAAATTTCGTTTCAGCCGTAAACTATCTGTTTCCTCGTAAATAAGTAAGTTTGAAATTCCATATGGGGAATTTAACGACGCATTTGAAATTTAACGCAGTGTGCGCTTTAGAATGAAAAAAATAGCACGACCTCCAGTAATCTGTTTTTCAACCGGATCATAGCTTCTGTTTAGTTTGTTTCCAGCTGTGTCTTAAACTATCTAATCTCATTAAAAAAAGAAACGGAACCTTGAAAAATAGTCTACAGTTTGCGTTTAAAATATTTAAAGAGTATAAAGTCTCAATATATAATATTTACACTTTTTTTTCGTTTTTTATTTATTTTTTGTTATATATATATATATTCTGTTTTAAAGGATTTTTTTTTTTTTTTTTGTCGCTAGCAAGGGAAGTATGGATGTGTAAAATTACAATTTGTAATCAAACCAAGTTTAAATAACATTTAGTTGTATAAGTTTGGTTTAAACGGGTACAGATTTTGCGCAACTGCACCTTTTCCGTCAAGGTAGAACTCGAAAAGTTTCAAAAGAAATAAAAATCGGTCTCGAAAGTCATGTGTCAAGCGTGAAACTTTTCTGGGGCTAAGATTTTTGAAAATTTTTGCTGTCTCTGAATTTCTTGTTAAATTATTTTGTTTCCAAAGAAATTTCTCATCTTGAATATTTAATTTGTCTTATAATACATTTTAAGAACTCACAAAATATCGCTTATTGTAGGTAACCATATGATATATCATATGTCTCCTCTATCTGCATGAAAGAAGCAGCTTTCAGGGTTTTTGCATGATAAAGTGTATGAAACTGTGGCAGGTGGTTAGATTGTCAGATCTCGCATTAAAACCTTGGCAAGTGATAAATAAATAATTATAAGATTAAAAAAAAAAAAAAAAAAAATTATATACCATGTTTTTAAATTTTCTGTTGAATCATAACTATAGAACTATATTGGCACTTTATCAATGCGTATGAAATTAAGTAATAATGACGTCAATTCTTGTGAGATGCATAATTTAACTTTTCATAATTTTTTAATGTTCGCGTTTAATTAAATGTATTTATTTTTATGTCGAAAGAAAATGAACTTGCATTTTTTTTTTTTTGGCTACAATTAAGTTATAGCTAATATTTAAATGGCTAATTTTAAAGCTGTTAGGAAGTTATTATTTTTATATTTTAATTAACTAAAAGAAAACTAATCAAAAATTCGAAAATCGAGCTTCGAGGTATTGCGTTGTCAACGTGTTCTGAGCGATTCTAAAAGTTTAGGATATCTACTAAGTGCTAAAATAATTGGGTTAAATTTTATTGGGGTATCTATCATTTATACACACACACACACACACACACACACATATATATATATATATATATATGTGTAATTAATTCTGCATGGCTCGTAAACATGCGTAACAATTTGCAAGTCAATTGGGTGATTTTTGCGACTGCTATACAGGTACACACAAATTTTGTTCATAGGCCGTAATGACAAGAAATACTTTGGTGTATCCGTGTGCATGATCTACAAACAGGATACACACTATAAAATAAATAGCTAGTTTTGTATAGCGCATGAACATATTTACCAATTTTTAAGTCAATCGGGTGATTTTTGCGCTGCTCTCGCAGCAAAGACAGCGCGCAGCACATCAAAATCTTTTTTTCTTTTTTTCTTCTTGTCTCAATGGGGATGCTTTCACGAACGTTTCAGCAACTGGATTTGATATACAGTGCGTAATATAATATATGTTTTTAAAACTTTGTTGACCGAGCTTGATAACTAGGGCCCGACTATGCTTTTGGAAGACCTGGGGCACTGAGGCTATTTGGAGGGCCCCTTATCTTTCTCTAAAGAGCTCGCCAGAAGGACCCATTCTCAAAAACAAAATAAATAAATGAAAATAGTGCATTTTTTAAATTTTTCCCTTCAATTTTCCCTTCTATTTCCTAATTTTTTAGAAACCTATAACAAAATCATTAGTTTTATGTAGTTCAAGACAAACGAAAAACTGAAGCACATTGATCAGCCAATGTTTGGGAAATGAGTCACAAAATTTAATAATTGTTTAAGCTCTCTAATAAAACAAAGAAAATAAAAATAAATTTTTGTTTTTAATTGACATATAATGGAAAAAACTGTACTATTACTTCTCAATTTTTGGAAATGAGGCCCCCTAAATTTGGAGGCCCTGGGCCAGTGCACAGTGTGCCCGTGCCATATTCTGGCCCTGTTGATAACTGAAAAATGTGCATACAGGTTATACCGCTAATACATTTGATGTCATGCGTGATATCGAAACCTTTCATCATACACAATTCCTGTGATACCGCGACCTGTTTCATGCTTTGATTCGTCGTCTCGTTTCCCTCATTGTTTGGTTTTCGGAAACTGTGCGAAATCGGCCCGTTACGCCATTTGAAAAGTGCAGCTTTATTGTGGCATGTGCATAAATATTTGCTGCCTTTCGTGTAATTTTACGCTGAAATATTTTTCTCGTCTATTTCATTTGCGACAGGTGTTCTTCTCCGCAGTAGCCGGTTCCGAAAAGTTAAAAGTCACATTTTTTTTTTTTTTTTTTTTTTTATAGAGCGAAAAAATAACGACAGGATATGTGCTTCAGTGAAATATGTTAAAATCACCTACATTTTTTTTTTTTTTTTTTTTTTTTTTTTGTTTTCGGGAGGGAGGGGAAAAATTGAATGAATATATATATTGCACTGATATTAAATTACTATATAAATATTTAGCAATTTGCATACAACAAGACAGAAATAACACCTAATTTACATGCAACATTCATTCTGCTCCCTTGAAAACGTAATGAATTTGCATGTTTCCATTTATGGATGTTTGATAGTCGCAATCTCTTTTTGAATTTTTCTGTTTTATCTTTTTCAATGTTTCTTGTTTTCATCTGTTCAATGTTTGAAAAGGTTTTCAATATATATATATATCTTATATATATAAATAATAGATAACGTAATAAAATTTAATCTTAAAATTTAGCAATTAATAGAACTAAAACAATAACAGCACACTAAAATATAGAACTGAATTTAACATAGAGGAAAGAATGACACAAAAAGTTGCGATATAGATAAGGAACCAATGAGTTACCATATTAACTTAAAATACTTACGCCGACCTGAAGGATAATAAAAAAGGACCATTAAACTTGTGAAAGAGAAAAAAGATAATAAACCACATAATCAATTGGATATAAATGCTTAAAATTAGAAGCATACTTTCAAGGGGCGCATACTTCATAAAGCAGAGAAAGCTGCAACGATTTCGTAAAACGATATTGCTAATCATAGCAATTTATATCATCTCACGCCCCGATCAATGCAGCAAAAAAAACCATAAAGAATGAGAAAAAAGTGAAAAATTAAATTAAAACAAAGAATAAATAAATATTAATTAAAATCTTAAAGGAAACCAAAGTAATAACATGAAATAATCAGAGTAACCACATGGAAAACAGTTAACACAAACTGGAAAAATGGTTGATGCCAAAACCTAAATTGAAGTTAAAATAATAGCTCGACAGATATCGATTAATCGAAAATACTTCAGAACAATTACATTAAAGATAAAATACACAGTATATATATATATATATATATATATATATATATACACACCCCGCGACAAAAAGATAGGAACAAAGGGTTTTTTCTTTGATTTTTCATAAAATAACGTTATGTAAATTGTGCTTATCATTTATTATTATTATAAAATAACACTATTCCTGGACTAATTTTTGTTTTAAGACTAATTTAGAAAAGTTTTAAGACTAAAATTTTTCTAATTTAAGACTACACTCCGCGACAAAAAGATAGGGACAAAGTTTTTTAAACTTTTCCTAAAATAACATTATCTAAATTGAGCTAATCATTTATTATCATAGCATGAAAACTAAACAACGGAATTGACCCTGATAAAATAAATTAATAGATTAGAATAAGATAAATGTATCGAAGTGAACGGTGGATAGCCTGTTAGGGGGGATTTCATTCTGTCACTGTGTCAAGCGTTTGGTCAAATTCATTTCTCTTAACATGATAACTATGTTAAGAGAATGTCCTGTTCTAGAAATTAATGAAAATATATATATGATGGGGAACTGAGCAGAGTCCACCTATGCCAACTAGTTTTCTTTTCAAAGTATGAAACAGAAATGCATAATTTTACAATTTAAAGGTTGTGTGGTTACAAAGTGGCTATTCGTAAGATATCTTTGTTATGTAACTGGAAAATTTAATCTAGTGGTATTAAAAATTCGATTAAAAAAATGCCAGCAATTTACTTTTGATTCTCAATCGATTATTTTCATTTCTTCGTACTCTTTCTTTCTTTTTCTGTTCTTACATTTTAAATTTTCAAAATGGAGTTCAGTGGAATACTGACGCGTTTCATTAGCTTCTTGTAAAGGATGTCACTTCTACTGCAGTAACTTAGCAACACTATTGTTCGTAAAGCTAGAGAATTAAGATTACCGTGCGTTCCTTTTGGCACTGAAGTTTGAGTTTCTCGCCTTCGAGCGAAAAAAAAAAAAAATCTTCGAAATAAAAGAGGGTTCAGGCTTACTTTCTTTTGAAATTCATTTTGTTCCTTTGTTTTATGCGAAGTACTATGATTGAAATTTGTGGCATAGGAATAGATTTTAAAAAGTTAATATCGGAAATAACTTTTCTTACTTTCTTTTGTAATATTTTACCATGTTTTTATTAACTTCGTTTCTTGTTTGTATGTTTGTTTGTCAGGTACAAATCTTGCAATCGATTTTTAACTAACTTTCCGACTAGCTAGATATTTGAAACTTTCAGGACAGCTCAGAACACGGTGACAATACATATTTTTAATACTTTTAGTCAACTGTTTCAGGTCCCTTCTGTATTCAGAAGCGTTTATATGATTCAACAGAAAATTTATTTAACTAACTTCCCGACTAGCTAGACATTTGAAACTTTCAGAATAGTTCAAATACGGTTAAAATGCATTTTTAAATATTTTTAACCAATTGCTTCGGTACCCTGCTGCCTTCGGCAGCGTTACCAGTACAAAGCTTGCAATCAATTTTAACTAACTTCCCGGCCATTTGAAACTTTTATAATAGCTCAAAACACGAGAGCAATGAATTTTTTTAACACTTTTATCCAATTGCTCCGGGTTCCCGCTGTCTTCGGTAGCGTTGATTCAACAGAAAATTTAAAAAACGTGGTATATAAAAAGATCTTTTTATCTTGTAATTATTTCATATATTTTAACTTTCTTTAAATGCTATGTGCATTATGAGTGTTTTTAGCTCAATTTATTATATTGCACATTGCTGTTATTTTGCAGCTGTTATGGCTTCAGTTACATTTTTTTTTTTTTTTTTTTTCATATGTTACTATAGTTGTTTATGATTGGAGTTCACCTATTTCCACATGATTTGATAGTATAGATATATAAATATAGTGCAACCACGTTTCACGCCCCTAGCATAGAGGTCGTCTTGGAGGGATGCCAAATTGACCCGGGGATTGCATTCGGTCGTTCCACATTCTCTTATCGCTTCTTGTCTTCTCTCCACAAGAGTTATCACCCCTATTTTAACACTGGGCTCGTTGAGTCAGCACTTGCCATATCTATAATTTATTCCATAGTATTGTTAGACCCGCCCTTTTTTCTTACCCCAGTATATTTTAAAAGTATTTTTGTTCTTATTTCATCACAATTACATATTGGAGAAAATTTCTCGAAAATTAAAATAGTGTATAAAAAGGGCGGGACTAGCAATACTCTGGAATAAATTATAAGTATTACCATGTATGACATGCGCAGTGACTCCCATAATGCAAGAAACGTGGTTGAAAAGTATTCGTTAAGGAAGTTTTTTTTTTTTTTTTTTTTTTTTTTTTTTTTTCTTCTTCTTTACATATAATCGTTAATTAACTGTAAAACGTTAATTTACTAGTATTAAAATTTCTATTAAAAAATACGATTTTTCTTGCTGATGTTTAATTGATTATTCTAAAAAAAAAAAAAAAAATCATTCTCTTTTTCTCTAATTTTAAAAATACAGCTTACTGAAATTCTAACGTTTCATTCTAAAAGGCATCACTTCTATTACAGTAATTTAGCAACACTATTGTACGTAAGGACGCAGAAAATTAAGATAACCATTCGTTCCTTTTAACACTGAAGCTGAATTTATAACTTTCGAGCAGTAAAAGAAAAAAAATTCTTCGAAATAAGATGGTTTAGGCTTACATTTAAAAAAAAAAAATCGTTTTATCATTTGTTTAATGCGAAGTACTGTGATAGAAATTTGAGGTACAAGAACATATTTTAAGAAATTAATAATATTGTTTATAACTTTTCTTATTTTTTTACTTTTAACAAAGAACATACTGTTAAAATAAAATTTGAGAAAATGAAACGTCAAATAATTGAATAATTGACATCAAAAGTCCCAACTGAAGATTGAATTGAAAGAATTTTTAGTTAAAAATGCAAAAAATTTAAATTAATATAGTAGTCGTTGGGAGAGAGCAACACGGTTACACGTTTCATTTTTTAAAACGACGAATATATATATATATTAATAATTTTTTAAAAACGTAGTAAATGCCGAGCAATAGAAGATTTAAGATCCCTGAAATCACATAGACATCTTTATATTGTAATATTATTATTAGTTTTAATTGTATCGCATCCCGGCAAGAAAAGTGATACAAACCAAAAATTTTGTATTTGGGAAAAAAAAATAACTTACAGATAACGATAAAGAATTGACCATCCTACAAACTGATACAATTGCGAGGTGACGCTTTTTTACTATCTTTTATATTCAATAGAAAAAAGTATTGGATTCGTAAAAATTTTCGATTTTGGGTTTTCGGTGCATTTACACGTTCTGAAAGCTCTAGAACACGATTGGACCATTTTAAGAAAATGTCTGTCTGTGTGTGTGTGTGTGTGACAAAATTTTGTGACAACTGTATCTGAGGAACTACTGCACAGAATTTCATACAAATTGGTATGCAGTTACACTTTGACATAAATTAGTGCCTATCAACTTTTGGTAAAAATTGTCTTACAGCTTGCGTTGCCATCCCGCTTTTTCTAAATTTTTAACATGGCGGTATAGGACAAAATTTCGTAAGAATGTACATAGAGAATTATTTTTTCATAATCATTATAAAATTAAAAAGAATTATTTACAATAGTGATAGTTATCTGGGAAAAAAATTGTGTATATATAGTAGCGCCACCCCTCCCTGGGGGGAGGGGGGTACAGTCTCCTCCGAGGGTGGTACATTTTCATCATGGGTATCTTTCGAAAGATCTCGTCAATACCTTTGAAATGAATGGTTGAATCATCGATCTGCGGTAATTTAAAGTAAAGTAATCGATTTTTTCATTAAAAAAAAAAATAAAAAAGTCATAAAGAGAATAAAATTGACTTTCTTCGAATATGTATTGTTATACTACTTCTCTAGAATAGAAATCGTCTGCATTCATCATGGAAGATAATTTTAATAAATAATAATTTTAATAAAAATATTTTTACTGAATGAATTTGTGTAGGAAAATATAGAAGAAAGTCTTTGGTGGCCGCAATATACTAATTTTGACTTGTGTTACCTTTCTCGTCTGGGTGCGATATGTGTTTACCATTGAAAGATACCAACAAATTTCATAGGCAAGATTTTGTAAAGTCGATCATTGCGGTGTGTGGAAATTAAGAAAATGTACCAAAATCTGAACCCGATGCTTTATTTTTCTTGTTAAATATTGTACTTATGTAACAGCATTTCTGATGTTGGCTCACTTTGTTAATTTCTTTCGTTTTTTTATTTCAGTTGAGTGTTCTGTGTTTTTCATTTGTCGTTCTGGAAGTGGCGGCACGTAACTGTCCATGAGGAATCGCTGGCAAAGGTAAACAAAATATCTTGTTTGTATTGTTATTCATTTTGTCCATATTTTAAATTGTGTTTCATTGAAAATGACTTTAGAAAGTACACTTAACCCCTTCCACTCCAGGCCACCTGTAGTATGAATATGTGAAATACCAGATTATAATTTTGAAATAATTCAATACATAACGAAGTAACAATGGAAAGCTGGATGTAGGAAATCAAAGTCCGTTTTCAGTTCAGGCAGTTGCTCAGGACGTGCATCGGCAAAAGGATCCGACATAAATTTCCAGTCACCTGCTGTAAGTGGTTCATCATCACTGTCATCGCTTTTGCCGTCTTCACTTTGTTGTAAAGTTATCATTGGAATCTTCAAGTTCGTTATAATCGGGGATATATTCACTATCCGAATCACTAGAATCAGACATTATTCACAGTTTCAAACACCGGCAAAACACACAAAATCGAGGAGCGAAAATTACACACAACCGCAGCCGGGAGAAATCACGAAACAACTAGCGTAGCCAAAATTAATAGGTCACCGAGACTACTAACGCCATTTAGTTGTCAGTAATGAAAATACAATTTCAAAATACAATATGACAAATAAAATTACTCTCTCTGATGTCACTACAATGTTGGGCTTACTGTATCGTATACTTTCTTTGGACGTATGCACGTACGTCCATGGTATTAATGGCCATTAACACTAGACGTACGCATGTACGTCCCTGGAGTGGAAGGGGTTAAGGGGACAGACTACTTTTAAAAGTGATAAAATGAAGAAATTTTCGATCAACTTTCAGAATAAAAAAAATAAAAAAATAAAAAAATCTGGAGTGACTCCACTCGACTTTCCGAACATTGAGTAAATAACAGTTTTGTAGATAAAGTAAAGAAAGAGGAGTTGTTAAACAAACAAAAGAGAGGAAATCATAATAGAGTGTTTTGAGTCCTTTTCTCCATATATTACACGATGTTTTATTGAACGCTACTGAACTTTGAGCCCGTAGATCATAATGATAAAGAATTTTTCGTTGTGCCCCTGTAAAAACCTATAAATGCTAGATTCACCAAAATGCTTATAGTTAGTGCAAGAGCGATTTATAATATTCATATAAATTTTCAGCTCAATTGAATAAAGCGTTTAAACGCTATCGCACTTTTAAAAATTTGGCCCCATAGGCCATAATGATAAAGAATTTTTCCTGGTGTCCCTGTAAAAAAAACTATAAGTGCTAGATTCACCAAAATCTATGGGGTTCGTACTATGGTGACTTACAATATACGTCTAAACTGTTAGCTTATTCGAACAAAGCGTTTAGACGCTAGCGTGTTCACTCACAGACATAGACACACACACATACATACATCATCATAAAAATAGTGAAAACGGACTGAGGGGACCTCGAAACGTATAGAAACATCAAAATCTCCTATTCGGATTTTTGACATGATTACAATACTTTCTCACTATAGTGTTCGGAAAGTAAAAATGAATGAATGAATGCATGTACAAACAAAATTTATTGTGTGTTAACTAGTATGACATTACTCTATTGATTAAAAATATTATTTTGGTTTACTTTAATATAGAAAATTATATTTATTGCAGATTATTTTTTTAAAAATTCAAGGGTGCTTTATCACTGCGTGGATATTTCAAAAAGTTTTTCAGATACGAACTTAAATTTTTTCTCAACCATACATTTTGACATAATGAATAAAATGAACCAAAAGTAAGAAGTTCTGTTCAATAAGAAAAAAGAAATTAACCCCACAGGCAAGTCACAAGTCTTGCCGCCTGCCTCCTTCCTTTCTATCTTGTGTTTCTTAGGTTATTTTTTCATTAATTTTGATAAGTTTATGGTTTTAAGTTAAGATTTGTTGTGTTACTTTATTGATTCGTTTGTTTTGCAGGCTGTTAATTAATAGATCTGGTTTCTTTACATTAGTGTATTTCATCCACTGATAATTTTTTTTTTTAAATCTTATTGGTCATTGGTGTTTCAGTGATCTTGTATCTGTTGCTTGGCTTCTACTATGCTTAATAGATCATCTTTATTTTATATATATATATTAATGGCTATTAATTAAACTCCATGTTATTCAAATAATTAAAACCTTTTAGTTCAGTTTTTTTAATTTGAATGTTTTGTTTTATTTAATGTAAAAAACAATAAGGATAAAGGAAATTGTAATTGAGATATCCTGCGTGCAGTGAGAAAGCACCCTTGATTTTTTTTTTTTTTTTTTTTTTTTTTTTTTTTTTAAATAATCTGCAATAAAAATAATTTTCTATTTTAAAAGAAACCAAAATAATATTTTTAATCAATAGACTAATGTCATACTAGTTAACACAAAATAAATTTTGTTCGCACAAGCATTCATTCTTAAAAAAAAAAAAAAAAAAAAAAAAAACAAGTTGATCGAATTTTTTTTTATTTTCTCATTTTTAAAAGTACATAGTCCCCTTAAATACACAGTAAAATTATTTTAAGACAAAGAAAAATCATGCGGTTTGCTTAAATTGCAAGACACTTTCCAGTTATATTTATCTATTACATCATTTAATGAAACTCTTCACTTATTGTTGCGGCAGCCAAACTCCCGTGTTATTTTACGAGAAAATTTGTTATGCAAATTACACGTACCCTAATGATTTTTTTTTTTTTTTTCAATCTCATTTTCACATTTAAAAAATTTACAACCGTTAAATTTATTCTCGTTTTCTAAAAATTAATTTTTATAATATTTTGCTTTAAATAAATAAATAAATAAAATAAGTGCATGTTTTACACTCTATGACTTCAAAGAAAAATGTTAAAAATTTACAAAATCAATTTTTAGAAAACGAGAATCAATGTAACGGCGTGTATTTTCTAAATGTAAAAATAGAAATAAAAGTTAAGCCTACTTCCTCATATAATAACATAGAGTTACGCTGCTGGCCATGGTCGGTGAACAATCACCTAACCTTTAAAATATTTAAAGTACTTCCAGGATAATATCTTAACACATTCGCGACCGATGACGTGAATTCACGTCATTTCAACTTCTATAGCTAGTTGCCGCTGACGTAAATTTACGTCTTTTCAGATTTTGCTCCTGGTTACCGCTGACGTGAATTCACGTCATTAAAAAAATTTCTATGGAAACAATACTTTAGTATTATTTCAATAGTATTGGGTTGTTCGGAAAGTCATTTCGTTTTTTTCAGCAGAGGATTTAATTGTATTTTTTTCACACCTTCTTCACATTTAAGTTGCATTGCCATTACATATTTTGACAGCTGATATAGCAAGGCTTGCTTGTGAAAAAGGTCGTTTTATTCTGCTCAATAGTTTTCGATTGGTGCCCTATCAAATAAAGAAAATCAGAAGCGACATTTTCGGCATATTTTGTTTTTGCTATCAAAAATGCGAAAATACTATTCAAACAAGGAAAAAAAGTATACGATGTGTGCACAGAAAATTTATTTAAAGAACGCTATTGTCAAAACTGGTTTACCAAATTTTGTTCTGGCAATTTTGAGTTGAAGATGCATAATGTTCTAGAAAACCAGTTTGCGCTAATGAAGACAAAATAAAGTATTGATTTATGAAAAACTGCCAAATAACAACTCGTGAGATCGCTAAGAAACCGATCAAAGTGGAGAATGTGTAATTCATTAAAATATTTATACAATATAAGAAAATCGTCTTTCATTTTCGAAGGAAAAAACGAAATTACTTTCCGAACAACCCAATATTATTAGGGTATTAATTCTTTGATGGTGTTATAGTTTCGTTCTACTATTATATGACTAATTTTCATTTAAAGTTTCAAATAATTACACAGAGTACTATTTCGAAACATTATATCTAATTTTCATCCATGCGTAAACATCAAAAGTTTGCGGCAACTAGCTTTAGTTTACTTCAATATTCTCCAGCAGTCAGTATTAGAAAAGGGGAAAATACGCCGGTCGCGAAAGTGTTAATATACTTCTAATTTTAAGCATTTTTATCCAATTATTTCTGTGGTTATTTATTTGTTTTCTCTGTCATTAAGTTTAATGGTCCTTTTTTTTTTATGATCATCCATGTCGGCGTAAGTAATTTAAGTCATTTTTGTCTCTTATTGGTTCTTAATCTAAATCGCAACAAATTTTGTATCAGTCTTTCCTCTAAGTTAAAATCAGTTCTATATTTTTGTGTGTTAGTATTGTTTTGTATCTATTAATTGCTAAATTTTAAGATTAAATTTTATTACGATATCTATCATTTATATATATATATATATATATATATATATATATATATATTTGTTAAAAAAAATACTACAAAAGCAACATAGTTTTTTATGCTTATATATATTTTCGCTTTAAATAAATTATTTGTTTTTGTTTTTAACTTTTTCTTGATCTTGCGCTTTATTATTTATGTATTTATTTAATTTTTTAATCTCGCCTATTTCCCGCTTCTATGGTAATCCGCATCACCCATAATCCGCTCGCGGATAATCGAGAATTTACTGTATTAAACAAAAATCACGAAAACTGTTTCATATTTTTGCATACTTGCCAACTTTTCCGGTTTTCCCGGAATATTTCCGGTTTTTTAGCGTATCTTCCGGTCTTCCGGACAGATGATGAAATCTTCCGTTTGTAAAAAAGTCGCGGATATCGTTCGTTTTAAAAGGAAACCCCAAATGTTCTACGAAAACTCCCGATTCCCAATCTTTCTCCATCCATAACATGAATGTCAATATTCATTTCAAACTTGCTTTAAGAGATTCTAGAACATGTAAAGAAATAGAATTGTTAAATATTTCTTGCTGATGTAATTATTTTTTGCCCCCCCCCTTTATTTATCTCCAACTAGTGATCAGCAATGAAATTTTCTGCAGAAGTCTTTTGTTTCCTAATCTTTATCTATCTGCAACATAAATGATAATAAATATTAATTTTAAACTTCTTTCATTAGATTCTAGAAGTAGAGTTCAAAAAGTTTAATATTTCTTACTCTGTAATTATTTTTGTATTCCCCTCCCCCTTCCCCCGGATTGTGATCAATGATCAATTCTAGAAACAATAAAGTAATGGAAGTGCTCAATATTTCTGATGTATGTAATTATTTTTAGACCTTTATTGCTGAATTTAATGGGGAGAGGGGGGGTTCACAAAACATTTTTATAGATTGTTTCAAAATATTAAAATTGTAAAACTGTATTGTTTAATACGTCAAAGAAAAAAAAATCTTCCCTTTTTGTATGAAATCTTATGGTTTTTCAACAAAAAATCTTCCCTTTTTTTATTAAAATTGGTTGGCAAGTATGTTTTTGCATATGTGTGTATTACATGAATTATATTAATTCAAGTGTAAATCATTTTTTTTTTTCTGGAAGGCAGAAGAAGGGGGGGGGGTGCCTTTTTTTTTTTTTTTTTTTTAATGTTGTTAAAGAAACCTTTGTATCTTTGTGACTATTCGTGCTATTATCATATAAATAAGTATAAATGATTAAAAGAAACATCATAATCATATATTACAATTACAACGCATTTCAAGCCCCCCCCCCTTTTTTTTTAACAGAATAATCCACCCTCTTTTTTGAGGTGGGTATTTGCTTCTGTTTTGCTTTCGAAACAAAACCTTTGCTGAAATATATGAGATATAACATGTTTTTTACACCCCTAAAGTTCTTAAAGAATCCATCAAATATGTTTAGATATTTGACAAAATGTAAATATACTTTTGCCCACAGAGTATCTATAGTGTAACCACGTTTCCTACGCCTAGCAGTGAGGACGAGTCGAAAATCTTGGAGGGTTTCCAGGTTGACCAACAGGTTTGAATTTAGTAAACAACTAGTCATTCGGTATTCCCTTATCGCTTATTTTCTCTCAACGAAAAGCTTGTCTCCCCTACTTTACTAGTGGACTCGTTGAATCCGCACTTGCGCAGAGGCTTCCATGGTCGCAAGAAATGCAGTTAAAGAGTATCTATTGTAAATATAATAGACTAATAATAGTAAAATTGGAAATATAATATGGGGGGGGGGGGCAAAACGTGATTTCACATAACCCTTTATATCTCAAGCATTTTTGACCAAATACAATACTTTCATTATCTACGGAAGTCGGGCAATAGAAGTTAAAAAAAAAAAAAAAAAAAATTCCATTTTATTATATGGAAAGGGAGAAAGAGGAAATCTGACTAAAGAGCATAAAAAAGACCCGTTTCGTATAAAATTTAAGAGATTTTATAGAATTGCTATATCTGTACTGATAAGTATAAAGGATTTGAGTCCATATTCTTGATTTCTCAGGAGACGAAAAATAAAGTTTAACTAAAAAATAATCAGAAGAATCGATTAGGAAAAAGGGATTATGTTGGTTTATACGCTTTATACCATTCAGTGATTGTCAATCTTCATTTAATCCTGGACTATATATTTAATGCCCCAGCCTCCCCCGTTCCCGCTGTTCAATGTCTTTTTCTAGTCAATTTTGTCCTTCTATTACTTCCGGTGTGAGCCTGTTTTTTTTTTTTTTTTTTTTTTTTTTTTTTTTAAACACACTTGACATTGTGAGTTTTTTTGCTTTTCTTCCCATGCTGTTTCTATGGGGTTTTTAGCTTTTCCCCCCCTCTTTTTCTACATTTTAAAGTATCGGTTTATACGCTTTATACCATTCAGTGATTGTCAATCTTCATTTAATAAAGGGAAAAAATTGAATTATATATTTTATACCAAAGATTAATGCTAAATTTCTGAGTTGGATCTTTTTTTACCAATGGATTCTCTCAAAGACTAAATGACATGGATTTAAATCCTTTATACCAATCGATAGAGAATTTTTTTTCTGAGTCTGACTATGTACTTAACTCAAAATCGACATTTTTGGACTCAAATCCTTTATACTTATCAGTACAGATATATTTTTGCCAAATTTTATTGCAAAAACACAAAGTTACTCAGGCCGATCATACTGTAAGTGAATGGAAACGCCCTTCATTGTCACTTTGACTGTAAAACTACTTTCACCACAACAACACAGTTGGTGCAGGGGAAAAGATTTAATGAGTTGCTACAATATATTTTTAAATTTCTTTTTCATACGAAGAAAAAAATCACAAAATATTTAATATTTCATTTTTTTAAGTGTGAAAATTGCACTTAGTTCATTTTTCCTATTTTATAATTTTCAAAATAAAGTATTAAAAAATATTTTCATTTATTTATTTTTAGAAAACAACAAATTTATGGAATGAGAATTTTCTGAATGTGAAAACGGAATTTCAAATAATGCATACGTAAATAAGTAATTCTCATAAATTTTCCATGAAGTAACATAAGGTTTTTCAAGCGGCCACAGCGTTATGGGCTGGGGAAGACTTCGACGCCTTTTTCTTTGCTCGCTCAATTTAATATTATATTGATATTTATTTTTGCCAAATTTGATCGCAAAATTTGTAACCAAGGTCGACCTTTACTGGAAGTGAATGGAAACGCTTTTTATTTTCACTTTGACTGTAAAACTACTTTCACCGCATCAACACAATTGAGGCAGGGGAAAATATTTAATACGTTGAACAATATATTTTTAAATTTCTTTTTCATACGAAGAAAAATCACAAAATATTTAATATTTTATTTTTAAGTGTGAAAATTGCACTTAGTTCATTTTTCCTACTTTATAATTTTCAAAAATAAAGTATAAATATGTATATATTAAGAACAAATTTGCGGAGTGAGAATTTTCTGAATGTGAAAACGGAATTTCAAATAATGTATACGTAAATAAGTAATTCCCATAAATTTTCCGTGAAATAACATCAGGTTTTTCAAGCGGCCACAGCGTTATGACTGTGGAAGACTTCGACGCTTTTTTCTTTGCACGCTAAATTTAATATTGGTATTTATTTCTGCCAAATTTGATCGCCAAGTTTGTAGGCACGGTCGACCCTAACTGTAAGTAAATGGAAACGCTTTTTATTTTCACTTTGACTGTAAAACTACTTTCACCGCAAAAACACGATGCAGGGGAAAAGATTTAATCCGTTGCAACAATATATTTTTAAATTCCATTTTCACATGAATAAAAATCACAGTTGTTAAATTTCTTCTTGTTTTCCAAATAATAATAATAATTAATTAATTAATTAAATATGTGATCACGGTACAGCATTAATATAGGCTCCCCTTGGCGACTTTTGAATTTTTATCGCCATTTTAGATAAAAATACATAATTTATGCAGTTATTTTTTCCGTTTCTTTCTTTTCTTTTTCCCTTTCTTTTCTTTCTTTACTATTTTTCAATAAATTATAAAATATTGAAAAATAAAAAAGAAAGAAAAGAAAATTTACCAACTCAAACTCAAAATTAATTATCTTCTTTTATTTTATATTTAATTTTGCACGCGCGCTTATTATAAAAAAAAAAAAAAAAAAAAAAACATTTTTAATTTTGCACGCGCGCTTATTATAAAAAAAAAAAAAAAAAAAAAAAAAAAAAACATTTTCGATACTGTCGGTTTCGAAACTGATTATTACCAATTTTCTTTTTCTTTTTTCAAAAAAAAAAAAAAAAAGAAAAGAAAAAGAAAGAAAGAAAAGAAATATTTTGATGAAATTCTGGCAAAAGCAGAATTTAGTTTAGTACGAAGGACTATTAGTTTTTTTTTTAGTCCACAGTCCTAAAAAAAAAAAAAAAATTATTTTTAAATTTTTAATATTTTATTTTTGAGCTTTAAAGTGCGGGAAAAAAAAAAAAAAATGCATTTAGATCATCTTTTTTTTACTTTGTAATTTTCAAAATGAAATATCAAAAATACATTTAAAAATCAGTTTTTGGAAAACAACAAATTTAACGATTGCGAAAACGGTAATTTAAAAAATGCATTAGGTAAATGAGTAATTTTCATAACAAATTTTCTGTGGAGTAACATCAGATCTTCTGAGCGACCCCAACGGTATGACTGTGCAAGATTTATTATTATTATTATTTTGCACACCCTCATCGATATTTAGAGTAATTTTTCCGCTTGAAAATTCTTTTTTAAAGTGCTTGTAAAGGATCTTAGGCGTTAGAAATTTTTTACATGTTATTGGCGATTTTTTTTTTTCTTTTTACTTTAAATATTTCTGGCGTTTCACTTGCATAAAAAGAATTATTTTACATGATCGCGTTGTTATATTATTTAATAATTTTCAGATAAATTTTTATTTTTTCCAGGTAAATTTTATATTTCTTAGAAAGATCCTCCTTTTTATTTATTTACATTTCCCCCCCTCGTCAGTTAATTTAATTTTCCTGTTCCATTGCCAAAAGGTTATTTTTCATCCTCGAAAGAAGAAGAAAAAAAAAAGTTGTACTCGATTGCCATTTACTTCTTTGACAGTCTTATAATACCATATCGAGTTATCGTTATCTTTTATTTATTTTTTTTCCTTCCACTTTCAGGACCTTGTGTCTAAAATAAGTGTTCGAAAAAGTCAAAGTACTCACTATATTTCGTGTAACATGTTCGAGGGTGATTAGTGTCCTTTCGGCCAACTTATGGTTCTTTCTTGCTATCTTCATCAAAGTGCATGTCATCACAGTTGCTTATAATTGTTTTTACGACTACTATGTCCTTGCAAGGAGATTACCGCTCTCCGAGTTATCGATCAAATTTTACCCAAGGTTTTTTTTCTCCAATTGTGGATTTTAATCAAAGTTTTTTTTTTTTTTTATTATTAGTTGTGTTTGATTTTAATTTTGTTAGTGCTCCGTAGATTGTATAGGTGGGGAATTGCAGCTATTTACTCGTCGCTATGGCTATAGCAGATTTTTTGATGCGGCGAGTTAAATTTTAACCCCTTACCTGCTGACGAAAAGTTACGAGATTAACTTCCCAGTGCCACCGTTTTTAACACAGACGCGTGTAGTTATGCGTTCACTGTTCCAGAATAGAGCCCCTAAATAAAATAATAGGCCGGCGCATCACCGCCATTTTTTTGCCTCCGAAGAGGGCAGCATTCCCGCTTGGCGTCCTTAGCGCTTCTCTAATGATTTTTAGAAATCTTGATCTGAAGCTAATCTGGTCAAGATAAGAGCAATAAGCAACAATAATATTCCTAAAAGCACGTTTTTTTTACAGTACATTCTCAGGATGTCATTTTATTCTGAGGATATCCTATGGATGTACTGGGGTAAGATGTGTTGTTAGGGCGGTTTCTGTTTCTTTTACAAAATGCCGCCAAAACTCAAATACACAGTAATAGAAGGTCTGGGCACTTTATATTCACTTCTTGAATGATTATAGCAGTTTATCGCTAAACAAACTTCCATATCATAGTTTACTTAGCTAAAATTATGAAATATAATAAAACAAGTTACTCTAAAGTAACGTAAGACGATAAAAAAAAAAAAAAAAAAAAATGTTTGTTGTTTGTTTATCAGAGAAACGCGCTGTGTACATGTGGCAACCCTAAGGCAACAAATAGGGACCCTCTATAGAGAGAGACTGGACATTGGCGCGCCGGCTTTTTGACGAAATTCTCCATTTTAGTGCCAGTTGCTCCATTGCTTATCATTACGCTGAGAAGAAATTTTTATTATTTTACGTCATAATCGAAAAAGAACTTATTTATTACATTTTTACTTTGTTGGGAGATAAATTGCTTTAATTTTGGAATACTTTTAAAAGATAGAAATGCATAATTATTTATTTTATATCATGCTTTAAATACTTTGAATTCTCTTATTGCATGCTGTTTTACGTATTTATTTCCTAACATATGAGATAATTACATTATTTATTTGCTAGCTATCAGTTTTTAAGTTCTGTTGTGCAATATATTTAATATGTTAGATCTCACTGTATTTTTCTGATATATTTTAAACTACATATTTAAAATAACTATATAAATATACATTTTTTGGTTTTTTGCTAGTACGCAAAATTTATCAGATTTCTTAAAATAAATTATTAAAAATAAAGAAAATAAGGTGTATATTATTTGCTAACATATGAAATATAAATTTCTTTAAAATAATAATTGCCATAATAAATTTTATAAATAATATTTAAATAAGTGATTATTTTTATTTACATAATATTTAAAAGAACTGGAAAAAAAAAAAAAAAAAAAAAAAAAAAATGAAATAAGCAAATGTAAACAAAATAAATAAAAACATTTTTTAATTTCTAAAGATATTAGTTAAGATTTTTACAAATTATTATTAATAAAATTTTTTATCTTTAATATTTAACTAAGTCATTATTATTAATAATGCGTAATTGCAATAAATAAAATATGTATTTTTAGCTTGTAAAAATATTACGTAAATATTTTTATAAAATAATAAAAAATAATTTCGGTTCTTCTTCTGTAGTTTTACATTTATTCATGAATTACTTGACAAAAACTAAGATTACCATATTTTTGTTAAAAATTTTCTAACTTTTTATATATAGAATGTATGTCCTCAGAAAAAATAAGGTAGAATTACTTTCACTAAGGTAGAATTGCTTTCACAATCAGCGTATTTTGCTTAATATAGAAATATACAGCAAAAAATTCCTCTATTTTCCGATAGGAATTGAAAAAGTAACCATGTCAAAGGTTAAAGCAAAATTCGTTTTTCTTCAAATTCTTTTTTTCTAAGACGAAAAAAATTACATATTTATATTTTGCGTTACCTTCTGCACAAATTTAGCACAATTTCCTTTCATTTATGTTGTATAGTAAAGCGTCAATCGAGAAGAAAAAAGCATTACGTTCTACGTGGATCGTTCCGAATTGGCACTAAGATGGCCGACTTTCGGTCAATGTCCAGTCTCTCTCTATATAGGGTCCCTAGCAACAAAATGCCTGATGCGCCAGCTCGTATATATAGGAGCCTTATTCCAGAAACATTCCCTTTACAATTCCTTCCACTCCCCATCTTCTCTGCAGTAAGTAAATCCTTCGAAAACTCTGTCATGGTCATTTAATTGCAATCCAAAGCTGTGAGGCGTTTCAGTGATAACAGCTTAACACAATGAATCGTACTTCAGCAAGACGTATATATACGCACAGGACAGTTAACGCATCGACATAACGAGGCGAATATATACGCCCAGGACAGTTAATGCATCGGCATAACGAGAGGAATATATACGCCCGGAGCAGTTAAGGGATTAAACAGTGGAAAAGTGGATCTAAAACTTATTTTGTCATCATATTTATTATTTCTCCGAAATCCTAAATGCGCCGAAGTTCTTATTCTTATCTTGATGAACTTTTAAACGAGAAAAGTAATTTTTTAAGGCAGTTTCTGTACTGATAAGTATAAAGGATTTAAGTCCAAAAATGTCGATTTTGAGTTAAGTACATAGTCAGACTCAGAAAAAAATTCTCTATCGATTGGTATAAAGGATTTAAATCCATGTCATTTAGTCTTTGAGAAAATCCATTGGTAAAAAAATATTCAAATCAGAAATTTAGCATTAATCTTTGTATAAAATATTGAATTTAATTTTTTCCCTTTATTAAATGAAAGTTTATAATCACTGAACGGTATAAAGAGTATAAATCAACATAATCCCTTTTTCATAATCGATTCTTCTGACTAGTTTTTAGTTAGTATAACTTTATTTTTCGTCTCCTGAAAAATCAAGAATATGGACTTAAATCCTTTATACTTATCAGTACAGATTTATTCAGTAAAAGTGTGAGTGTCATTTAAGTGCAATTTTTTCCCATCTGTATTCGATAAAATATTCAAAATGTGATATCAATGTTACAGTTACATTTTGAGAAGTGTTTAGATTTTATAATTTTTCGTATGACGAATGCATATATAGTCTAGGCATGTTTTTAAGATTTTTTTTTTTTTTTTTTTTTTTTAATTAATTTTCAATATGGTCGTCGGTGCTGCAAATTATTTGTTAATAATTTCTTTATGGATGCAAATGTTGCTAATTTTACGACATCCAATTACTTACTTACTTAGATAGCGAACTCGTCCGAAATTTTTGGATTGCAGGAGATTGGTATTGAAAATTCTGCTACTTGCGACGTTGCGTACACTTAAATCTTGTTATAACGTAAGTTTTCAATATTATATTGCTGGCTGACAGAAAAATGTTCCTGATTAGTAAGATTTTAGTGAATTCCAAACGTCTGGTAGTCTAGATTATGTTTTACACTTGTTAATCATTTCTGAAGGGGTCCCCCCCCCCCTTTGTTTTTGTTGTTTCTTTTAAATGCATAAAAATCACTTCGGCCTTTTTTTTTTTTTTTTTTTTTTTTAGATTTACACGCTTTCGAGTGTTTTTAATTATTGTTATACAGATAGCTAGGTGACGCAGCCGGGCTGCATTTTTCATACAATATTCCATGCATTGTCTTGTAATTGTATCTGATCTCATATTGTAAAGAAACGTACCAGAGTTTACGTAGGTTTAATAAAATAAAATAAATGTCATTTAAAAGCTTCCACTTCATTGAACCAAGTATTAGACAGACACCTAAAATAATTTTGAAAACATGAAAATATTTCTTAAAGTGCTTATTTTTATAAAACAAAATGTTGTGAAAAGGTCCCGTTTCATAAATTTGAATTTTGTGAAGGGACGACTAAATTTCCTCAACTTTTGCCTGGATCGACACCTGCGCGCTGTATTCGAATTATTAATTATTGGTCTGGCCCTAAGCCTGGTCTAGTCTGGCTTTCAGGCTGATCCCCCCCCCCCACACACACACACACTAGAGGTGAGTTCGGGCTCTATTTTGGCAGTCCGAGCCCGCCCGGGCCCGAAACCTTTTTTGAACTGAGCTCGCCCGAGCCCGAAAAATTTTGTGTCATCAGAGCCCGAGCCCGATATTGAAAGTGGTACGCTATGCAACGCATACACGATAGTAAAATTAAATACTGTCTTCATTTTCAAATTAATTTTCTTATTATCAATCCTCAATTTAAATAACTTTAAATGTTATTATAACAATTTATAATGTCTGTGTCTCTATATACATGTTTATATTTATATAATATATATTTATAGTGCAGCCCATTGTTTATAACGCGCCTATCGGGGGACAAAAAATTTATCCGAATGAGTGATATAATGAGGCCCAATATAACGAAGGAGGAAGGATTACTGTATAACACTATGACATAATATGCATCCCGTTGAAACAAAAAAAAGCTCTATTTAGAAAAATGAAAGTCAAAGCTACTCAGGTTTGCAAGATTATTTTGTGATTTATAACCTATCATGACTATTATGGCAATACTAAAAGTGCTCTCAAAATAAATAATTTTTTTTTTTTTTTTTTTCTTTTTTACATTTTCCAGTTAGAGAAGAATAAAATAAACGGAACTTTTAGCTTGAATCCGAGCCCGCCCGGAGCCCGAAGACTTGCGTAAGATTTGAGCCCCATCGGGCTCGGGCTTACGGGCTCGGGCTGAGCCCGTCTCATCTGTAACACACACACACACAGCTTCCTTCTCTTGGAATCAATTTGGGCGCAAGCTCGGTTTTTCTTCTGCATAAACCTCAACTTTATCCTTTGCACACAAATCGCTCATTTGTCATTTATGATTACAGAAGAATAGGGCGATTTTAGGGAAATGCCCTAAATTCCTTTACTTCCGAAATAGGTAGGGGGTGTCAGCATAGAAACCACAAATAACTAAAGTTTACCAACTGCCAGTTTCATTTGCTTGAAATTTTTAGCCGGCACAATGTTGTTTTTAATTTTTAACATCAAACTGGGTGAACCTGAATATAATTTCATATTCTATAAGTTAATGAAATTTATCTGAAATATATTTGTCTGGAGAGAGTTGTCTTAAAAAGAAATTTTAATTCAAAAACGGGCTCTTCATGAAAATCGACGAATTTAAAACTAGTGGATCTGCAGATCAGGAGCCTCACCGTCTTATTTGCATCACACATTACTCAACAGATCATTTTATTTATTCCTTTTTATGCTGTAAAAAATATGTCCTATTTGCTGCCAGAAATTCTCTGTGATTTGAGAAAATACGTTCTGACAACGTAATTTTTTCGTCAATTACGCGTACTTTCTTTCTCAAATTGCAGAGCATTTCTGGCAGCAAATAGGACATATTGTTCACAGTGTATATATTGACTCGCTACACAATCAGATGCGTTTCTGGGCTATATATACCTTTTTTTTTTTTTTTTTAAGAGAAAAAATTCTTTTAAGTATCTTTATGATGTATGTTAATTCCATTTTGTCGAATAAACGCGTTAAAATGCATTTCAATAAAAATTTGCCCATAGGCTCTAATGTCACGAAATTCTTTTGTGTGTTTCTGCAAACGAACCATAAATATTGTATACAACGGTAAAACTATACAACCTATTCTTTCAAGCTATTTCCATGAATAATTTTTCAAAATTTGACATAATTTGGAGGACTACGCGACATTGTCGGAACACTTTTGTAAGGACCTGTACATTAATTATGAAGCACTTTTGTAAGGTCTTGTACATTAATTATGAAGCCTAAGCACGTATATTTTCTGCAGAAAACATGAGTTTAAACATTTCAGTAATGTACGCTAATTTCATTTCGTTTGATGCAGAGTAACGATGTTAAAATGCGTTTAAGCGAAATTCACCCCATAGGCCGTAATGATACGGAAAATTTTGGCGTGTCCCTGTACATAATCCATAATCAATATAGACATAAAAAAATTATGCAGCTGTTTCTATACAGAGTCTGAACGTGTGCGCCAATTAGCAAATCAATCGGCGGATATTTGTGGTCGCTATTACTGTCCATAGACCATAATGATAAGAAAAATTTTCAAGTGTCCCTGTACACGAACTACAAATGGAATACACACCCAAAACTATACAGCAAATTCTATGTGGGTCGTGAATATGTGTACCAAATTACAAGTCAATAGCGTAATTTTTTCGGCCGCTATCGCACGACAGACAGACAGATACGCAGACGGAACAAAAAATATTTTTGAGTCTCCGCAAGCAGGCCTCTACTGACGTTTCGGCAATTAACCCTTTATAAAGTTCACAAACTTAAAACGAAAAAAAAAAAAAAAAAAAAAAAAGTGTCTTAAAAAAGTTTTTTATTTTTAGTAAAAAAAAAAAAAAAAAAAACAATAAAGTAGGACATATTTTAGCAATCGTTCGTCAATTAAAACCAGGAATTTTTCTGATTTGTGGCTATAAAATCAGTATCACGTATTTTGAAGAAAGCTTTGTGAAAATGCGAATTTTCTCAACATGCAGTGAAAAAATTAGAAGAGTCTGATAAAATCAAAAATTCTAGTGTGAACTACGTTGATAAATAAAAATAAAATAAAAGCAGATTTATACATTGTATAATAATTTAATATTTTGTTCCTGGTTAAAAATTCCTTCCCAACTTAGATAGTTACATGACTTGCATGATAATCGTGTTTTCGTGTTTGTATTTTAATACTTTTTGCCCTTGAATTTGTCAGTTTGATATGGCATCCTCGACGGTAGAATAGAAACGTTGTATAAATGATTTATTTCCGAACGTGTATTAAAACGTGTACAATTATGTTTAACCGGCAGTTAAAATTAGTGGAGCCTGAATTTTATTCACTTGCAAGCCTGTACGATTCCGTCTGCGAGGCGGATATGAACTGACTGACACTTTACATTTTTTGTGTTTGTATTTCTTTTATCTTTCTTTTCTGTTTTCATTTTTATCTTCTGATGGAGTGGGGAAATACTGAAAGCGTCTATTAAGATTTCTTTTTTAAAGTTTAACTCTGTTGATGTCTTTCTTGTATATCCATGCGCCTTTATGAATCCCTCTGTGTTTGCGTGATGCGGTCGAGTTCACTTGTATCCATGAATCATCTCATCCATTACTGTCTACTCAGGTGGTATTTGAGTAGTTTCGTCACGATGAATCATAATGAAGATAGTTTTGGATTCCCGTATGTGTTTTTGTTCTTGTAATTAATATTAAGCCGAAACTATATCGTCTGAGTGTTTTGGAAATAGTACTTACTTTAGAGTAGATCGCTTGTTAAGCAAGTCCTGATATGGGTAGCAATTACCTGAACAAAACACTTATTTGTTCTATGTTTTAGGGTTCTGTCAAATTATTTAAAAGTAGAGGAGACAGAGGCGCCTTACATCCCAATTTCGTGATTTTTTTTTTTTTTTATCTTAATTTTTATTTAAAAATGTTCTTTTTTAAGAACACACAAGTTAGTTAAAAGCTATTTTGTGTTTCTTGTATATTCGTTTGCTTATATCAGATGCTGTGTATTTGTGTGATGCAGCCGAGTTCATTTACATTATAAATGATTTCATCTCAGGTGGCATTTCAGTATTTTTTTTTTCTTTCTTTCTTATCACGGTGGAACAAAGTGAAGATGGTTTTGGATTCTTGTTAACGGTGACATGATGGGCTAATCTTTTTTCTGTGCGATATATATTCGCAGGTTGAAAAAGCAAAGATCTTAAATTACGCCACCGCTTCCTTCCCTTTTTAATCTATCACTCAAATTGGATTACCAAAATCCCATGATCTGTTTTGTGATTAGACTAGTTTCAAATCTCTCAATTAGGTCAGTCTTTTTACTTACGAAGTTTTAACAAAAAGTAAAAAAAAAAAAAAACAAATCGCAGTTTATTGACGATTTAATGCTCATCTTGAAAATTTACTATTATTATTTTAAGGCTAAAATATATCACGATTTTTTTTTTTTCCAAGTATTATATATACTAAATAACTATCGATCTCTGATTATTCTGTCTGCACAAATATAATACTAAATTAAATTTTAAATGATTATATGTATTTTTTTTTCTTCAAACGTTGGTTATGTAGTTTTGAAAAAACAGCAACTTCTTAAAAATTGCTATCCTACACCCCAATTTTCCTTGTGTGTACTGCTTTTCTTATCTTGTACTGCAGTTTTAACCCTGGTATGTTTTCAGCAGCATTATGTAATTCGCGTTATACTTTTGCATGTAACGCTCTGTACTTCTCATAAGTTACGCCACTAGCTGCTCCTGTTGGTCAGTCATGACGCCAGGAACTGTTGCTATTGGCTGATATAGTTAATAAAGCACAAATCTAAAACATCATAATACATATACACACATAGGTAAATACATACGCGCACACTTTAACAAACAAATTTAATATTTTGCTATTTTTTAATATTTACAATCTTATTTTTAACCCTTTTAAATAAATATTTCTTTCAAAATTTTGCTTTTTTTTTTAATATTTAAAAATTACGATTCTAAATCGCATCAATGGCAGTTCGATACAACCAAACCCCTCTTGGTTGCTGTATTGCTTATACTGTTGATTTGTATTCGCATTTTCAAACAATTGTTTGCTGCATCTGAGATGCATTTATAACTAAATACAGGATTAAATATTTTAAATGCTAATGAAAAAAATATATATTTATGGGAAGAAGAAAAAAAAACGCTTATAAGACAGTATTATTTGTTTATGTTTGTAGTTGAATTATCCAGTCACACAGTATTTACCCCTCTCTGCAGCTTCGTCAGTGGTCTAAAGCAAGGCACCCTAGTCTAAACTAGAGTGTCTTTAAAGAGATAGGCCCTGCTGTCTAAACGTTTTTCATTTACACACATTCTCTTCCTCTCCCGTTCTTTTAGTTTGATTTATGTTAAATGTTAAAAAAAAAAAAAAAAAAAAAAAAAAAAAATCAATACTAGGTTAATGAGATGAACGAATTGTTTTATAAAAGAATTTTCATTTGTGTTACTTTTTTCCCCCCCCTTCCTGCGCCTGATTTTTTAATGAAGTTTTTCTGTCATTAACATATGAGTGAATGTAGTAAAAATTGACTGAGGAAAAATTCACTCTTTTTTTCCTTTTTATTTATCATTGCTAAAATAACATTTCTGTTTGTTTTGTCTTTATGTTTAAGTTTTTTTTTTTTTCTTTTTACTTAAAAGAATTTAAGTATGTTCAAATACTTTTTTTTCTCCGCAGTTGTTAAAGAATATTTAAGATTCTTCTTTTAAAGTTTCGAGAAATTTAAGGAATTGACTTTTTCTAAGAATTAGCGAATTAAAAAAAAAACTATTGCTGTGTGAAATCCAAGAAAATTCCTAGAATTAACGAAGTTGTGAATTTTAAATGTACTTTAACATCATATTTATTAATTTCACTGTGTCTGAAAATCTAAAAAGAAAGGTAAAAATAAAAAACAAATGTTAAAACAAAAGTGTAATGGATAATTCTAATGGTATCAAAAAGCACTAGATAAGTTAAAAAAAAAAAAAAAAAAAGATTTAGGTATTTGTATAAACGATCTAAACATTAAAAGTATGATATTAGAAAGAAAGGTTCAATATTATTTCCAGTATGTAAGAATGACTAGTTAGTAGCTACTTAGGAGTTATTTTTACTTAAAGATTCAGCTACTATTTTTATCATGTTTTTATTAACTTCTATTCTTGTTTGTTTGTTTATTTGTCCGGTACAAATCTTGCAATCGAATTTTAACTAACTTCCCTACTAGCTAGACATTTGAAACTTTCACAATAGCTCACAACCCGATGACAACACAATACTTCGAAGTCCGATTTTCGAATAGTTTTCTTATAATTAATTAAAATATGAAAATAATAACCTCCTAATACCTTATAAATAGCCATTTAAATATTAGCTGTAATTTAATTGTTGCCAAAAAAAATTTACGAGTTCATTTTATTTCGACATAAAAATAAATACATTTAATTAAACGTGAGCGTTAAAAAATTGTAAAAAGTTAAATTATGCATCTCACAAAAAATGACGTCATTATCACTTTAAAGATTTCATACGCATTGATGAAGTGCTAATGTGGTTAGTTCTATAGTTATGATCCAACAGAAAATTTAAAAACATGGTTTATAAAAAGTTTTTTATCTTATAATTATTTTATTTATTAATCGTGTATTTATGAAGTTTGTATTTAATAAGGTTTTAAATAAAGCATTATATGACATTCCTCATTCCGAAAAATTTCTCATTATAATTCTGCATCTCATTATAATTCTGCATATAAAGAAAAAAAATTATATAATGCACAAAGGTAAATAAAAATTTTATTAAAATATTTTCTTTTCTCACGAAAAAGTGGGCTCCAAAAACTAAAACTATGCATCGATAAAGTGCTAATGTAGTTATTTCTATAGCTATGATTCAACAGAAAATTTAAAAACATGGTTTATAAAAAGTTTTTATCTTATAATTATTTTATTTATCAATCGTGTGTTTATGAAGTTTGTATTCAATAAGGTTTTAAATAAAGCATTATATGACATTCCTCATTCCGAAAAATTTCTCATTATAATTCTGCATATAAAGAAAAAAAATCTATATAATACACAAAGGTAAATAAAAATTTCATTAAAATATTTTTTTTTTTTTTCACAAAAAAGTGGGCTCCAAAAACTAAAACCTGTACAGTTCCTAACATAGGGCATAATTCATGTCTTATATAAATGGCAGGTTTTTAGCATTTGATGAATGAGATTCGTTTTAAATATCACTAAGAGCTGCCTCGTTGAAGGCTTGATTCATCGCCAGTATCAATAGACACGTTTTTGCAGAGAGGGAAACGTCAGCGTTCATTAAGTTGCGGTGCATTATGCAGGGTGTCTCAAAAAGACACTTTTGTTTAAAAAGAATGTGTCTATAATATAAACTTCTGCAGCCTTTTGAGAGACCATGTACTTGAAGAAAATTTTAAAGAGAGAAATTTTGTTTTTGAGTACCCCTACATATTGTCCAAAAATTGTATATGTACTATATAATTTAATAAAAATTTAGTGTAATTTGAAAAAAAGAAAGAAAGAAAAGAAAATACACTTTCAGCAGTTTCTTCTTCTATCCCATAATGTATCGTGGCTCTGTAAACAAATCAGGAATGCTAAAGAAAAATCATGAAATCAACATTGGTTATGATACAATTTCCGACTATCTTAACTCGTTACATTGTTTAGAATTCGTTATACTCTTACTTCTGTGAGGACACATTAGAATACATGCTGTTTTTAATTATGGGTGAAAATATATATCTCTATAACAAATAAATAAATAATAGAAATTTAAAATCACTTCCGTTTTCTTTATTTTCGTCGTGTATTTGAGAGATTTGTGCTTAATAAGTTTTTATATAAGCATTATGCAAAATTCATAAAAAAAATTTGCACATAGTACTGGTATAAATGAAAAACCTAACATTTTCGCAAGGCAAAGAATTTTCACATGAAGATTTAATTAAAAAAGATTTAAGTACAAGAATGAAAGCATACATTAAAATATTACTTCTTCAGGGCGTTGACTGAATAATGTGTGCCAATAATCTGTGCATTTTTATGCATCTGTAAGTCTAAATCCGAAACAATTTATAGATATCAACACCAATTTTCCAGATATTTGGTGATCCGCATATAAAAACTTCCCAATTTTTCCGGTACTGATGGAATAATTTTTCGTACTGAAAAATGCTTCTTAAAAGGGCGTGGCTTGAAAACAGAATTAGAATTAGATATCAACACCCAATTCCCCTAAATCAGATGTAACAAATGAAACATGAAAGCAAGAAAATTTTAATACAGAGATTAAATGGGAGGGTAAAGAGAAACTAGAAAAAACACTGTCTTACATAAAAGAAAGTAATAATAATAATAATAATAATAATAATAAAATAATAAGTAACTAAAATTGTACAAGATGAGCGTTAAGTTTACCTGCTTAGTAAATGAAAGCAGAAGTTGAGGTATACGTTCATTATATAAATTCAGGTCTTTTTTTACTTTCCGAACACTATAGTGAGGAAAGTATTGTAATCATGTCAAAAATCCGAATTCGAGATTTTGATGTTTCTATACGTTTTGAGGTCCCCTAAGTCCGTTTTCACTATTTTTACGATGATATATGTATGTGTGTGTGTATGTATGTGTGTATGTGTGTATGTCTGTGAGTGAACACGCTAGCGTCTAAACGCTTTGTTCGATTAACCTGAAAGTTGGTACGCATATTGTAAGTCACCATAGTACGAACCCTATAGATTTTGGTGAATCTAGCACTTATAGTTTTTTTACAGGGACACAAAGAAAAATTCTTTATCATTATGGTCTATGGGAGCAAAATCTTAAAAGTGCGATAGCATCTAAACGCCTTATTCAATTGAGCAAAAAATTTATACACATATTATAGGTCACAAATACTCAATCTGTATAGATTTTGGAGAATCTAGCACTTATAGTTTTTTTACAGGGACACAAATAAAAAATTCTTTATCATTATGCCTATGGGGCCAAATTTTTAAAAGTGTGATAGCGTCCAAACGCCTTATTAATCTGAGCAAAAAATTTGTACACATGTTATAGATCACAGTTGAACTAACTGTATAGATTTTGGTGAATCTAGCACTTACAGTTTTTTTACAGGGACACAAAGAAAAATTCTTTATCATTATGGCCTGTGGGACTAAATTTTTAAAAGTACGATAGCATCTAAACGCCTTATTGAATTGAGCTGAAAATTTATATGAGTATTATAAATCACTGTTGCACTAACTATAAGCATTTTGGTGAATCTAGCATTTATAGGTTTTTACAGTTACACAACGAGAAATTCTTTATCATTATGATCTATGGGCTCAAAGTTCAGTAGCGTTAAATAAAACATCGTGTAATAGATGGAGAAAAATACTCAAACACTCTATTATGGTTTTCTCTCTTTTGTTTGTTTAACAACTCCTCTTTCTTTACTTTATCTACAAAACTGTTAATTACTCAATGTTCGGAAAGTCGAGTGGAGTCACTTCAGATTTTTTTTTTTTTTTTTCAATTTTTTTTTTTTTTCAATTTATTTATTTATTTTGAGAAGGGGGGGGGGCTGATTAAAAAAAAAAAAATAGAGTAAATACAGTAAAGCACGACTTTCAAAGGACTAATTTAGAAGGACGTATAATTGAAATTAAAAAATAAATAAATAAATAAATAAAATAAAACTGATTACTCGAAATTTATTGACAGTGAAGCAAAAGTTATGTGAAAATGGTAATAACTAAAGTTTATAATAGTAACTAACTATTATATTACTTCAAAGCAGATTTTATATTTAAAGATAATACTTAAATTAAAAAAAAAAAATTTAAGTGAGAAAAATCATTCCGTTATTGCGTGACTTACTAATTATATATCTCACAGGGATGGAACACGGGCGCAGAATTCATACCGGAATCCGTTTAAGAAATTTCTCTACGTATAATATCGTTGATTTAAGAAGTAGAAAATTTTCTTACATTGAGAGTGGTATGAATTCTGCGCCCGTGTTCCATCCCTGATCTCATATCATTTAATACGTATCTTCATAGCTGCCAATATTTTAATTTATTCCGGAGTAATTTTAGCCCCGCCTCTAATTCGTACCGCTTATTTTTTAAAAGCAATTTTTTCTTATATTATCGAAGTTATGTATTGAAGAAAATTTTTCTATAAATAAAGTGGTGCGAATTAAAGGCGGGGCTAAAAGTACTCCGCAATAAATTAAAATATTGGCAGCTATGTATCTTGAATACTATACGAACACACATTGAGTGTTAATTATATACGTTGTGCATGTTTTAATGCTTGTTGATTGTCTGTGAGTATTAAAAATTGCATTGTGAATTGAAGAGTTGGTTAAATGTTGTACAATTAGTACGTCAAACAAAATAAGTTCAAGTTTTTCATGCAGTTCATTGCGTTTTTAAAGGAAGGTAGAATGGAATAACATCTTCACATTCTACATCGCCATTGCTTAAATTAGCTTTAAACAATTTGTTTTTAATTAATTCATCTTATAGTGAATAATTCTGAAGTGATAATATCAGTATCACAGTTCACATGCTCATAAAAATTGAAATTTAAGAGGGAAGGGAAAAAAAAAAAAAAAACCGCTCAAGAACTTTGGTGAATATTAGAAAAGAAGAAAAGACGTATAACCGATAGTGAGGGGCATATAAACGAAGAATTTTTGCACTGAAATGAATAGGAATGAATTTCACTAGAAGGGCGTATAAATGTAAAAGACGTATAAACGGTGCTTTACTGACTGTCGTACATTAAAACTTCTGAATAGCGGTCACCAGAGCGAGTACGAAAAAGTTGCCGTTCTTCATTAAAATATTTTTATTTTTCACAAAAATCCAGCTCCAAAAATTAAACCTGCAGCAATCCTTGGATAGTGCATGATTCACGTCTTATATAAAATGACAGAATTTGTCGTACATTAAAACCTCTGAATAGCGGTCACCAGAGCGAGTACGAAAAAGTTGCCGTTCTTCATTAAAATATTTTTATTTTTCACAAAAATCCAGCTCCAAAAATTAAACCTGCAGCAATCCTTGGATAGGGCATGATTCACGTCTTATATAAAATGACAGAATTTGTCGTACATTAAAACCTCTGAATAGCGGTCACCAGAGCGAGTACGAAAAAAATGTCGTTCTTCATTAAAATATTTTTATTTATCATAAAAATCCCGCTTCAAAAATTAAACCTGCAGCAATCCTTGGATAGGGCATGATTTACGTCTTATGTAAAATGACAGAATTTGTCGTACATTAAAACCTGAATAGCGGTCACCAGAGCAAGTACGAAAAAGTTGCCATTCTTCATTAAAATATTTTTATTTATCACAAAAATCCAGCTTCAAAAATTAAACCTGCAGCAATCCTTGGATAGGGCATGATTCACGTCTTATATAAAATGACAGAATTTGTCGTTCATTAAAACCTCTGAATAGCAGTCACCAGTGCGAGTACGAAAAAGTTGCCGTTCTTCATTAAAATATTTTTATTTTTCACAAAAATCCAGCTCCAAAAATTAAACCTGCAGCAATCCTTGGATAGTGCATGATTCACGTCTTATATAAAATGACAGATTTTTGGTATTTAATGAATGAGATTCATTTCAAAGTACACCGAGTACCGGCTTATTGAAGGTTTGATTCATTACCATTCCCGACATACATACGTATTTGCTGAGGGGGGAAAACGTCAGTATTCATTAAGTTACGATGTATTCTCAATTCAAAGTTTGAAGTGCTTCACGCACTCTTGCGTTAGTTGGCGTGCAGATTGAAATTCTTGACCATTGTAATAGATATTATGTTTACAATGCGCCGCTTTATATCCGAATTTCTGCTGCTGAGATGTACGCCATTGGCTCTATCACGGCTGCCTATCGCATACTAATAAAGCGGTCAGCGGTATTGGTATCCCTTCTTAACTGAAAACAATCGAACTGTTATCTGGTATGTTACAGCTGTCGGAACAATGCCGGCTGCGAATTTTACTTCCAACAATGCCACTTGCTGTTCCTGTCGTAAGATTTGTGACGGATTATTTAAATTGTTGGAGTTCTTTTTTTTTAGTCTACGTGTCTATCTCCGCCCATATCAAGGATTGAAACGGGTTTTAAATTTTGAAGCTTTATTTTTTAATAAATATTAAATATAAAAAAAAAAAAAAAAAAAAAAAAAAAAAGTGTTTATTAAAAAGAATTAATCTGCCAATTACAAATTTCAAGTACATTCGTTCAAAATGATTATTTCTTCTGCAAATTTGAGAAAATATCTCATGAGTAATGCATGATTTTACTTTCTTGGTTTTCTCCTTCTCCTTATTCCTTTTTTTTTTTTTTTTTTTTTTTTTTTTTAATCGTTAAACCGAATTAATTAAGCATTCTCTGGTTCATTCTCCTTTTTAATACTTTCCAACAAGGTTAAAAAGTGTTAATGATTTCTGTTTGTCTGTCCGTCTGTCTGCGCTCTAACTCACTTTAATATTCATGGAATTTCTTGAAACTGATTTATGTTATTCATGTTCACTATTGGATGTTCCCAATTGAAAATGGAGTAAATACCTCTACTGGTTTGTGTACTGGGGCACCCAAAAGTTTTCCAAAGCATTGTGTTCTATGAGAGGTATTTCTATAAACCAAATTTTAATAACTTTACTTTATACAAATCTTAATGAAATTGAAATATGTTATACATATGCACAAAACAATGTTTTCTATAGAATATAGTATGGTTAGCATTAAGATTTACAGGGTCACACAAAAATATTGAGTTACAATAACGGCTATTATTAGAAATTTGCTGGATATGAATTTTCGCTTAAATAAAGCTTTTTAAAAATTTCTAACAATGTTTAAGAATGAATATGATTTGAATTAGTGTATCTGTGTGTCTCACTGTCTATCTGTCCGTCTGCCCATCTTTAGTGATCGTAAATATATTCAGAATTTCTTAAAAATGATATATGTTATTAAAGTTCACCATGGAATGTTTCCTATTTAAAATGGCATTAATAGGTCCTGTGCAACTGGTTTGTGTACAGGGACACCCCCAAAAAAGGCAATATATTCTGTTTTAGGACAGACATTTTTATAAGTCACATTTAAATAATATTCTACTGCAAAAATCATAAAGAGAGTGACATTTACTGTTAATATGCTTAAATACTGTTTTATATAGAATATCATATGGTTAACCTTTAGATTTACAGGGCTACATTAAAATATTCAGATACATTAAGGGCTGAAATTAGAATTAAAGGGCTGCGATTTATTTTGCGTTAAGCATTATTAACAATTTCCAACAACGGTTAAGTGTGATTATGAATTCAATTAGTCTATCTGTATGCCTTTAAGTACTTCTGTCTGTCCATTGTGTGAAAACGTAGGGAAAGAACATTGGAAGTTATACGATAAACAAGTGTGTACAGTTGGAAAGTGTTAATAATCAATGCGTATCACATGATTTTTCATTTTTGTTATAATTATATCAAGTTATGTTGGAAAGTTTGTCATTATCTGTGCTTGATGCATTATTTTAGTTTATTATTGCATTATTACTTTTCTCTTAATTTTTGCATTATTAATTTTCCATTAATTTTTAATATTTCGATTATTTTCTCATTTTTACTTGTATTCCGAAATATGGGAAAGTGGAGATATGAAGGGTCCTTTTTATATAGTGGAATTTTTGAAGGACCAATAATACCAAATTTTTACTCGAATTGGGGGTATTATTGTAGTATGTTCCAGCTGCCGGAACAGTGCAAATTATTCTGTTTCTAGATTGGGATTCCCGTGATAAGTTTGTGAACAGTAAATGAAATTGTTAGTTGGAGTTGGAGTTTTCCTAGATAAATTAAATACCACCCTCCATCCATCTCAAGGGTTAGTCTGGGGCTCTACAGTTTAATCTTTTGCGGCTGTTTTTTCCTTTTTTTTTTTCTTATTCTATATAGAGAGAGCGACAAAGTATTGGATTCGTGAAAATTTTTTGAACTCCAGTTTTCGATGTATTTACACGTTTTAGGATGTCCTTAATACGATTTGACTGTTTTTAGAAAATGTCTGTCTACCTGTGCGAGTGTGTGTATCACAAATTTTGTGACTCTGTAATCTCACGAACCAATGAACGAAATGTAACCAAACTTGTTATTTAGTTGGACTCTGACCTAAACTGGTGCTAATTATATTTGGGTATCAATCGCTCAACAGGTGATGTTATGATCCCATTTTTTCTAAATTTTTAACATGGCAGTGTAGGACAAAATTTCGTATAAATGTACATAATGACAGTTATTTTTAACGCGTGATTGTAAAATTAATATGAGTTATTGATAATAGTAGTAGTAAACTAGAGAAAAAAAAAATTGTGCAATTTTTTTTTTTTTTTTTTTTTTTTTTTTTTGGGGGGGGGGGGGGGGGGTCTTTTGTGTAGTACCTTCCCGGTAGCTGTAAATTTTCAATAGGGGTTTCTTTCGAAAGATCTCGCTAATATCTTTAAAACGAATGGTTGAATGATAGATCTGTGATAATTTAAAACAAAGTTATCGATTTTTTTTTCATTTTGTAACAAAAAAACTGATATTGGAAAAGAAATTGCCTTTTTTTCGGCACTTAGTGGTGTAATGCTGTCAGATAAAAATCGTCTGCATTTATCATAGAAAATAATTTAATAAATAATTTGTATTACATGAATTTTGTGTAAAATTATATAGAAGAAAGTTTTGTGGTGGCCACATCATACTAGTTCTTTTTCTTTTGTGTTTGTGTTTGAAACACAAATATTTACGGAAAAAAAAAAAATATATATATATATTTGTATAATTTCTATATATTTTTAAGGAAAAAGTTGTGTTAAACCATCAGTTTCAGCACTCACCTTGTTTTATGTTTAATATCAAGATGATAATGTTTAATTTATCAGGCAGCATTTGATATTATTATACACCCCGCGACAAAAAGATAGGCACAAAGGGTTTTTTCTTTGATTTTTCATAAAATAACATTATCTAAATTGTGCTTATCATTTATTATTATCATAAAATAACACTATTCCCGGACTAATTTTTGTTTTAAGACTAAAATATTTCTAATTTAAGACTACACACCGCGACAAAAAAATAGGAACAAAGGTTTTTTTTTTTTTTTTTTTTTTTTTTAATATGATTCAAATATTTAATATGTTTTTGATATGATAATATTTTGTTATGATAATAAATGATCAGCACAATTTAGATAATGTTATTTTATGAAAAATCAAAGAAAAAAGAAAAAACCCTTTGTACCTATCTTTTTGTCGCGGGGTGTACTATGTTCATTCAGCTGACAAGTCATCCTACTGTAAGGTTGCCAAGTTGTGGTTTTTGCCTCTAAATATAGGAAGAAGATAATTATTTTCTCTTATCCATGTATGGTACAGAAAGTATTGTTTGTCGTCAAATTTTTAAGTTTATTTTTTATATACGTTTTGAGATTCCTCGAATCCGAAGTAAGGTTTTTAGCGGTTGGTTTGTGTGTTTGTAAGTCTGTTATTAGCATAACTCAAAAACAAATACAGTAAAACCTCTCTAAGTTGGACACCTACGGTTCCAGGAAAAAGTATCCAACTTATAGGGGTGCTTACATATTTTGGTTTAATTAAACTGTATCTATGCATGCCTTTTAACTTATAAATATAACATAATTAAGTATTTATAACTCATATACAAAAATTGATTACTTTGCCAATTTAAAATCTAAATTTACACTGGTATATTGCGGTCATAATAACACTTTCTTCTATAATTTTTTATATAACAGCGCCATCCATCAGTTAATAGACACGAAAATTTAATCAATATAACTTCTCACAATAAAGATTTTGCATATGCATTTTGGTACAATTTTATTCTATAGACGCTGTGATAGTCATATAGAAAATCGGAGAATGTGATTAAAAGTAGCACCACTTTGTCTACTGATAATTGATATACACCTAAATTAAGATAACATTCATTTTCATAATAGTCATCTCACTTATGAAGTTTTGTGAATTTATTCGCTCTAGAAACTGAGATATAGTTTTCCCATGAACGAGGAAAACTGCAGCATAGCAGCGACACCTGTCGATTGATATGCACCTAAATTGAATAATTTTTTTTTACTATAGATAGATCTCTCACATATTATGTTTAGTGTAATTATACACTCAAGTAAAAATTGGTAGGAAAAATAAAAGGGACAAATGAAGAGGAACCTTAACAACCGAAACGTATTGTCTAATGCTCATTTTAAAACAGTCTAAGTCAAAACATGCCTGTAGGCTCTCTACAGGATATTTCCTGGAGAAAAGACAAAAACAATTCATGCAAATCAATAAAAAGAAAGACTCTCATTATGCGCCAAAATTCAGTAATTTGCGAATTTTTCAATTGAATAAAATAAATATTTTTTTACAAGGTGAGACAGAGGTGAATATATTGTGACAAGAAACGTTGTTTTTTAGATATGTATTTACAGTTATTTCTACAAGGGATAAGTGAAATTTCTATTAAAAAAGTGAGAAAAAGGAAGTTTTATATATTTTTTCCTGTCTCATTGGATAAAAGTGTTCAACTTAGGGCAGTATTTGAATGTCCGACTTCCAAGTTAGAAGGGTGTCCAACTTATAGAGGTTGGGCATAATGTGTGTTAATCCTATATGGATACATTCCGTTCCGAGAAAAAGTGTCTAACTTAGAGTGGTGTCCAACTTGACCGGTTTCACTGTATTTGCAAAAAGTCTAAACTCGGTTCTCTTTCATATTGGGATGTTACTCGAAACTTTTTTTTTTCCATTGAACTGAAAGAAATATTTCGTATACAGGGACATTCAAAAGTATTCAAATTTATTACATCTGTGGACGAAATGTCTTGTTAGCGCATTTTAACATTTGCAGATTGCACAAAATAAAATATATATGTCTTATAAACACAAAAATATGCTTATGTTGAATATGGTATGAAAAATATCAATAATTCGTTTACAGAATCACACAAAAGAATTGCAGTTTATCTGGGGCTCTAACTGGAATTCCATAGAACAGGGTTCATACTTCTCAGGGAAAACCTGGAAAACAGGGAATACTCAGGGAATTTGGAATTTGTTAAAAAAAAGTCAGGGAAAACTCAGGGAAAATAAAAATTTTCATTAAAACTCAGGGAAAATCAGTTATAAAACCTGGAAATTTTTTTTATTTTTTATTTTCTCTCAAGTTATGTTTTTCTTGTTTAGCTTCGTATCAACATTTAAATAATGAATTATTGTGAAAATACGCATGCAAATATGATTTCTACCTGAATTTCTATTATGATCGGCAGTAATATGACATCATATAGTGGAAGTAGCTGTATTTTGTCTTGTCTAGAAGAGCGTTTCTTGTAATATGTCGCTAATATTTTCTTGAAAATTGTCTGGGAACTCAGGGAAAACTCAGGGAATTTTTTTCCCATATTTGAGTATGAACCCTGATAGAAGTACAATTTAAGTGGTGTTATGCGTTTCTTTTACTGTGCTTAAAATTAAGCACACATGTGGTGCGGTACAATTTACAGACAATATACAGGTGGTTCCAAAATTACGGGAATGTATATCCATTTCTATTGCTATAATTGATGAAAGTGCTTTAGCAAATTATGCTTTGCCAAAAGGAAATGAAAATTGTTTTTTCTTACTCGTATGTAGTAAAAATAAAATATTATTTGTACTCAAATTTTGCGCATTGATTTTAAAGTATAATTATGCGTTTTGAGTTACCCCTGAATACAGAAATAAAGGTTGGCCTGTGTGTCTGTTACTAAGATAACTTAAAAATAAATTAATAAGGGGAGTTTAAACTTAATACTTTAAAGATCATATGGGGATCCCTCTTTAAATTTTTGACTACCTCCTCCCTCACACACAAATACATATAGATCAGTTTCGAAACGTAACGAGTATGATAAATTACTGTTAGGGCCACACCAGATTTATTTATTTTATTTTTTATTGTATAATAATGTGGAAAAAAGTTAAATTTGATTATTTTTTTTTTTTCCAATTTTAAAAAATAATTTTTATGACTAAGAATTTTTGTACTGAAGTTTATTTTTAACAACAAAATTTTTTCGCAGCTGTCAACATTATCCTGCTCTTTTTTTTTTTTTTTTTTTTTTAAGAAATTAAAATTTTGGAATATTTTTCTGTATAAATGGTATTTATTTATTTACTGCATATCTTAAACAATAAACTTTTTTTTTATGAATGAAATAATGACGTCAATATGACAATTAGCAAACGGTAACATTATTTTAAATTTTCAGGAAAAGAAAAAAAAAAAGTAGTAGTTTAAACAGTTATGAAATTATACAATTAATATAGTTTAACGGGAAAAGCAGTATTCATAGGTCGCGGCCGTCCTATATTTTTATGAGCTTTTTATTATTTTGTCCTCCCTTTTTTTTGAAACTGTAATTATTTAAATACTATTATAGCCGTAAAACTCTTACATAAATCTGTATATCAAATTAGTGGTAGTAAAATAATAAAGCAAACGCTAAAATATAAGTCTGCTTCTATACCTGAGTATTAAAAAAAAAAAAAAAAAAAGAAAGAAAGAAAAAATACAGAGTGCGGTTTCTCAACTCTATATTTAATCATAAGAGAATTACAGTGAAAATTTTTAAACTAATTTTAAAATAACACCCTTCTATTTATTTTAATTATAAAATCTGTTTCTCTGTGTGTGTAATATTCGTACAGTAATCCAATTTGTAAAATTTTAAAGATTTAGTTAACACGATTTGATATTTTTCAAAATTAGAAGAAAGGACGATAGAGAGTGATTTTTATACTCTAATATTTAATTCTAAATAAAGATATAACAGTAGAATTTGTGTTGTTAAATTAATAGATTGAACTACAGAGAGAGAGACAGAGATTTTTAATTTAACCATTATTATTTCTAGTTTATATATATAAACCTGTTTATTTCTACTCTCTCCGTATGTATCGTTTAACACGTGGATTGCTTAAAATACTTATTCCATGTTTCAATTTTGGTTTGTGTTATTGTTTAATTTAATTTCCTTTTTTATTTTGTTTTGTTGCAAGATAGAGACTTGAGCTGTATATTTGCTTGAATTAGCTATACAGTTTTCTGAAATCTTGCATATGCTGATAGAAATGCAAGTTTCCTGATGAGTGAACATTTCTATTTTTCAGCATTTAAAATTCCAAATTTCAATTCATGAATTCCCTTTCCACCACCCCCCCTCCCCCTTTTAACGGAACTCTTTGGTAATTTTATCCTTTTCTCTAAAATGTTGACTGTTACTATTATTTAAAGGTTTTTGCAAATTATCTCATCGTTAGGCTTATGTGTTAACTGTATCATTTCTCTTCTGCGTAAGTACTTTAACAGGTTTTTACTAATCATTGGTACTCAAATTAATTTATTACCGTGGCAGTTTTTATTCGAAAAAAAAAAATCTCAATTAAAATTTAATTATATGTTGGTATCTTCATCTATCTTTTGTCTGCTAATGGTATTAAATTAATGGTATTTATTTAATGGTATTAATTTAATGATATTAAATTATTCAAACAAATACAATTCCAAAAATAAATTAGTCGTTCAGTTATTTAATACGATTCCAAACTTAACTGTGAATGTAAGTTAAACTTTAGTTTTATTAATTATTACTAGTATTTCATTTAACTATTATTATTAGTATTTCAATTAATAATTTTGAAAATGCTGCTTGAATTTAAATATGTTTGATTCTCCTTTGGTTTTTCACATATTATTCTTTGAGTTCAAACTTTTTCTCCTTTTTTTTTTTTTTTTTTTTTGGGGGGGGGGGGGGGGTTATTGCGTATAACTTGTTGTAAATGTTTATCAATTTGCATACAATAAAACAGAAATAACACCTATTTTATGTTTCTTGTTTTCATCTATTCAATGTTTGAAAAGGTTTTCAAAATATATAATCCTTGACACAATTTATTTATTATTTTAGTATAACTTTTAAAAATTAGAACATTTTAATAACACATTTGATGTTTCGCAGAACCGCACGTTTTATTGACATCCTTCCAATTAATGTTCATCTTTAGCAGCATACATTACTTACAGACTTGCAAAATCATTAAAATATTCTGAGGGAAAGAGCCTGAGAACTTCCTGTCGTTCAGGATTCGGATCCATCCGCTCGTCCACCAGTCTTGAATTCATTAACCGGGGTTTACAACACTAGAGGAGATCCTCACTGAAATCTCCATTCACAGAACAAAGAAAATAAGATGGGAATGAAAACCATATTGGTATCGACACTGGCGATTAAAATTTCTGGATATTATTTTCGGAGAAGAAAATGCCAATAATCGTGTTCTTAGAACCGTAACATCCTCGATATGGTGCGAGATAAACACAAAAATGTTGTTCGTCCTAACTCAATAAGGGCTGTGTATCATGTAAAATTTTTTCGTAATATAGGGAGGCATCGGACTTCTTCGTCATTATTGTTCTCTTCATTGTTTGTATTGGTTTTAACAATGCTTTAATCTGAAATACGCATATAAAAGCCAAGCTATCTTTTCTCCTGTCTATTCGTTTATCACTCCGTGCACATATTTTTTTTTTTTAACTTTTTTAGATATCATTGTTAATAAGGACAATTATAGGTTTAAGGCTCAAACAATACAGGTTTAGAAAAAGCGGATTTCTATTGAATTAAATTATCGAAATTTGAATTAGAATACAATAAAAGTAAATAAATAGTTTTTTTTTTCTCTTTAAAAAATAAAAAATATATTAGATGAAGATGTTTCTTTTATAGAATCCGTCTATCTAATTGTATTTTTGAAGTACAATATACAAATATATTGTTGTTGTTTTTAAAAAATATATTAACAGAAAAGTCTTTCTAAAATAAATAAATAAAAATGTAAATATATATATATATATATATATATATAGTATTCTGTTTCATAAATGAAATTTCACAATATTTAATATACTTTTTTGTTTTTAATAGATATATTTGTAGAACAATGTACATTTTTAATCTTTGACTTTCGTAAGTTGGCATTAATTAAATTGCAGCAGACCATAATTGCGATTCTGTAAAATGAACTGTTGCCAGATTTGTTTTTCATTTATTCTATAATTTAATCTTTGCTATAAAATCCATTAGCACTGAGCCAGCAACTTTAGTATATGTATATAAATTTTCCTTTTCTTTCTTTTTTGACTGATTCTAGTGTAAATAAACTCTGTGCCATAAATTAGTTCGAAATCCCTAGTTTATTATCCTAAATCATACAAGCGCAAGAAATTATTTCGGTGAATAGTTTGAAGAAGACGAAGAAGAGTTAAAAGGAAATTGAACCACACGAGCATTTCAGAAAACGAGGTTTATGATTTGAGATTTTTTTTTTTCTTCTTCTCTTTTTCGTCTGATGATCCTCCGGCCTTTTTGCAATCTCTAGCTGGCCACATCCTTTCTCTTCTCAGCCGTATCGGGCAGAATGCTAGTGCATTACCATTTCCAACTGTACTTACATACCATGAAACACGACCATAGCAGGTGGAGGACCTTACCTTTGATATGTCCGGAAAAAAAAAAAAAAAATCCTTTGAAAAAGACACATTGAGTTTTTCATATGGATAAGTTTTCCGAAATTTCAGATATAGAAATAAATGTTCGTGTGTTTCTCAGTTCTGTCTGTCTGCGCTTTGCTTTTCATAAATATATTTTTAGAATGCCTTAAAATTAATATATTATTCATATTTACTATGGCATGTTTCGTATTGAAAATTATGTTTAAGAATACGACTAATTTGGTGTACAAGGGCTCATAAAAGAAATAGAATACGTCACGGTTTAAGAGAGTCATTTCTTTAAAGCACATTTTAATATCTTTATTCTGCAAGAAACAACGAAATTATCATACATTACTCAGGTGTGCATTCAGATACATTATTAGATATCTATAGAAATTCCGCAAAAATGTACTTTCAGCCGTATTATGCGTGCAATGTGTGTGTTTGTTAATTTCACTCTGTTTAAAGCTGTATTAGCTATTAAAATGTGCTTTTAAGAAATACCCCTCATAGTCATTGATCGTAATGCAATTAGTGCTTTATACCGTTTGTACTCAGAAACATTCTATAGAAAACTTGAATTATGTATATCGGCCGAAACGAACACGGAGAGATGAACTGAATTCATAAGCGCTTTTCACCTTTGGTTGGTTAATTAGTTCTTTAATTAAATAATTATAAGATAAAAAAAAACCTTTTTATATACCATGTTTTAAATTTTTGATGAATCATAGAGCTCTTATCAATGTGCATAATTTTTTTTAAGTGATAATGACGTCAATTTTTATGAGATGCATAATTTAACTTTTTATAATTTTTTAACGTTCACGTTTAATTAAATGTATTTCTTTTTATGCCGAAAGAAAATGAACTCGTAATTTTTTTTTTGGCAACAATTAAATTATAGCTAATATTTTAATGGCTATTTTAACGCTATTAGGATGTTGTTATTTTCATATTTTAATTAATTATAAGAAAACTAGTCAAAAATTCGAAAATCGGACTTCGAATTATTGTGTTTTCACCAGGTTCTGAGGTACTGTAAAAGTTTCAAATGTCTAGCTAGTAGGAAGTTAGTTAAAATTCGATTGCAAAATTTGTACCGGACAAACAAACAAACAAACAAACAAGAATAGAAGTTAATAAAAACATGGTAATAAGACTAGTATAAATAGTATGACTGTTTTGTGTATAGAGAGAGACACATAAAAGGATTATTAACCCGCCAGTGCACGGGTGGGGAAAAGACACAATTTTCTTTCAATATTTAAATGGTTACAATATAACACCACAAAATAAAATCGCACAATAAAAATACGTATAAAATTTTATGTTTATTATAATTTTTTTTTTTCGCAGAATATATAAAATGTTTCACTTACATTGCATTCTAGTAAATAAAATGGGTCTCACAAACCCAACTCGTGTACTGACGGGTTAAGATTCATTAGGGTTTATGAGAAGTATTTAAAGGTCAAATTTTAATATCGTTGTACTGCACCTTTATTTAAACAAAAAAGGAAGTGCCTTGTTTTTTTTCCCCAAAGCCCCCGAAATTATCGAGACTATGTAGATTATCCAAGCGTATGTATTTAGGCGTGTGTGTGTGTGTGTGTGGGGGGGGGGTTGCCATTAGTTTATATTGTCACTGTGAATTGATGTGGCATTCTATAATATCTAAAAATAAGGTTATGTGATTGCAGCCAAAATCATTTGTTCAGAGTTTTCAAAACTGCAGCATTTATCACGGTTTTAGTTAGTTCTGTTTGAATTAACTGAACTGTATTTTAACATTTCCGAAGCATTTTCCTTTTTTATCTTTCAGAGAATACGAAACCTGAAATGGGAAAATGCAACCTGTGTTCGTGCTAAATGCGGGCGTATAGGAAGGAAATCCGCCATTAAAGTTATTCAAGTTAACTGCCTGTCGAAATATTCCATCGTTTTCGATTTTCGACCTGACAATTGCAGGTGTCGCTTTTTGACAGGTGTGTTCCTGATATTTCTGCTCCAGGGGTGTTGTTTGTGTGCCCGTCTTATTTTAAAAGGTTTTACAAATGCAAGGACAGTGAAAGTGGCGCCACCCATACATTAATTAAATTGCTGATAGTTGTTTTAAAAATGTTTCAGAGATTTTCGAAACGCTTAATAGTTTCTTTATGTTGTTGCCATAGGCGTCTGCTAGTAAATTTTCAAGTTTCTTCTTATCCTAGCTTTTCATTAACAATTAAAAAAGTAAAATGATTTTTAATGTAATATAATAAATTTATCAAGATCATTTTTTTTTTTTCATTTAGTTTATTTGTGTTTGATCAAATAGCTAACTAATTATCCGCAATATTTCTGTTTCTTTCTTTCTTTCTTTCTTTTTTTTTTTTCTTTCTTTCTTTCTTTCTTTTTTTTTTTTTTTCCCAAACCAAAAAGATCTAACAAATATGTGCGATTCGCATAACATATGAAGCACTTTCCAACTGTATTTGATTGTTACATTATAAATTTTATGTATGGGGGAAGGTGGTCTAAAATGATTTCCTTAAGGAAAAAACATAATAACATAACTGTTTAAATAAAACTTTGGCCATTTGCTAGTATGTTTTACACTATATTCTGCATTATCAAAGGGTAGGTGCTCCAGTGATTGGCATCTATCCCGAAATAATTAATAAATAAGAAAAATAATTAAAATCCTATATTTTACATATAAGAATTTTAACATTTTATGTCAAACACTGGAGCATAGGGTGCTAATAACTGGTAAAATGAATAACTAGCAGTGTCAAACACTGGAACTTAGGGGTCAATTACTGATAAAATGAAAAACTGGCAGTGTCAATTACTGGAACATTGAGTGGGTGTCAAATAAAAATTCATAAAAAAAAATAATTGTTATCAAATGTCTATATTTTAACATATATGTGGTTCTGAATGTCTTTCCTACCATATGTATTAACTTAAGATTTCTAAAAATATTTTCTGATGACTAGATAGAACATTAAAAACATCAGAGATTGCTCTAAGAGTGTCAACCACTGGTGCAGCTACCCTATTTTAATAATATTTTAAACACAAATTGAGTAATGGAAAATAATAGAATAAATAAATAGAAGGTTTGTGCTTACCTTATGACAGATGTTATGAGGCCCTCTTTTTCAAACTATTCTATTCAGATGCTTAATAATGCGATCGCTTGATTACCACCATTGCTTCTTTTTGACTTGGTACAACTAATTTATGTGTTACGTTGTAGATAGCGCTATCTGTCTGTAAGAAAACGTATGTGGATCGTTTTGCCCGCTAGGAACATTTTAGGCTACTTTCCCCATGGAAATTGCTAAAAATGTATTAAGGGGACAAGAGATAATCAAAATTATCAAAACCTAACTTTTTGTTTTTTGTTTTTAATCGATGCTTTAACACTGAGTTATGAAAAAAAATCAATGCACAGATATGTTCAATTGCATAGAAAAGACACATAGTTTAAAAAAAAAAAAAAGGAGCTTCAAAAATAATTTAGAATTAGCATGGAACATTTTGGAATTGGGCATTATTTTGAATCATTCTCCCCATAAATGAGGCCTTTTCATCTCAAAAATTACTTTTTATCCTTTAAAACCCGCGCTGCGCATAAAAATGATAAATTTCATGACAGTATATTGTTAGGAGAAGCAATCGAATGTGAAACAAAAATAGTTAATTTCAACGTCCCTTGTCCTCTTAAAAAAAAAAAAAAAAAAAAAAGGTGTGTGTGTGTGTGGGGGGGGGGGGGGGAATGAAAATGCACCTCTGGTAATAGGTGCCAATGGTAATATATTTTTTTAAATACATAATATTTTAAAAAATATTTAATTATTTAATATTCTGTAATATTTAATATATTTTATTTAATATTAAAAAAAACATAATTAATAAATTAAATAAATATAACAATAATAATATTTACTTTATTATTTAATAAACTATTTTTTTTCTGTGACCCGGTAAGAATCATTAATGATGCGAATCATACCGTTTCCTGTAGTCTAATAGGATACAGGGCCTGACTATCGCACGGGCACCCGGGGCTAGTGCCCTGGGCACGAAATTTCTGAGGGGCACAAAATTTTACTAATGGCTAAAATATATGGTCTAAATCTTCTTTCTTTCTTTCTTTCATTTTTTTTTTTTTTTTTTTTTTTTTTTTTTTTTAAACTCAATGGTGTTTCACTTACATCAATAAAATTGCCTGGGGGTAATTTTATTTGTCCTTATAGCCCCGCCTAAAACGAAACCAGATTAAATTTTTGATCAAATAATTTTTTTTTCCCCACCTCCTTTTCGCCTGATAAAAACGGTAATGTATTAGTAGCCCGTCTTTTTCTTTTTCTTTTTTTTTTTTTTTTTTTTTTGGGGGGGGGGGGGACTCTTGCTCTTCTACGGGGGCACGAAAAGTTTAAAGTGCTCTGGGCACAAAAATTTGTTAGTCGGGCCCTGAATAGGGAAATATCCTTTTTTAAGTGGACTTGAAAGAAATAAGACTCTTATATCGCAACATACCGGAATTATTTTGTAAGTCGTTATGGACAAACCATTTGCTTTAAATGTACGATTTTTAATAAGGAGCCTTTCTACAGTAAATCTGCAAAATCGGAATATTTATTATTTGCCTGTAAAAATATAACGATTTCAATTTTCGACCTGACGATTGCAGGTGTCGCTTCAGCTCCAGGGGTGTTGTGTGCCCGTCTCATTTTAAAAGGTTTTACTAATGCAAGGACAGTGAAATTGACACCACCCATACATTAATTAAATTGCTGATAGTTGTTTTGAAACTGTTTTATGGATTTTCAAAACACTTAACATTCTTTATCTTTTCCTTATTATAATTTAGATAGGGCGTGTGCTTGAAAAATTTCAAGTTTCAGATTTTGTATCTCAGCTTTTCGTTTCTAATTAAAATGGGGAAAATGGTCTAATGTGATATCATTGAATAGTAACCGAATTAAAGCCAGTTTTCTTATGTGTGATGAAATAAATAGCTAGTCGCCCAAAATCTACTATATATCAATTTAAAATTTATTTTAATACAAAAAAAAAAAAAAAAAAAAAAAAAAAAAAGGAAAGAAAGAAAAAAACACGCTGTTCGTATATACTTTGCTAAACCCCATGTTATTCTATAGGAAAAATTTTGCGAATTACACAGTTACATTATTATTATTTTTTTTTACACGTTCATATAATTTTCTTAAATAATAAGATATTTTTTTAAAATAATAATTTTAATAAATTGCTTTTACTGAGTGAATTTGTACAGGAAAATATAGAAGAAAGTCGTGTGGTGGCCACAACACACTAGTTATGTGTTGTTAGTGGATGTGCTTTACTAATAATATTTTACCAATATTTTACCATTTCCAGGAAAGCTGTTCTTCAATTGAAATAAATTCCTCATAGAGATATGGTAAATAATGTATGTTTTAAGCTAAATATTCATCGCTTGTTTTTTGTACATTAATGAAACGGGGATTGAGGGGGGCGGTAGCCCCCCTCACACAGAACTAATTATCCTATAAAACTCTTCCGAAGCCTAATTTGAATTGTTTAACATAGGTTTACATAACAGTACTCGTTATCTTACCTCTTAATCTCCAACCTGTATTTATAGTATTAAATTTCAGGGTAAGAGAGAGTAGTGTGAGTGACACACCAGATTACTTTCTTTACAAAAAAAAAAAAAAAAAAAAAAAAATCCCCCTTCACGAGAATGATTTTTTCGCAAACTGCGTTCAATTCTATCAATTCCTTCAACTAGTTATATGATTTTTTTAGAATGTCTACAGACTTATGGGACACCCTGTATTTACTCAAATGTATTTAATGCAATTAATTCTCCCAAGTCGTGTGACATTTATTTCCAAAACCAAGAAATTTATTCAGTAGAAATGCAGCAATGCGTTACCTGTCAGGTGCTTTCATGTTGTTGTTCTGTTTGTTCATTTGCTGATTGCACAAAGCGGTAGCAAAGGTAAACAAAAACGTGTGTATGAGTATCCCGTGTCTTGATCGCTCGCTGTTGTATCTAATCGTGATTTTTGTATGCTTGCTGATTCTAACAAATGCTCTTACCTCTATCTTACGTCTGGCAGCTTTGCGAAATGCCTCGGATAAAGCGGCATTGGAGAAAAAAGCTAATTAGGCTCTGACCCGAATGAGCTTTAATCCGCGAGCTTTAAAAGTCTGCCCATCTAGGTCGACCTACCTCTGCTTGGTCGGTAAAACACTGGAGATTAAAGGAAAAGCACGTTGTAAAGGATGAATAAGTGAGTAAGTGCGGATTCTAGTGAAAAAAAAAAAAAAAAAAAAAGCTTGTGTGTAAATGTTTGCTACTAAGAAACAATTGTAAGATTGATTTTTTTTTTTAGGTAATATTTTTTCGAATATTGTGGTTTATTTCAAATTAAATGTGAGTTGACTTTCAGATTACGACGCTTAGAATGAGCATTGTGTAATTTTGTAACCAGTATTATTACATATTTTGTAAAAATCTGGAGTGATTCCACTCGACTTTCCGAACATTAAGTAATTAACGGCGTTATAAATAAATTAAAGTAAGATATGTCGCTTAAAAAAAAAAAAAGTGAAAATTATAATACGGTGTTTGAGTATTTTTCTCCATTGTTTAATTTTACGCTATTGCACTTCAAATAATTTGAGCTCATAGATCATAATGATAAAGAATTTTTCGTTGTTTATAAATTTTCAGCTCAATCCAATAAGGTGTTTAGACGCTATCACACTTTAAATTATTTGGGCCCTTAGACCATAATAATAAAAAAATTTTCTTTGTGTCCCTATGTTAAAAAAACTATAAGTGCTAGATTCACCAAAATTTATACAGTTTGTACGGCGGTGACTTATAATATGTGTATTAGTTTACGGCTCAGGTGAATAAGGCGTTTCAACTCCATCGTACTTTAAAGAATTTGGGGCCATAGGCAGATTTTTTTGTTGTGTCTCTGTAAAAAAAAACTGTAAGTGCTAGATTAACCAAAACTTATATATTTCGTGCAACTATAACCTATAATATCTGCATTCCATACATTTATTGCTCAATCGAATAAAGCATTTAGACGCTATCACAATTTTAAAAATTTGGTCCCATAGGCCATAATGATAAAGAATGCTTCTTTGTGTCCCCGTAAAAAAACTATAAAGGCTTGATTCACCAAAATCAATAGGTTCGTGCTATGGTGACTTATAACATACGTACCAACTTTCAACTCATTCGAACAAAGCGTTTAGACGTTATCGTGTTCACTCACACACATACATACATCATCGTAAAAATAGTGAAAACGAACTCAGGGGACCTCAAAACGTATCGAAACATCAAAATCTCAAAATCGAATTTTTGACATGATTGCAATACTTTCCTTACATATGTATGTATGCTCGGAAAGTAAAAAGGTACTTATGGGGACTTTTAATTGTATGCTGCCGTGAATATACCGTTGTAACGTGGAAAATACACCCAAGTACAAAAATCAGTGAAAGCTCTTGTTAAAATATGAAGAAAAAAAAATCTGGTGTGTAACAGCCACACGACTTCCATTACCCAGTACTACACACATTATAAACATTTTATATACATTTTTGATTTAAATAAGTAACAGAATTGCTCTATCCATCAAATAAGTTACTGAAAATAATAATTAGAAAAATAATAATATATATATTAATCATTTTCCAGTCATATCCGTACAGCTGTTTTTAAAGGAACGTCTTTGCGAGGCCTGAAATTGAGCTATTTATACAGGACGCCTATCAATTTTCCTGAACTAACCAACTATATCATTCGAAAGGACATCTAATAGAGTGTTTACATAGCAAATTTGAAGAAAATCGTTAGAGCCGTTTTTGAGATACGGACTTACGGTCTCACTTCCGGTTTCCGATGCCCCACTTCCGGTTAAACTCAATTATTGACAGGAAAACAATAATTACATACAAAAGCATATTTAAAGGTGAGTTAAAATGGCGAGTTTGAAAAAAATCCGTACAACCGTTTTTAAAGGGACGCCTTTGCGAGGCCTGAAATTGAGCTATTTATACAGGACGCTTAACAATTTTCCTGAACTAACCAACTATATCATTCGAAAGGACATCTAATAGAGTGTTTATATAGCAAGTTTGAAGAAAATCGTTAGAGCCGTTTTTGAGATACGGACTTACGGTCCCACTTCCGGTTTCCGATGTCCCACTTCCGGTTTTTCAATTTTTACCAAAATTTGAAAATTTCATCTGTACATC